>JAIFZK010000018.1:5625000-6065000 GCA_027481765.1 Tenualosa thibaudeaui | reverse complement strand
TGAACTCTTATTTGTCCAAGTCCATGGTGCACATAATGACCTGCATAGTGTTTCTGGTATTCAGTCAACATCAGTTAATAGATCTGCTGTGTCAGCAAAACAGTGTGGCCCCTGTCTTGATAAGTTTGCAAGGCGACAAGGTACTCCATAATCTTGATGGGAAATGATAACAATAAAAAAACAGTCTTTTAACAGGGAAGAAAAACTTTGAAAAGAAATCGCCAGTTTAAATGTGTCCATTGACAAAGGGCATGAGTTAAAATGGGCCCTAATGAGAGGGATTTTTTTTTTCATTTCTTTCTTTTTTTAAGGTTATGCCCACATAATCTTACACAGACAATGTGTCTTTGTGCTGGCCAGCAAGATTATGAGTAATACTATCTGTCCAACTGCCTGTGGGTTTTGGGTAATGGACTTGAATCTGCTCGAGAGTGGGAGCAGGTTAAAGAACCAAGGGCGAATCTAATAAAACAACTCAAAGTGCTTTTTGAAAGCTGTAAATCTTGAAAAAAAAACGTAAAAGAATCTGATTTTTTGTTGTATAAAAGGGAGACGTGTTAGAAAGTTTCAGTGTGTGCCAAAAACTGGGAGAAATATTTATTTCAGGAGAACAACCCTACATCTCCCTCTGCAGGTAGCAATGCCTCTTCAGCGCTGTCATGGTTCATTAAAGACAAATGCTGTTTGAACAAAGACTTTTTGTGTATAATATTGCCGAATGAGGTGGCGACCACCACAGTAATCATCAGGGAACGCAAACTCGGCTCGGCCTATTTATCTGTTTATGGTAATTATGCTCGGTGGAAATCGGTCTGCTTTTGTGGTTAGACCACAAGTCTTCCACCAGATATCCTCATTTGAGGAGCTGTTTTTCGCTTCCTCTTGTGTTAAGATATATGTATGTATGTGTATCCCCCTTTGGCCTGAGCTCGCAGCATGGAGCAGCCATCCCGATGTCTCCCCCATCTGGGAAAGGTGAGGTGAGATGCTGTTTGACATTTACACCGACACCCAGTACGCCAGCTGGGAGCGCAGGGGCTTCTCATCTCTCAAACCTGAGTGTGTGGGATTCCAAGAGTAACAACGCGTTCTCAGGCTCTGCACTCCCCCTCCTGCCTTCGCTGCTTCATCCCTCCGGGTATAGCTGGCTCTCTGAGCAGTAGCCGATGCCAGCGCTTGTACACTTTGGCCCAGGCTAAACACGTAAAGGCCCTGTGCATTCCCTGAATGCCTCGTTTTGTCTTTCCATCCCATATTTACCAAATAAAGACAGGAAACGATGGTGGTTAAGTTGAAACAGTCCAGCAAATGCGGTTTGGAGTGAGGCCTGTGGTTTTGAAGAGAAATAGCATGAAATTAGGTGTGGAATGGTAACCTTGATACACCCATCTCTAATCCTCGCTAAGTACTTTCTTCCTCCTCACAGACTTCCTCCTCTGTGAGAATAGCTTAACGGTCGTGTTCACCAGGAAGGCTTAGTCAATCAGTTGCTGCAAGCTCGCCAACAAAATTATCACTGTCCCGAGAACCGTTGATCTCTGCCAGGTCTCAGTGGGCACCGTAGAGAATTCTGACATACAAACAGCAGACAGAATTTATGACATATTTAACATTTTTAAACGTCACATGAAGTGTGGCCATATATATTGTAGCAAATATTAAGTAAATCCAATGAACCGCTCAAATAATGAGTTTTAAAACCACTCATATTTCTGGTGATAGAGGCAACGTACCACAGGAGGGCAGTGTCAGCCAGATGTTGATTGAAGACATAGTTCAACCGCGCTTGGCCCTCAGGGGAACTCCAGACATAAAGTTTTCATTTTTCAGTTATCCAAAAATAACTAGAAATGGTGTTGAGTGCACCAGCATTGATTCCCACTACTGATTGTACTGAGACACTTGTACATCATATAAATATAAACGGTAAACTGTAAAGGACGACTTAAGTGTGCTTCCCTGATGGCTCATAAATCTGTTTTGTATTTTGTGAAGCACCACTCACACGTTTTTTTATAATAATAATAATAATAATAATAATAATTGCATTCTGGGGACCAGTAATAAAAAACACAAGGACAAGTAAACTGTCCCAAACCCTTCTCCCTCAAAAAAAAAAAAAAAAACATATCAAACAGGGTATTTTTGTCTTTCACAAACTTTACGCCTTCCCCAGAATGAGCTAATACATCATTGTTTGGCTACAACGCTCTATTTCTATAAATAGTTTAGAGATCTGCAGGCTACATTTCTGAGAGTGTTTCAACTCAGACCTCCTGGGTTGAATAAAGGTAAGGGGAGGATTACTTCCATGCTCTCTGGTTCATCTTAGAGCAACAATGAGTCTCTCTCTCTCTCTCATGTTAGAACAAATGCCACAGTGAGCTAACTCCTCATTGTCCAGCAGCTCTGCTGGACAGAGATAGGAGAGGCAGCCCAGGTGTGTTGGTCAGATGAGAAATGCAAATACGGAGCGGCTCGCGTGCCCTCTCATTATCATTTCTTTTCAGGTGGGATATAGAAATATCCAGGCTTCCTCTTTCACTCTCTCCCTCTATATTTAACTCCCTCCACAAAATAAACCCTTGAACAGGCTGCCACTTTAGATATCCACATTAAATTATTCACATTGTTTAGATTTCATTTCCTGTCCACAAGATGATTTTTTTTTTGATGAGGTGTGTGCATGTGTGTGTGGGAGGGTATGAGTGGGTGGTCTTGTGTGTGTGTGTGTGTGTCAGTGTGTGTGTCAGCCAGTGGATCTTGGCTCGTGCCCTGTGCTGTCACCATCTTTGCAAGCATATGGGACCTTTCAGCTGGGTGACCCCAATTTTACAGGGCACTGCCCCAGCCTCCCACCAGTCTCTGACTGGCACCCAGCCACAGTAAACACCATCACGATGTCTGCTAATCGAATCATTTCCCCAGGTAAACCTGTTATGTCTCACCACCCAGGGAGTAACATTACAATGACATCCCCTGGGACACAGGGACAATTTTAATTACTTTCAGTTGACCGACTGCATCCTGTGGTACTGTTCTTTTTTTGATCATAAAACCATAAATAAACTATTTTATAAAATGCAAGTATAAAAATGTGGCTGAGAGCTGAACATGGGCATTTGGACTAAGGCAACTTAACCTATCTGACTTCCTGCACCCAGACTGGACCAGTGACAATATCAACGCCAGCTCTCTGTGGCCAAGCTATAGAATAAGTTTGACGTCAAGATTACATCTTCATTCTAAATGCATTGTTAAGCAGGTCAGTTAGCTCTAACTGAAATAAAACTTGCAGATATTCTGTTTTCACTATGTCCCACTACCTGTGACATCCTCTCTGAGGAACCAGCACTATATGGTCTGCCGTGATAAGCATGGCAGCATGCATATGCCCAAGGGCTGAGGGGGGGGGGGGGGGTAATTGCATACATTACCATATTTATTAAGCTTCCTGCCAGCATTCTTTTGGTGCGACAGAGGCAGCACCGCTACAGTGCTGTGGTTGTGAAATGATTGCTCTATCACTTATGCTGTGCACAGCCACGAGCAGGTGATGACAAATGCACTTCCCCAAGTCTTGTCACTTAACTGGAGATGCATTAGGTTCTAATTTACCATGATACGAAGTAGGTGACCAATTTCTATTTATAATCTTACAGTCAGGTCGCATTTATGTTATCCCCACAGAGCAATACCTGCTTCGTACAGCCTGTCATGAGTAGTAAGATTATTTTGGTATATCATCATAGTGTATGTTATATATATTGGATATGATATTATATTAGTTTATGGATATTTCCAATTTTGGACACTGTGCTGTGAGGACCTTTACAAATAGAAAAACACATTATTATTTGTTGAAGTAAAATGTGTTTACTTTTCGAAAACTATGATCTATATGTGACCTATATATATTAGCCAGAACCAGTTATTTATCAAGACTTATGATAGCCGTTAACCTTTTAGAGGAGGATGCTTTGTACTGTGCCTCTGGGAATATATTTGTCAGGGAGGACATTAGGGTCATACAAAGAGAAGACAGAACTCTGTTCTTAATGAACATGACACTGGTTACATACATCCTGTCAAAACATATAGTTATATAGAACATCTAGCGTATCACTTATGATAGCATCTTGGAACTACAGGGCAATTATGAGTGTACTTATGCAGAAAAAAACACTGCTTGATATGCCATGTTTTCCAGCATTCTTTCACAATGTAATGATAGGGCACACACATTTTGTGTAATGCTTATGAAGCCTGGATGCATGTGATGTTGCAAGAATCTTGCATGTATGAAATGTGCTATATAAATAAACTTGCCTTGCTTTGCATGGAACTATATTGCAAAAGGTTATGATACATGGTTTACCTCAATTCCTCAGTCCAACAATTGAACCTACAGAGCAAGACAGCAACAAAACAGTGCTTATCAGTTTCTACATACAGTATGTTATTGTTTTTGTTTGTCTGTCCTCCCATGAGTGTATATACAGTGTGTGTGAGTATACATTGAGCGTCTGGGTTTACGCTAACACATGCCTTAGGACCTGTCACCACATGCTGCAAATGACCTTGAGCTGGGTGTCAGCTGAGGCTAAATGAAAGGTGGGGGCTGGTGTGTGCATGTCTGCATCGAGGATGTTTGTGCTTGTCTGTGTGTGTTTGTGCATGCGTGTGTATACATGTATGTGTGTTTATGCAT
Organism: Tenualosa thibaudeaui; assembly: GCA_027481765.1. Taxonomy (NCBI): domain Eukaryota; kingdom Metazoa; phylum Chordata; class Actinopteri; order Clupeiformes; family Clupeidae; genus Tenualosa; species Tenualosa thibaudeaui. The sequence goes on along the minus strand of JAIFZK010000018.1, from coordinate 6,060,289 downwards.
GCGTGTGTGTGCGTGTGTGTATGTGCTGCTCAGTGGCTGTGAAGCACAACAGCAGGCTTAACTTTTGAGGCACATTTGCCTGGAGCCAGGGTTAAGGAGAATGTGGATCGGATTCATATTGCCATTTCATTTTCTTTCCAGATGTATGGACCTCCCTCCTGCCTTATGTACAACATCCAAAGTAGGCCATGTAACATGTCCTTATAGCAACATATGCTGTGTGTATGCGACCATGGATGATCTGGCCTGTGATTTCCTTTTCCATTGAAACCCAACAAATTCACATAATGCACAATTTCCATAGCTTACTGGTGAGTTTCCATGCTGTTAACCATGATTCAGCATCTCATTCTCTCAGAAAAAAAGATTTTCCTTTCTATTATTGAGCTAAATGTAGCCATTATATCACAGTGAAATACTGAGATGGTGTTTTAATGTGTTTTACAGGGTGTTTTAATATGATTATTATCAAACATAAATTTAAACAAAATTAAGACTTAAGTATCTTTTTCAGTGATTGCTGTTACTTTCTTTGATCGGGCTTCTTGTGCAAAACAGCCACTTTACATTAATGTGAGAAGAACAAATTGCCCTCTGAGGTCATCATAGCCCTGGCACTTTGGAGCTCCCCAGCTCCCAACGAAATGGGAACTGAATACACAGTAATGATATAATTCAATGCACGACTTTTGTCTGACCCCATTGGGAGGAAATAATAAGCCAAGCAGACATGAGGTTGCTGAGCCCAGGACAGGGGTGAGGGTGGGGGTAGGGGGAGAGGGAGCTCTATGTAGGGCCTATGCTCTATCACACTGTTAGTGAAGATGGCAGGAGCATTTCAGGACCCCCTTCCCCATCCCCTCTACTCGGAGCTGAGCATTACGAGTGCTGCCCACTGACCTCAAACACCGAGTCCACATTTACATCTGGAGGAGCGGAGCACAGTGCTCACAAGGTCACAGCCAAGCCGTGGCTCACCCTCTCTACATCTCACTGCTGTTTCTGTGTGGATGTGGAATGCCACTCTTTCAGTATGGAGTATCTCTAGTATATAGCACGCAAGTGTAGCAGACAGCTAACAGGTATTATTTCACAACATAAGGTGCAATGGGAGGTGATGAAATGACATATGGTTCATCATTAGTTACAAGTCCCTTTAAAATGGGAAACTAGGTAACATTTGATGGTGTTTTTAGGATCATTTTGTAGTCACTTGACTTGACTTTACTTGACTCATTATGGGGTAAATAAAGGCTGGCTTCCTCTACAGCCCCTTAGTGAATTATATACAGCGCTAGTAACATGCCTCTGTCACCACAGAATGAAACCTAAAGTATCTAACATATAAAATGTATAACATTTCCTTGTATACTTGTATATGAAATCATGTTTATTACCTTGACAGTCTACATAACTCATCATCAACATATCATTGCAGGTTCCTTTTGTTTAGTTTGCAAACAAAACCACATGCATGGGTGAGAATTTAGGACGCTGATGTAGGTTACAAAAACAAAACTTCACTGTAGGGGGAGCTCTGTTGTTAACATATACCAGACTTGCCTAGTGTCCCTTTAATGGTAATTACATTTAACGACCCAGTGCCGGCTTAGTGGGAAGGACAGTCACCTTGCAACCACCAGGCTGCTAGTTTGAACTCCCACAAAATCTCTGCCATCTCTGGCACCTAACCCCTCAATGCTTCCTGGCCGCCATTATGGCAGGCAGCCACCTGCTCTGGGATAGAGTGTACTTCACTTCACTAATTCACAATTGGGTTAAATGCAGAGACCAGATTTCAGGATCAAAGGAGTAGAGATTATTATTATTATTTATAAAGCTGTTACTTTCCATTAATTATGTCCAGAATGCATGTGAAAGGTGAAGCTCAAGGTAGCATAGATTCTGAGTGGCTTCACACAGAAAACTGTGGAGTTCTGTTGTAGGTGGCTTTTGAGAGGAGCACTGGTTTTGTCAGCAGGTGATTTCACCACAGTTCACTAACAAAGAGAAAACAAGTTGTCCCCCGAGATGCACTCTCATCACAGAAATGTTGAAGTCATGAAAAGCATTGACAGACTACTTTCAATGACCTCAGGAAATGAGACTGTCTTTCCACAGCTCAAAGGTAGACACATCTGAGGTCTATATTTACCTTTAAACACCTTTAACCTTAAAACAACACTTTCAAACTTATTTTGATTTTGCTGACTGAGGATTAGAGGACTGGGAGGATTAGATAAGACGGTGTTCACTTGGAACACCTGGATTAGCCCTGAGTAATTTAGTCTTACTTAGGACCAGACCAATTTAGTGCCCCCTTGGCATTAAATAGATGACATGCTAAATCTTGACCTTCCTATATTGCAGTGGTATAATGGGTATCCAGTACATTGAAAATTCCTACGTCGTGTTGCTTTAACCTCTCAGTAATTCTTCCAACAAATTTCAGAGCCAAGATGTGTCACTCATCCACAGCATGGTATGGAATGATGAGCTAGGGTTGAGTATGGCAGTTCAGTCCATAAGGAAATAAATCTGATGTCAGTGACTCCACTTGGGTCAACTCCCCTGGTCCCAGAACAGCTCAGGCCCCATATAAGAACTGTCACAGCCTGTCACCCCCACCTTCCTTCAAACTGGTCTCATGCTCTCATGTGAATGATAACTTAATTTCTGCTGAATAACTTCTCTCTTGACTGAGTCAATTTAGGCAGTTCCTCTAGAGGGGATATACATATGAGACTAGCAAAAGTCCTCATCTATCAAGAAGAATATTGGATTCAGGTGTGCATGAATGCATATTCATGGTGGAGTTACTGGATGAAAAGACATTTATTTGGTCCCACTGATGTGTGCAGTTCCCCAAATCCAAGAATTTACGGATGGCTAGCAATATGCCTTCTCTATAGCTCTAGAACCCACTGAATGTCCCTGAATCCAAAACACCAAAGTCACCTATTAGACATTCACATACACATACAGATAGACAGACACACATAAACACACACACACACACACACACATTTTCTCAGTACCTCTGAAGCCAGCTGACTTTACCTGAATTCAAACCACTAAAGGCATATCTCATACATACACAAACGTGCACACACACACACACACCTTCACATGACAGTGCGTCAGTAGGAGCCTCCTTACTTGACACTGATGACCGCTCCCCACCTCTGCAGAAACACCACAGCCTGTCAGTCTGGTGCATCCCACCCTGCTAAGATGACACAGGTTCAGAGCTACAACACTCCGCCCGCTCCTGTGGTCGCCACGGGCGACTGTGCATGGATTGACTGATGGTGACATTTACTCTCGTTGTGTGACTGCTCATGCAAAAACAGCCTCAGCCCACAAAATACTGTCAAGCTCGCAGTGGCATGGAACAAGATGAGATCTTCAGGGTGACGTCGTTGACAGATAACAAAGTGGCAAATTTTCCATTTCTTTCACCCAGATGAAAACTGCTTGAGTATTTCTAGGCTGGTTTAGTTTTGCTGGTTCAGCAAAGCTTGTTTAATAATGTATTTTAAGGGTCATGATGATTTTTTGTTAAAAAGTCTGAAAACAGAGAAAGTGCAGTAAGATAGCAAAGTGTTATTTGTGACTGGGCCTTAGTGAGTTCCACAGACTGGCAAAACTACAAGTATGCCTCTTTTCAGTTGAATAAGAAATAAATGTCCTGTGCAAGACTTGCCTAACTGCACTCCATGAATGAACTATGTGTTTAGGTATTAATGACTGCAACTGAGATTATATCTCTTTTTGTAAAAGAAAGAAAAAAATGCATTTTGAATATAAAAACAAAACAAAACAACTGATGTCTCATTTCAGAAAATGCCAGTGAGCTCAGAAGCTTTCCAGAAAGCTTCAAGGTGCATCAGTCACAGTGACAACCTTATGCAACTCCCCTCCTACCTTGAGTTTGGCTTCACCCCTTAGTTTCAAATCTGTGCTGACTTTAAGGTCACAGCGCTTTCCCTTGACTGAAATGGATCACTGTAGTCAAAAAGATTTTATCCCTTCATCTGCAAGACTGCATCACTGTAGAACTCCTTTTACCATATCAGTGACAAACTTCAGACTACAAAGACATTATTAATTGATTTAGTTATCATAAAATAAACTGATATTGGTGTAATGGCTGACTGAATGCAACTCTGTGTACACTCTGTGGTCAAAACAAACAAAAAAAACACAAAAAGATACTTTGCAACATGACTGTCTAAGACTGATGAGGTTGCTGCAAAGGACAGTGTGCTGAATTACAAGGTCGTTTCCCTCTCGTTCCCTGTGCCCTCTCAGAAACCTCAGAATTTGACAAGGTTAATAGAATTTGGTCAACAGTAGGAAACCCCCATGTATAGGGGATCTAACCTCCTGAATCTGGTTGGTTTTCATGAATGGAAATGCGTATCCTTCAATTTATATTAAACCATTCGATGTTTTGCACTAAACTTACCTCTAGCACATTGCTGTAACAGTCTGCATCAGTCATGGTCGATAACACTCTGAGGAAATACAGTCTCGGTGACCACATTTTGCAGTAGGTCGTCTGAATATTTTGAACAATAGGCACCGTAGAGTGTATTGTTGCCACCTTCGCGTACTGGTGACAGCCTGTGAAGAACGTTTGAAGCAAGAGTGAAGAAGCTCCGGAAAACTACTACTGTCTGCTGGCCAATGAGGCAAGAGCGGGGCGGAGAGCCGTCTGCAATTGTAGTACAGGACTGCATGCAGCTGCATGAAGCTAGCATCTTCAATTCTCCATAAGCGTCTCGCTCATCTGGTCAATGGATTACACAGTTTCCCTTCAAGTGCAACACCAACTGACAGTGTTCCCAACGCACTTGTACCAGGGTTACAGTTTGGAGTTACAGGTACACCGTTTTTAATTATTTACGTGCCTTCTGTTGTGATCGGTTAAACTGTGTTTATACTGTGCAGTATGTCTGAGTAACCTAACTCTCAAACAGACAAACTGCAGTCGCGTACACCTGAGATTCAGGGCACAATTGTCCCAGAGTCGAGCTTTACTTTAGCGTGCCTGTTTCCTAGCTCGTGTCAGCATCCTTGAAACTGTGGATGCGCCGGTGCTGAGAGTGCGCGCTGGGAAAAGCGACCAGGCAGCGTGCCCCTTCTCTCGTCAACAGGATTCAGTGACGGGGGTATTCTTACGATCTGAAATATAGGACAGCATGCTAATATTTCTACGAGGCTATGCAGCGTGTCTGAAACAATCTTTCATGTGGTTGTTGTTGTGCCTAAGTCCATCGATGTTTTTATGATTAGAAATAGCCCCTGTATTTGGAAAATGTTGTGTTCTAGCGATAAAGCGGCATTGCAACAGTGTTGCAGCTCTCTATCTGTACTTTGAATGGCCGAAACGAGTTGGCAGGCGCATAACGTTATACTCAGCTGGTGCATGGTTAAGCATAAATCTTACCACATAAGGAACGTACTCTAACTTACCTGGTAATTATGCGTCAGTTACTGTCTAATTACAGGACGGCAGAAACAGGACAACGAGCGCAGTGTGCATTGTGGAGCAAGCTATTTTACCAACACGTTGTTTTCACTTTCACCTAAAAGTTGGTCTCCTGGCGTACTGAAGGCGGACTTGTAGGTTTTGTTGCTGGTGTATTAAGTGATTCTTCTGTTGTCAACCCGGTATATATATGTGGCATATCATACGTAGTATTACAGCCATAAAGAACTCATGAATTCTTTGTTTTACAATTAGTTTTGATGTTCATGATCATATACTTGGAATGTACCCTCAGGTTTATTTAGCAGTCTTTTTGTATTAAGCTAGTCAGGGTTAGTTTTAAGTGTTAAGGGACTGCAGCATTAGTTTAGTTGATAGGGTATCGATCCTGCCATGATTAACCACACCATTGTTGTTAGGTGTATACCTTTGGAGAAGGTAACTTCTTTCCTCTGACCAGTTTAGATATGTGTGTCTATTTATAACAATGCGCAAAGAGGCATCCAATTACAAATCAAGAGGTATTTGTGTATTTGAGATGGCCTTTGAAGTCTTTTTTTCAGGTGGTGGTAAGATTATCTCAGAGCCCTCCCTATGATAGCATTAATATTCTCTTTGCTGTGATCACATGCCCTGGAGTGCAACATGAGACAAAAACAAATGTCTATTTTGAGATAGGAAGCATTTTGCTTTCTTCTGTTTTTCCCAGCACAGAGGAGACAGCTTTTTGGGCTCTGATAGTGCATCAAGACAGAGGTGTTTACACACATGTTCTGATACATATACACACACACACACATGTTCCCTTTCTATCACTTCTCCCTTTCATGTCCTCAGTTCTCATTTACCTCAACCTTTGTGGTGCAAGTGGACAGTTTTGACAGCACTTACTCATAAACAGGAATCCTTACTGATATGCAATAAAAAGGGCCTAGTGCAAAAGGATTGGAATGAAATATATGAATAATTGATGCTTTGTTGATAGTGTGATACCCATACCATCCTTGACTACTACTGTGGAGAGGCAGCACTTTTGGGTTCTCTGTAGCAGCACGCAGGGCAGACTATGCATGCACACTCTCAGTCACTCCGACATACTCCTCGCAGAGTCTCGGGGAGAGAGGAATTTGAGAGATTACAAGATCAGTTCTCCGCTCATGCATTATAGATGCATCAAAGTCAAGCACTCGCAGCTCACAGGCCCCTTCTTGCGGAGAAACAGCAAATGAGTTTCCCCCCTGTGTGAATGTAATTAGACCTTATTTGCCCCATCAATTACCTGGAAGGATTATGGCTGATTGACACTGGTTTTTCCAAACACCAGTACAAACAAGAGGCTGGCTCCCACTTGGTGCCAGAAGGACTTGTGAAGGCACAATCCACAAGGTGGCTCTGGCAGAGCGCAGTTTTCTCCTTCATATTTTTCTCCATTATTTTAAACCAGTTTTTGGTCATTTTTTCTTCTTTTTTAAACTCTGTTGCCTGTGCCAGAGGGGGTTGCGGTTTCTTGAGAACTTTATGTGCTGACGCATGCAATTTTCAGAAAATACAAAATTCTACTTTAGCAATCTCTATTTGTCGTCGTTCGGTAACAATGTGTGTGTCAAACCTTCCCCTGAGTGCTTTTGTGAAGAGCTGTTTTGCCCCGGAAAAGAGCCCTTATCCAATATCCTGTGCTAGAAGAAATGCACCCAGATTGCAGTAATGTTAAGCATACTCAAAAAAATAAGATTTGCATGAAAACCATTATGATACTTAGCCGATCATTAGGTTTAAAGTTTTCTGGTATTATGGTGTTTTTATACACAGGTTGAATGACCACAAAAGAGAAGAAGAAGCATAAGAATCATAGAAGAAGAAGCATAAATCTATTTAACTGCCTATGTATTTTATATCTCTTAAACATAAGCTAAACAGACATTATAGACATTACATCAAAGTTTCCAAAACACTATGAAAATGTTGTTAGACAACAGTGGATGTGGCAACTTATTCCATGATAAGTATGATCTCTTCTGAGAAATCTATACAAACAAGGAAGAAAGACTGCCCCACCCCCCACCCCCAAACAAAAGCTGCAACATCCAGAGATGAGAACCGTTGGGAAAATATCCCTGGGTTTAATACAGACACAAGCCCGCTAATCTTGCGCTTTCATACTTCCCCCAGAACATCACTCCCAGTGGACATCGGACTATCATCATTGCACTCATTTCAACCAAGGAAATATTCTATTTTTTTTTGCACCATTTTTTAAACCTCCCTTTCCAGGTCATGTCTCCTCTTGTGTTTTTTCCTTACTCCATATATAACTTATATCTATAACTTGATCTCCAGTCTCCAAAGGCGTCACAATCTTGTGATCTTTTCTTGAAATAGTCTTCAAAATGTGGCTCGCTGTGATGTTTACTTGAGACCGCAGCACTACAGTTCTTTTGGGATTCTGTCTGGTCACAGACCTGTTTGAAACTTCTCTATATCTAAGACTCTGCCTGTTCACATGGGGCACAACTATGTGAACAACTCCCTCCACTTCACCTTGGAGGAAGATCCTTCCCACACTCCCTCTCTCCCCAACAGCCAATGTCTCTGCACTTTCACTGAGATCCATGATTAGGCCCCGTAGACAGTCCTCCCACCAGCCGCTTTGACATAATCCTTGTGACAGCTCAGGTCCAAGTGAGTAATGTAAAATTACTTTGAAGCAAAGGATTCTGAGATACCTAAATATTTATACTTAGGATTCATCTCTGGCAAGAATCTGGAACAAACTGTGTCTCAGACTTGTGTATTTCTGGTCCTTGAAACCAAACCAAAGAGGGCAATTATTTTTAAAAGTCAGTATGGTATGGTCAGTATTTTTCGCCAGGACATCTAATATGGGAGAGCACATTAGGCCTCTAATATTAAAGTATCTCATTTTTATTCCACCTGATTATATAGAGGAAGCTTAAAAATGGCAAATCCCTATAATCCATCTTTACTCTGGGTAAAATTGCACCAAATAAAAACGAGCTCATAAATAAATGTTTTTGGTGGGTTATACTTGTTCCACTGCCCCCCCCCCCAGCCCTCCCAAACTCCCTCCCAACCCAATAATACAACATACTTTGTCATGTTTTCTTTCCTTCTTAATTAAGACAATATCTGTTGTACAAATCAAGTAGCTTTATGGATTCTGGATTCTGGATTCACATTATCATCAGGTTTCACAGGTTGTACTCATCATCACAGGTTGTGCTTATCATGTTTTTCCCATTTTTATTGTCATTGGCTCAGTGCACAAAAATGATCATCATTAATTATATATGTACGGAACCTTTTCTCTTAGCCCCTTGAAACAATCTCAAAGTTTTTGCTCCTTTATAGATTATTTTGAACACAGAGTGGCCATTTAATTTCCTACAAAATCCTTTCTATGCTCTCTACAGATCAGGGTAAGTGTCTAATTAATGCACTACAACCTTGACTGGGCAATGTTCCAAGTTCTACTTTAGACCTTGAGATTTGGAGACACCTTGTAACAATAAGCTGTAGTTACAGCCAAGCTCTGAGACAGCAGTCTGAGGCACTCTATCTACACTTGTAAGGGGTTGTGTCTGCTTCTGTTGTGACATGATCTGATAGGCATTTCCACTATCTGTAAAGGGAGAGCCCTCTTTTTGGTTGTTTGTTGTGATCTTCGTAAAGTGTCAAATACACACTTTGCCTTTTCCTGCCATAATTCATAAGTATAATTACAGTGATTAATATGAGTAAATTGACTGGTTAAAATTTGGACTTGCATATAGCTGACTGAACATTTCTACCTTATCAATTTATACTCTTTATTTTTCATCTTTGTAGATGTTTTTTTGACTCTTCAGCCTGAAAACAATTCATTGCAAATGTTTTGTGTAAGAACCTATGAGTAACCTACTTTTGGTAGGGTGTAAGGTTTTTCAGACTATGGAGCCCTGAAAAGGTAATTCATAAAGGTCTCTCTCTCTCTCTCTCTAGATTTCTGGCAAAGAGGTTCTCTGTAATGAACCCAGGCCCTACAGCCAGATACTCTATTTTAAGGTAACACATTGTGTCTGCTGTGGAGGAGGGAGTATAAAAAAAATCTGACTTTGTCAGTGGAGCCACAGATAACCACTAAAGCTGGCTATCGGTCTGTGGCATCCAAAGTCACATCAGTATTTACACAATATTAATATAATATCAGGTTAGCCAGGTTATTGTTCAGTGGCATGCTTCATTAAGTAGTCAGTCTGGCAGGCATTCCCAATACAAGATTATTTCTTAAAGGAGCTTTGTGTACTTTTAGGTTACAAGCACAACATCCAAAATAACTTAGAAACAGCAACAAATGTGAAGAAACAATATGTCAAAAATGCTTAAGTACCCTCTTGGCCAGATGTCCTGTGAAGTTAGCAAAATTCTGTTAGCTTTGGCCAGGCTTTGCCATATTGTGTTTTAAATCGTGCAGCTGCTGTATTAAATGCAAGAGATTGCAAAGCTGCATTTAAGACAACTCAAAACTGTAAGTATTCCTGGGGAACTATACACTGTGGCTTTAATTTAGTGACATACATCCCTGTACCAGTGAAGGTCATATCGAGCAATTTGAATGTGAGTGTTTTTTTTTTCTCAATGTACTAAAGTTTTGTCTCATATAAACATGAAATGTGTTATAAATGTGTTATAAATTGTCTGAGTGCAGCTGCATATATTTGGATCCCATTGCTGGCTATGGACAAACCTTGTAGAGTCCTATAGTTGCAAACTGGTAGCTTCAGGAGTTGAAGGTTGATCTTAATACACCATGCTAGAGTTTGCAGGCTAGCATAGCAAGATTTGACAAGCATACAAGTCAGGCAGCACAAGGTTTAAAATGAAGTGTGCATAAATTAACTAATAGCAACCACAAGGACCTGTACTTAAACTGCAGACCATTGTCCATGAATGCACTCTCTCTTACATAAATTAATGTTGTGAATGGATTAAGAGGCATTCGTGTGATCCTATAAAATGCATTGCCTACATTAGGTGTTGGTGAAAATTAAACCTAATAAGTCTCTATGCAAAAGTATGCCCTTGTGACACTCTGCATGAGAAAAGTTCCTTATTAAAACAGAGAAGTAAGTAGTAGAGTTAATCATCGTTCTGTATTTGTTATGTATTCAAATTTTCAGTCAGTGTGCTGCGTTGAACGCTCTGACCTTCAGCGATCAGGCAAGATCCATAAAGTGGAGGCTCATTTGTTTTGCTGAGGATTTAGTCTCAAAAGAATTAATAGTTGTACATGTACTGCAATTATGAGCAAATTATTATGCTTGGCGTTTTAATGAGGTTCTTGAGTTTGTGCTAAAATATGTTTCTCTAAAGTACTTAGGATTCAGTCATAGATGATGCCTTTTGAAAATCTTCACCAGCTTCATGGTTGGGCCTCATTTCGTCATCCTCTTCGCATTGTAAGTTGTGCAGGTTTTTTTTTCTGCTCAGACACTGGTGACAGACACCTTCTCTTTTCAAAACCTCTCTGTGGATGTCAACTAGAGGCTTGACAGGTTCAGAGGCGCAGAGCTGATTGGCTTTAATCCTCCCCTTACCAGAGATGAAAAAAAAAGAAAAACGAAGACAAGAGCATTATGATCGGCCTGCCATTTGACACCTCAGTGGCAAAAGACGTCTTCAACAATATTGGAGGATCTGTGTGTGTATACCCTCAGGCATCCAAAATGCATGAGCCTTTTATGCAGTGGGCTTGGGCCCTATTGTTTGCTGACAACTGACACACACACGCACACACGCACACGGTCACAAAGTAAGGTAGGCCCCTGTGGCACAGTTGCTCCCAGCTTACCCACATAGCCACGTAGCTTTGGTAAATTATTTCTGCCAGGTTTAAATGAGTAGTTGTCACATGAAGAGTCTGTTCACTTATAAATTATTCCTAAGAAGCTCCTCAGGATTTTTTGGGGGGTTGGCTGTGGGTGTGTGTGGAAGGGTGGGGCGTTTGGTAGCATCAGCTTCTGAGAGGCTATCACAAAGACTTATAAATGTATTTTGTGTTGTCATGCACCACCCTAGTCTTTTTTGTTATTGTCACTGGTCTCTTGCATTTGTGTTGTGGGTTTTCATGTCTACTTTTTGTCATACCAAGGGAACTGTGCCTACATCTTTATGTTTTTACAATGTGCCTACTTTGCCAGAAGTATTTTGTTTGCCTCCCTGTTTAGCTAGCTCTCTGGTGCCTTGAGTGTGTAAGGCAGCTAAATAGTGTGTTTGGGCAAGAGCAGAGATCTTTCACTCTTTCTTCTATTTTAAGGCTCTGCTGCACTTGTGATTTAGTCAGACGCTAGAGTGCTATTTCAGTTTTAATGTGCGCTCTATGTCATTCATTTTCTATGAAACTGGTGCATTACTAACTGATGGCTCGTGAATTGATTTCATAGTTTTGCCATTTGTAGGATTTTAGTGATAAGATCTTTTTCGTGTAGTCGACTTTACATACAATAATCATCATTGTTATTCCATCCAATAATCCCGTGTATTGTCTGTGTTGTGTACCATTGTCTTTTAAATTAGTTCGGGGAGCGTATAGATTTATAATTAAACTCTTGATCTTGAATTCCATTGAAGTAGACACAGCTGTGAGGGAATTCACCATGGCAAGAAATCATCTTTCATTTCCTGTCTTAGATTCCCCTTTTCCCTGGAAACCTTTACACCAATGTGTAATCTATACTGCTCGGATCATCCGCTATATGTTGTACCACAGGGATTTACACTAGTATATATATATTATCAAACGCTTTCATGTCATGTCCTCCTTTGTCACCGCACCAACCGGGCTGCCTCATGGCATTATTAAAGCGGATTTTTACCCTCCACACAAAGTTAGTTCTTCGGCAGGAGAGTTGTTGCAGCACGTTAACACCCGCTGTCTATGGTAATTCCTCTGATTAGGATACATAGCAGGCGCGCCTCTTGCTCCGCGCCTCGCCTCTCATCCCAGTTTCTCGGCGTGCTCTGATGTGCTGCCATGGAATGGTAATGAGCTCAACTGGGACGTGGGACAGTGCGAGAGAGAGGCGCGCGCTCCGACGTTGGAGGGAGGGTTCGGGAGTAACGCATAAGTTTCCTAAAATACACAGGGTCTCTCTCCCTGACAAAGTCTCACGCAGCTCTGTCTTCTGTGCCGCGTTTAATTAAGGGTTGTTTACGGAATTCCATTTAATTTTGTATGGTTCAACAGAATGCTATGAATATTCAAAAATCTCTACTCGACTCCTCAGGAGTAGAGCTTTGTAGCTTTGCTTGGTCTCTCTGTGGAAAGACGTTTGCGTGATGTTTTTCGTTCTTCCTTTGTCTTAATGCGAAGTTCTCTCAGAAGTTCCTTTTGGGAATTCAGCTCAAGTCATTTTTGCGAGACAAACATGGTGAACTAAGAACTTTAAAAGCTACATCACCCTAAACTGCTCCATGGTCCTTGGGTTTGATCATGAATTATACAGCCTCACAAGCCTCATAAAAATTGGAATTGGAAATTCCGGTAATTGGAGGCAGAAAAACGTGGAGATGGTTGAGAAAATTAGGATGACACAGAAAGGGTCTTCAGCCTCCCTTTGCTGTGATACGCCATTAATTATTTAAGCTATGAAGGCACACATCAAATCACATCTACGAAAAGTTTTTTTTCCTCTCTTTGTCAGCGGACACGTCATCTCTTATTGTGTCCCTAACAGGTTTTAGAAGGAGACAAAACATGATGCAACCAAGTTCAGCGCAGTCAGCAGTGCTCATCCAGGACGCCTGTCACTGTTGTCAGTCTTAACGGTTTTTGACTCTGTGAACTAGCATCCGTGTTTGTATGTTTTTCACTTGCGTGCCCATCTGTACCTGGATGACGGAGCATTACGGAGGGCTGACACACCTGTTCCAGCAGTTGATGAGTGAGTTAGACTGCAGCGTCAGTTTTTTTTCTTTTCTTGAGCGAAGGGAGAAGGGGCACCTTGACAGCAGTCCACGATGACTCCAGCACATGGCTGTGTGGGCTGCAGTCCAGCTTCACAGCTCAACACCTTCCTTGACGAATTACAACAGAGCATTTATGGGCTGAACATCTGTCACGGCCGCCCATCCCACGGCCTCTTTGTAGCCTCGGCAACAACCCTAACACTCCCCCCCCCCCCCCCCAACACCACCACCCCAACCAACTCTCCTCTCAAACCCCCCCCCCCCCCAACTGTCTCTATCCATCTTTTTCATTATGTCTCTGTCTGTTGGTCTCTCATTCTCTTTCTCTCTCACCCATTCTCTGCCTCTTACTCCACCACCCCTCCATCTCTCACTCTCTCAGCCAAATAGACACTCACGCCACTGGCTGTCGCGTTCAGAGTGATTTTCTGCTCTTTCAGCGCTGTCCGAAGCAAGCTGCCAGAGCTAAGCTGAGACAGACTCCATTAAAGTATATGGCATTGAAAGTAAAAGCCCTGGCTGTTTATATTGCATTTAATACATCACCAGTGCTGACCTGACTTTACAAGTCATAAGATGTTTTCCTCTTGAGCTCAGTATAATTGGAAAGGAGGCTTTTATAAATGGAATCATACCTCTGTGAAACAGATAGAGACATATCTAGTTTTTCCCCTGTTTTTTAATGTAAACTTGCCATATCTTGACAGTTAATCATAGTTATTCACAGTGACTTTGCCAAGATAGGTTGTTGTTGATTTGCTGTTTGAATTTTCAGAGTTGCTTTGGTGTTGTTTTTTAAAGGACAATATTTCAAAGCAGGAGAAATAACTTTATGGTAATACTTTAATCTATCATTAAAGCTTGGATAGAGTAAGACAGAAATGCTACATGATCATTCCTGCAAACAGGAACTGCATAAATAATCAACCTGTCTGATTCGGGTGGCTTAGGCGAGACGGCGAGCAGATTCCCAAAGCTGGGGCACCACAGAGGGTTGATCTGAAAAGAACTCTCAAAAACGCTAATTTATGCAGCCTGCCCCTCTGTAACTCGGGCACTATCTTTGCCAGACCTGGAGCGAGCTGCTCCTGGTTGATTATGGCAGAAGACTTCACCGAGAGGCTTTGGGTTATTTATCCCCCCCCCCCCCCCCCCCGTCCTTTCTTTCTCTCTCCCTCGTCTTCCTCCTCCTCCTCCCTGGTTCTGCGGCAGGCAGGCTCTGTGTGATCTGACAGATTTTATTCTCATCTCCTCTGCATTGTTCCTCCCCATTGGACCCCTTAATGCCAGTGTGCCACTCACTGATGCAACAGCTAAGACTTGTTGTTCCACTGTGGAACGGCATGCAATCAAGGTCACCCCTGGTTTTCAGGAACAGTGTCTGAAAATTATTTTGGTGAAGTATCTCCCTTGAAATTTTCTACAGAGTGGTTTTAAAAGTGGAGATGATTTGATTTTGGAGATACCGCATTTGCCCCACTTTATAAATGAATTCACTGTGTAATTATATTTTCTTTGTTATTATTCTAGGTATTAAAATGTCAGCTTGACATGATATCAGATTTTGTGTGTTGACATTAATTGACATAAGTGATTGATTATAGTATGGGGGAAATATCCATGTTAATGTAATTTTTTTTTAATCATGTTATGGACCAGTTCAAACTGGTCCTCCAAACAAATGACACAGCAATTACAACTTATTGCTATGGATGACACACTATGAACAAAACAACAATGCCTTTATAATATAGTATGTGATTGCTTGAAGTTTGAAATATGGATCCATGCTTTTGTCCCTCCAAGTTCGTATATCTCATATATCTCCATTAAGCTCCCCTTCCAGTGCAAAGATCTTTATTTTTTATATTATATTTTTTCACTTATTTTAAGAGTTTTTGCTCATTTATTTGTACCTGCTGGCAAAAAATCAAATAATACAATTCAAATCACATATTACCCTCACATATTAACCTCTCAACACACCAAGGGTAAACAGCTGTATCAAAAAGCTAAACTATACTGAAAATGTCTAGATCTTTGTGATGCACCATCATGGATCCAAAGGGATTGTAAAGATGATTCTGTAACATTTAAATTTTTCCTTGTTATATTTATAAATGTACAAAGTATTTACAATCATAATGTCAATAACTGCACTCATAAAGTTGTATGATGCAGTAATAACAACTTTACATAGTGGACTGTATCTCATATATGAATTCATTAAGAACATTTGAATCCATATATCCAACATTTGAATCCATATATGAATCAATGAAGAACATTTGGTGTGTAAATAGCATGTGACACTAGCAATGATGTCACCAGTATCCTACCATTATCAGCTGTCCCATAGATGCTTTATTGACCAGTTGTAAGGGCTTACATAATTACATTGTATTTCATGTTGTAACCGTGCACTACTTATATAGACATACATAAATATGTACCTATGATACCTATGACGTATATCTGGTAAAAAAGTTTAATCACCGTTCCATATCAATGCTCTTTAAAGTGGTAACTATAACAACAGCATGCAGCCTTGTGGATCTATTTTTCCACAAAGCCTACACCAAAGCTACAAACCAGCTGTTTTTTTGTAATTACTGCTTAAAGAACATAATTACATAAATATAAAAATAATTCTGGCAGCCAGGTGATAAGCGGGATAACGGCCTTTGAGGTGTCTCGATACAGGGGCAATAATGGACTTCACTTTCAGCGCTGCGCTGTTCTTCACCCAGCCTCGTCCTTTATCCTCCTATATAAGGAGTCCTCGGCGGCCGTTATCCCTACCATAGAAGTATGTTATAACAACTGTTTGTAATGCATTATGTAAACTAAGTATAAGTAAATTATTACCAAAGATGTTAATGATGACACCTGATGAGAAAGAAAGAACATGGCCTCATTGTATGTTGTGGGTTTCTGCTGGTGGCATTATTTGCAGTGGTATGCTAACATTTGAGGTTGCCCTCTGAGCTTTGATCTTTGCTATTGATCCCATAGGATGTCAATGAGGAGGCGGCTGGGATGGAGAATCTCTCAGAGGATGGGTTAACTAAAGCCTTATGTGTGGGTATAAGCTGAGCTGTCAAGTCTATGTTAATTACAGCACCAGATCTCGAAAGCTTTGGTTTCACCCAGTAGCATGCATTGCTTATATATCTGGATTGCAATAAACAACCTCATTCATCATTTACATCTTCATCATCTGGCTGTCTTTGTAATGTGTTTTATAGCATTTTGAAAATGGTCACTTGTTCTACAATAGTCTAAAATGGGGGGAAAAAGAGAGTGAGAGGGAAGAGTGAAAATGCCTGAGATACTCTGAAGGAAGGAAGGAAGGAAGGAAGGGAGGGAGAGAGAGCAGCTAAATTAGAATGAGGAGCAGAAATAGCAGCAAGCTATGAATAGTAGACGAGCATCTTGCCAAATCTAATTGCCATCTTCTCACTACCTCTGCACCGTAGCATTAAAAGACCACATTAAGGGCCATTATTTCTTTTAGTCTCAAAATAAGTGTTCATTTATTCATGCTGACCCCAAATGGATATGACTTTTTGAATACGCTTTTTTCTTTCTTTTTTTTGCTGTGAATGGTTGAGCCGATTGCCTCATAGTACCTACAGTACATGTGACTCAGAATGGGTTTATTTCCAATTTCCAGAGACTGCAGGGAGAGATAAAAAGTATTGGCCAAAAAGACTGAAAGAGACAGATGAGGAAGGAGGAAGGGAGGGGGGAAAGGAGGGAGGAAAGGAGGAGAAAAGGAAGGGAGAATGAATTATAGAGCATAACAGGAGATACATAAATCTTAAGAAGTGCAGTGATTTCCACACCGTCTTCTTGCACTAAGAACTGATGACATGCATGTTAGCGGCACAAGCCCATGGAAACTTGCATGGCAGAATGTTCCTTAGCCTGGCAGCATGTTGACGTCAGTGGAGTGGGGGAGAAAATAAATGCATGCTTTTGTCACAGTTCTTTTGTCTGTGTCACCTGCTCAAGGCTGACTGTCTTTCTCTCTTTTCACAGATGAAGTCACCCGAAGTGGACCAGAGCCTCTTCACAGACAGCTACTGCAAGGTGTGCAGCGCACAGCTTATTTCGGAGTCTCAGAGGGTTGCCCATTATGAGGTGAGCTGCTCGTCTCATGGGGGTCCTGTTCTCCAAGCACCATTATTCTTAGTCTTTCTCTGCCCTCCCCCTTACACCTTAACCCCCACCCTACAACACACACACCCACTCACATACATCCACACAGATACACACTTTTACTACCTCAATGAAAAAAAACACCATAAGCAACATCCCTCAGAGGTGTGGTGGTCAATGCAAGAATGACCTTTTCCGGTTGGAGCGATTCACGCTGCATTAAGTCCAAGCTGCTCTTGACCAAGAACAAAGATGGTGTGTAAAAACGAGGGGGGACAGAGATTTCTGGAGGGCAGAAACTCCTCTGCGGTCACATGGATAGAGAGAGACCACAAGGCTGAGCCTGTGGAGGGCTGAAGCACTCTCTCTATGGAACCTCATTGTTATTTTATGCTGGTTTCACTACATTCCTGAGAGAGCAGACAGAGGTAGCATAAGGCTTTTGCCTTTGAATTCATTGCATTGAATGTGTTCATCCAGGTGTAGAAAGGAGACCTTTGGTGATTGTAAACTACACTAGGGCTGCCTATCAAAATTGATTTTATCAAAACATTTTTGGAATGCTAATCATTTCAGGTGGTGATATTTAACAACATTTGACATTTCACGTACAAGGGCATACCACCTGCACTCATCTTTGACCTTGTTCTTCTGGTCCCTGGGTTCAGTCCATGCTTTGGGGAGGTACGGTCCAGCTCATGTCTGTCAGTTACAACTTGACAAACCACCAAAGAAAATGAAATGAAAAAAAGAGAAAAAAATCCATTGTTACACACTGATGGTTGGATTTGCAAAAGTAATGGCTTCTGTCCGAGGGAAGGTTCTGCCTTTCACTCAGTGTCGTGATGCAGGCAGTCAGGTCCCAGGTGCACCGGATTGCACAGGGTCGGAGATGCTGAGGAGTATAGCTGTAATAATAGATGTTGAAGTGCCTCATATGAGAACCTGTCAGAGCCTTTAAGTATTTATTAGATTGCAGTCCGTGTGTGTGTGTATATGTGTGTGTGTGCGTGTGTGTGTGTGTGTGTGTATGTCTGTCCAGCCACTTTTGGGTTTTTTGCCAGAGCAGATTTGTACTGCACTGCTGCCATGGTAGTCCAGCCATTCCTGTGTTTGTTGTTTGCTGCAACATTTAAGAGCTTCTTAATTACATTCTTGTCACATTTTTGTGGACTGCCAAAAAATAGCGTCTTATGTAAATTATGTACGTAGTTGAATCATGCTTTGGCTATGGCAGCTCATTTGAATTCATGGCTAAATTTTGTAATACACACACTGTGTGTGTGTGTGTGTGTGTGTGTGTGTGTGTGTGTGTGTGTGTGTGTGTGTGTGTGTGTGTGTTTTGGGCCTCACACCCAGGCATACAAAGGCAAATAAGGTACGTAAGGTAGCTGTCGACAAGTCTGTGGTGTGTATTCCAATAATTCAATTGGTCAGGCAAGCATTTCAGATTGCAGGAAGTTGGTGTCCCTCTGTGTAAAATATTAATTTAGGTTTTTTCCCCTCTCTCTTTCTTTGTTGTTCACTGTTTGGCTAGCAGACCCTGTGCCACTTGGACCGTTGCCCCCCTTTGCAGATGGGGCTTGTCTGTGTTCCATCTCCGTAGCATCTGCCTCCCCTCCCCTAACTCACTCTGACATGTTTGGGATGCTGTAACGAAAGAGGCGGCACCAAACAAGTCTCAGAGGAGGAGTTGGATGGAGGGTGGGGGTAAGGCTGGTTGGAGGTGGAGGGGCAAAATCAGGCCAGGGTGTCCCAGACCTCGTTCAGACGTGGCTTACACCTTTTTCCATGAGCCCTAGTCTCAGGTGTCCCGGCCCGCAGCAGACTGAGGTTTTTGGCAGACATTTGGGGGACGTTATTTAGTCGAGATGTGGCCGCGATTAAAGTTCAGGTTACCGTCTGCCACGGCTGCTGCTCATTCAGTGGTCGCTGCCAAATGCCAGACATCAGGGATTTATCAAAAGCCTTTGAAAATCAAGCCTGCACTTTAGAAAAACCTTTTTTGCCTAATGAGACTCAGACCTTTTGGTGTCAAATTCAAAGAAGAATACTATATTACCATTGAATATATACAGTGTTTTACAGGGAATATCACTTTGAAATGCTTTATGAGGCCAGATCAGGTTGTGTTTTGTGCTTAATGCTTTGGACATCTTTCCCATTCCAAGTCTCTGAGTGTCTACCTCTAAGCCATCAAAATTTAGCCTATGTCTGAAAGCATTAGTTTTATTGTTTAAAAGTTAGCACTTTGCTTTTAGCCTTTGTGTTTGTTTGTTTATCTATGATGCATTCAAATTCAATTCAATTCAATTCAAATGCATTCAAAATTATCTGTAATGAGATTGTATGCTCACCCTGACCTTCAATGTGCAAATGTTGAGTGGATGCTTGAGAGAGGGCCTCCGCCAGCTCTCTGTGTATTACCGTCTCACACAGATGCTTGCTCTTTTAGTTCAGCCAGCAACTTGCAGTGTTTGATTTTGAATACAGTGCAGTGCTTGTTGCTAGACTTATGAAGAAATTTTCAGAAGTAATATTGTATGATCTCTCACTAGAGTCCATTCTACAGTAATGTGAAAAGTCCTATGTGTTTTTTTTGTTAGTTTTTTTTAAATAAAAAAACATCTCCCAAGGTTTAGCTGCTTTCTTTTCAGTTGATTTGGAAAGAGGCAGAATGTTTTCAGTGACTCATTTGACCAGACTACCAATGACTTTTAATGGCCATACATGGTCATACTTTTCTGTTGTCAAATGGAAAGTCATTCTAGTCATTAATCATCCATGGAGTAGGGTCCAGTAACAGTATATTAAGCACATTTCTAAGCACATTATAATTCTGCATATTTCTGCTTTGCCCAACATCAATGAAAAAGAAGAGTCTAGGCCAATCCTTTGCAGACTGCTTATTTTTAAGACCTAAAGAATTTATGATGTCTTACAATTAACATGCAGTGATGGATGCAACTTCAGTACAGCGCTTGAAATAGAATTTGTGATATGTTATATTTCTCGACACCAGTGACACAGGACATTTTGGGGCACCGTTATGCCCTTCTCTCTCTATCTCTCTTTCTCTCTCTCTCTCTTTCTCTCTCTCTCTCTCTTTCTCTCTCTCTCTTTCTGCCTCCTCTTGCCTTTAGCTTGGGTGTTTGTACCCTCTGTTCACTCCCAGATCCAGTGCTCTGCACTCCTGCATATGCATGAGAACCACTGAGGAGAGAGAATAGACCAGAGAGGAAAAAAAGGTGGTGTGGTGGTGGTGGTAGTGGTGGTGGTGGTGGTGGTGTGTGGGGGGGGTTAGTGTCGGTTCGCTCGGTCAGAGTGATATCATCGACCATCAAGGACAAAGCCTCTCCTCTCCATGACGCTCTGCATGATCATCGTGACCCAGTTCTCTTTTTCCCCTCTTCAACTATCTCCTGACCTGTCCTTGGGTTCGCTGCCCTGCTTGCAGACCTTGGTGCTGCTCTGGGGGCCAGGCTGTGCTAATTCATATTAGATATAATTAGATGTCAAATGTGTCTCTTTCTATTATCAAGACAACTTTTGCGGTCATAGATTGTGCTAGGCTGTTCCAGGAGCTGACTGGCTGACCTCATGAGGTTTCTTTCTTTATATATATGTATATATGTTTGCACTTTCTCTGGGGAGTAAATTGATTTTGTGACTATGTTAACCCACAATCCTGAAGCCATGGTTTCCCTGGTGAAGCACTGAGGACAGATGTTTCCTTTTTTCCCCAAAAGGTGTCCTGGCCTCCCAAGCTCATTGATATTCTGTAAGAATGGATGGCCTAAGTGGCAAGGGCTCTCCATCATGACTGGGGTGGGAGCATCAAAACAATTAAGGAAATAGGCCTTTAGTAGACCCAGGTCCCATGTGGGGTCCATGGTTATTGTCTCCTTCTGTCCTTCTGATTTGTATGAGTTGGGGCATGTTTGGGGGGCCTCTATTGCCTTTACCATTAAATCATGAAGTTCATGAAGGACCATGGAGGATAATATTGATTGGCCCAGCTCCTATAGCTGATGTGTCCCACATGCCCGCTGTGGTTTGACCTAGGAGGGCATTGAGTTGGAAAATCCAAAGCGGGCGCAAGCGCAGGGGAGTTATGCTGCTCATGCATTTTAACTCTTAATCAAAGCCTCATTGTTTACTGTCCTTGAAAGATGAAGCGTTTGGGCAGCAGCGGCGTTCGAACCACAATCAATGGCGTGTCCCATCCAAATCCATTTGGGTGCAAGACTGTTTCAATCACAGTCCCGAAAATGGGAACGGTGAGTAAAAGAATGGGATGGTCATTATGATATCTGAGGACACTGACAATGAATACACCCTACAGCCCCCGCCCTCTAATTCACACACTCACACACACACACATATACACAGACACACACACCGAATTCGGAGAATGAAAGTCAGAGCTTGAGAGAGAAGACAGAGAGACTTCGTCCTCTGATGGAGCTGGGAAGTGAAAATGAGCAACAAAACTGTCTGAATGTGAACGTGAGCTGCACCAGTTTTTTTTTAAGGGGGTAAGAAAATATTTCGTTTGCACTCAAGACACCCAACACTATGCCCATTCTTATCCAGTGTAAGGAATAATTAGGAGGAAAAGATATCCAACAGACTCGTCAAGTTCCCCTTTCAAACGTGTACAACGCAGTGTGTGCTAGACAGAGGCTGATCAGACAGGGTTGGCTTGACGTGTTGACAGGATGCTACCACCGAATGGCAGACAGCAGACTTGGAGGGTTATAAGCTAAGCTTGTATAATTTCAGTTTGATCTTACAGTAAAGCACCAAGGAAGCTATCCTCATTTTACACCCGAAGCTAGCACTTGTCTGTATCCCCCTTGGAGCTCAGCTGTCTCTTTATCTGCCACAAGTAAACTCTGCAGTGATCATAAGCATCATGACTCTTCCGTAGGGTTGCGTTCCCTGGTGCAGCCTGTGGAGGTGGGTTAGAAGGTTTGCTGCAGCGCAACACACCCTGACCAACATGTGCAGAAGGGGAGGGCAAAGCTTCAGCTCATCCCTGATAGGAAATGACGTGGTAACATTTTTGTTCTGACCTTTTTCGCCCCAATCTCTGGCCATGTTCAGATCATTGGCCAGACCTCCTGTGCAAGGCGCAGACTAATTTGATGCTGATGAACATGCTTAGGGAGCCCATAAATGTCACCTTCGCTCTGGCCAGATATTCCTCATGAGGCCAGAGCATAAATGTCATATAGGGAGTCACCAGCTTTCACAAGGCAACACACATTATAGCATCTAAATTACATGGTGTTCTTTGGCTCTCAAATCAAATTTAGTGCTTTTTCCTGTTTTATATATATATATATATAAATATATAAGATTCTATAATTCTAAAAACTCCCTGCTGCTGGTTCATTAAATGGGTTTCAGAACCAACTCATGAAATATAAAGCTGTTAGATAAATTATTTGGATGCTAAAATGAAGTTCGATGTAGAAGCAGTCATGAAGATATCTTAGCAGAGACTTTTCAAGGTTACGATGCTCTCACAGTCTTATGTGACCAGTGAATGTAGTATGTGTCATTATTAGTCCCTTTAATGGGATATCAAATGTGCTTGCTTTGCCTAACATGTAAAATGAAATTAGTTAAATGCATTCAGTGTGGTGAGTGCTGTTCATACATTTTTGGACATATTTACATCCCAAGCATGGCATTACAGTGTATAAAGAGTAGAGAGAGGCAGAAAGAGAAGTTAGACACCAATACAGGGAAAAAATATACAAGTGCTAATCAGAAAATCTGTCCTTTTGAAGGTGCATACATTTTTCAGTTAAAGCTGCTTTGTCCTAAGTTTTATCCAGTACTTTCAGTTTTGAGTTGTCATGAATGCAGCTTTTCATTCACTCGCATTGTATTTTAAATATGGCAGCCGCACATTGTAGAATATGATATTTTGACAAAGACGTTGTGGAGCTAGTTGATTCGCGTGCTAACTTCAGAGGAAACATGTACACCATGGTGCATCAATAAAGTTGTTTCTTCGCATTGTGTTGCTGTTTCTAGCGTGGATATCTAGCGTTTTTGGATATTAAACCTAAAAGTGTTACACTGCAGTTCCTTCAAAATATCTAAAAATGAAACTGTAACAGAATGGAAAAAAGCACCTGTTGAGGTGCAGAAGCAATGTGTAATGTTAACACCTTCAAAACATGCACAAATAGATTTAATAAAAATCAAGGCTTATTATAGTACTTCACAGTGAAGAAGTGACATACTCCAATAGTATGTTTAGGACATGGTCTTATACATTTATCACTAATCATTCCCATATCAGGGAGATTGTATTTATTGATGTCAAGCACACAGTAAATTAATATTTGTCTTCCATCAGCATAGTCAACCATGTCCATCTTTTAACATGCTCCTCTGAAGAATAGAGAGTGGTTGAAATGTGTTTTTTTTATGTGTGTGTGTGTGTGTGTATGTGTGTGTGTGTGTGTGTGTGTGTGTGTGTGGATGGAACATTGTTGAGGCCAGTGAAGTTAGACACTTCTGAACAAATTGCATGATGAAACTGCTAATGGGCATAACAAAAGGTGTCTGTGACTATGGGGAATTAGAATGAGGTGTGTTGCTAGAAGGTTGTCAAAAAGAGAAAACTTGCCATTTTAATAGTCCCTGAGAGAGCCTTGATTTATTTCATTATTTAGTGAAATCTGAGCATTAATGTGAAGACGTGCTCTCCTGGCAGAGTTCATTTGAAGAGTTTTGCACTGCAAGTTTTTCAAGAGACTGTATAAGTAAAAATTGTAAATTGCTTCTAGTTACTTTATTCTTATAATGATTTGACTTTTCATCACAGCTCACAGCACGACACTTTACATGCTTTGAGATCCATGCTTTAAACAAATGACCCTTCACAATTGCAATGAGACAGACATATCGGTATATTTTTGCTAATATTTGAGGTCTTCCATAATGTAGTTAGGTAACATAGGTAACATAGGTTAGCATCAGTGCGGTGCATACAGTCATTTATAATCTGTTTTCCCTATAAGTTTGTGAATAAGTAATATGCTACCCTTGTTTGATCTTTTGGCATGTGGATGTTAAGTATATAAGACTTAAAAAAAGTTCTTTTCACACAGCCTGAGAGCTCCCAAAAGCCCACTGAGACGTGCCATGAAAGAGCAGCTTCCCTGCTTGAGGGAATATTGTCTGACTATGGGTGAGAGTATCTCCATCCCTGGCGAGTCAGGGTCAGGTTGTAATATCCAAGTCTGTAAGTATGGCTGAAGTGAAACAGAACATTGCCATGACCAAAGATTTTAGAGCGGAGTGCGTAGCAAAGACCAGTCAGCAGTTTAGACCAGTCAACAGACTGTTAGAATTATCATAGACTGTGTTGAATAAGATCGGGATATTAATTATCCCGGATTTGCTTTTGCGCTTGTAAAACACCTTTTCCTGAATTCATTATCCCGAATAAGCCCTTATCCCAGTTTCTGAGAAATTGGGGTATGCTAGGTGGAGTACTCCAAAAGAAACCAACATACTGTAGTATGTAAACACAAGAAACATGCTAGAGTGCAACATGCAAGATGGAATGCTGATAAGTGCCAAGACAATCATGCAGCGCTCTTTAGAATCCTCAGTGAGAACACCACAAAGAACGCCATAATCAATAACCGGAATATTAGTATTTATCATATAAATGGGGATATTAATAACCTGATTTCTCTGCATTTATGTAAACACTTTATCCCAAACATGATCTATTCAGCTCGTGTCACATACTTAGTGAAGATTTTATTGCTGCCTTGATATGATAAAAGTATCCCAATAACTGGAATAGAAGTTCCACAGCATCCATTTCTCTGCTGTTGTGCTCTTATTGGTGTAAATGGTTTAGTTTTGTTGGGGTTTTAAATAGCGAGAGGCTCTTGCAGTGGTGGCCCAGTTTTTTTTTTTGTTTGTTTTTTTTTTTTTTGTGACAACACTCTGTCAAGTGTCCGCGGATGCGTGTCTCTATTGTCTACTGATCTGCCGGCTGCACAGTACATGGGTTCCTGCCAAGGC
The DNA here is from genome assembly GCA_027481765.1 of Tenualosa thibaudeaui. Lineage (NCBI taxonomy): Eukaryota > Metazoa > Chordata > Actinopteri > Clupeiformes > Clupeidae > Tenualosa > Tenualosa thibaudeaui. The sequence goes on along the minus strand of JAIFZK010000018.1, from coordinate 6,034,596 downwards.
GTTGCTGGCCCGTATCTGAAATCCCACTCAGCGGCACACAAACCACCACCACCACGACACCAGAGCAGGCTGTCTCGCTCTGTGTGTTTGTGTGTGTGTGTGTGTGTGTTTGTGTGTGTGTCTGCCAGAGCATGCAGAGAAGAATCGAACATTCTCAAAAGCAAGAAATATTGTATGATTGTATGTTTCAGGGCTGGTGGCAGCAGTAGACACATTCATCAGAAATGTGTCTTGAGTTCTGTGTATGTGTGTGAGTGATATTTTTCTTTGATACTCACTGCAGTGTTTCTCATGCGGTGTGTTTTTGTCTATTTGTGCTCAGCTACAGCAGCAGGAGTTGTTGACTTGATGTTTTTGGCTTGATTTTTTCCAGGGCAGTAAAAAAGCTGTGCAAATAGGTGTAGAGACTTCATGACAGCCATTTTGGCTGTGGGGGGAAGGGGGGGGGGGTGCATCACTCCTTGTCAGTCAGTCTAATCACACTCTTCCACTCTCTGCCCAGATTTGACTTGTCAAACAAATTAAATCACTCCTAAATTTCATATCAGCCTTCATTTATTTTTCATGATACAATGTAACCTGTCTTTTTCAAGCATTTTGGAGATACTTCATGTAAAAAGTGGTTGGCAGTGTAGCCATGCATTAAATTGCAATTGACAATGCCCTGGAAGAACAGGGGAACAACAACTGGCAGGGTGAGGCACAGCCTTCTGTGCTTCCATTGTATTAAGGCTGTGACATGTATTTATCATAACATGTTTACTTTACCCTTACATGCCTTTTAAAATTAAGGCTGCCAAAAGATCAGGCTTTGTTTTTTTTCAAACAATGTTGTTCATTGCTAACTCCATAGAAAATTCATGAACTGTGTACACTGTGAGCAACTCTGGATAAAATTGTTGAGATGTTTTTGGATGTCTTTCTTGTATAATCAGGACGACCATGCTGAAAAATTGACTTACGTCTAGAGTATGTTTACATTTAATTCTCCAGAACAAATGAAGTGTGTGGTTGTGTTATTTTGTTATCTTGCATCTTACTGTAAAACATTTTCTTTTCATCAAAAGATTTATAGTTAGATTGGCATGCAATCCATTTTCAAGCCACATATTGCTTTAGTCAGATAAGCAAGCTAAAATTAATATATCTACCAGTATATGGTTGTGATGTTGTTCATGGACTTCTGAATACATTTGTTTTCAACAGTGGGTTTAGACAGGGCACTTTGTCTTGGCCTTTTCTGTTGACATTTTTGTGTTATTAAAAGGACTGAGCTTTATGACTGTGACACTTCCAAAGAATTCAGAGGGTGAACATGCTCAGCTCATGGTGTGCCAATTAATATCTTGCCTAGAATAGTCTGTGCATTCTAATGCCATGGCATCTTTGGCTCACCGGAGCAGCAATGTGGACAGTGTGTTACCTGGCTTATCTATTAATACCCAAGGTAGGCTAGGAAATACTCCTATGTGTATCTGTACTCATTAAAATAAAACAGTGCTTATCATCTGATTCACCTTCTCAAGAGAAAAGTGTCAGGATGGAAGAATCAGGGGAAGGGACTGAGACTATTCAGAAATGTCCAAGGACCAGATAATTGTACTCAAATGTAGATAAATTCTTAGGAAAATTCTTGGGTCCATTGCAGCTTCCACAGGTTTTGGTTTGGATATAGGTTGAGGCGTATAGGTTGATGCAACCATCAATTATCTAAAGCATGTAATCAAGACAAATCTTCAATCACATTTGGATTCAGGAAAAGCTTCTGATTGTCCAATCAAACAGACCTGAAATCAGCAAAAATAAATTGCCCTGGCCAACAAGATGTCCTTTGCATTTGCACATTGTTTTTTTGGCTATGCCATTATAGGCTGCTGTATGGAGAGTGATTGCCAAAAAAAAGAGATAAATTTAGTGTGACACATCAAAGAGAAACAGTCTGAATATGTATCTGCATGTAAGTGTCCTGTTTTGTGACATTGTAATGAGTCTCGACATTTAGTCTTTATTTTGGCTTGAACGAGGCTTTGAAGTTGCCACTGCCTAGCCCCTGCATGTTGGGAGATCAAAGCAGAAATTTGCTCTTTCATTTCTACATTACAGAATATCACACTCTAACAGCAATGGTGAGGTGTGAAGTCACATCCACTGTAAGTAGCAGGCCCCGTTTTCCCCCAGTGTGACAGCCAGCCTTTTGCCCTGACACTTTCTCTGACCTCTCCTCGGGCATAACAATCTTGACATAAGTGACATCAGACCTCGTCCAACCGGGAGGGGTGGGGGTTGGAGTGGGGTGGTGGTGTAGTTTCAATGCAGACTCCCCCACGCAGAGGTCCTCACCTCAGTGGAAGCACACAAGTACATACAGCAGTCCTCACTATAAAAATGCAGAGTGCTATTATGCTTTGTCGGTGCTGAGATAGACTTGGGTGATGGGCTAGTGATGGGGGATTGCTAGAGCAGCCATGGGGGCCATTACTCCCAGGCCGACTGGTTGGCATGTCGGTAATCTGAAATGGATTTTTCCTCAATTTCAGATCCTTCGCTCTCTGGCCACGCTGGTCGCCATTCTGCTTCACTCTGAAACCTCATGCCAAGGCTATCATTTAGTGCCATTTCTGTCAAAAAACACAAAAAGCCTGTAGTCTTTTAGCAGCAGTGGACACATTCACACACACACACACACACACACACACAGTCCAATAAAGGAAAATCACTTCCCTTGCCCAACGAGGAACCATCTCCACCCAGTGGCATTTCTGGCTCCATTGATTCCAGCCTGAGGGATGCACCATTACTGATGACATCCCTGTCAGAAATGCCTTTTACACTGATATTTCCTCCTCCTCTCAAAAGTATTCCTCATGTTCCCTCCACATTTTCCCCCACTGAATGGATGCATTAACCTGTAATGATTCCATAGCTATACCTGTGATTGCTCAGACAGTTTTTATAGGTTCACTAGGACTGCACACTGCAGTCCGCCTATGTTCCTATTTAATGCCATTAGGTCGATTTCAGTGGACCGATGTTCAGCATGTAAAAGAGCACCCTGTTCAGACGTGCTACAGTTGAATGCACAATTAGTGGTTTCATATGATCACATTCACATTGCCAGGGGCCCAGTCCGTTACCTCAAAGGCCCTAGTTAGGCCAATGCCAAAAATATCTGCCGCTGAAAGCCGAATTTAGCACTGTACTGCCATATTTGGGAAGCTGGATCTCTGCACATACATCTCTCTATACAGTAAATTTTGTTTTGTATACTCTGTATTTGGCATCTCATTGTTAGACCATCTGTGTTGTGTACTTCCAAGAGAGGAGCTTTAATTACCAAGGAAAGCCTGGTGAAGTGGTTGAGTGCATGGGAAAGAAAGTCATTAGAACTCAGGGCCAGGGCAAAGACCACTCTTTCATTTCCTTCAAACGGCCCATTTCTGTAACTTCAGTGGTTCTACTGGCTAGTGAAATTTTCCCCCGTATTTTCACTTCACAGATTGAATAGCCCAATAACACAGGGCCTAAAAATGGAATCCCTTGAGACATACTGATTTCACAGAAGCAGAAACAATCTCTCCATTTAATCTGACAACTTGTGGGTTTATGTGTTTGCCATTTCAGTTGGCAACTTCTCACTGTCCCACAGTAAATGTAACCATGAGCCACTATCTACAGAGATGTGGAGAGCCAAAAAATTGCTCTAGAAAAACAGTAATCTATCTCTACTCCTTTCCTCTTTCTTCCTCTCTCTCTCACTTTTCTCTTTTTTCTCATTCCCCTTTTTCTCCCTTCTGATCAGGAAACACAATCCAGCACACCCACTGTCAAATGGCATGATTTGAGATAAACTGAGCAGGGAATCAGTTTTCTCTTGCTCTGAGAGTGCCTCTCCTGTCAAAGCAGAAGAAATCGATGGCTTTGTGATGGTCTCCCTGCGCTCTATGGGGAGCAACAGTAATGCTAGTGAAAGGCAGAGCACAAAAGGTGTGTTTGTGTCAGTCATCAGGGACCAGTCGCTTCTACGTCCATGAGTTAGTTCATTCATTCTGTCTGTTTAATTAAATTACCAAAGTGTTTTTTTTTCTTCAGGAAACAGACTCATTGGAAACAGCTGCAATGCAGATCAATCAACAGAACAAGTGTAGAGTTTGTGAAATGATACATTTAAGAAACTTAAGAAGCTTTAGTCTCACATACTGTGCCTCATGTCTTAAATGTAGACAAAGTGTTTGAAACTGCTACTGCTACTACTGTTTGAGATCTGCTACATCATCATCATCACCATCATCATCATTCAAAGTTCCATTCTTTTTAAAATGACATTTTTAATTAAACATTACACAATTAAAATTTTGTAATGGTTTTACTAATTTTAGCTGTATGTCAACATGAAACTGATTTCAGGGGCCAATTTGTATACATATTGTTTATCAGTTTACCTGTTCTGATTTTATGTTAAAAGTTTGATGTATGAAATTGTGTAGTAAATAATATGATATAATGATTTCTCATAAATACCTTTTTTAAAGTATTTTTTTGTGCTATTTGTGTCTTCAGAGTCGGAAACATGCAAATAAAGTTCGGCTGTATTACATGTTACACCCTGTGGATGGAGGTTGCCCAGCTAAGAAGCTCAGAACAGACAACGTGAGTCCACAGCATTTTTAATGCTTTGTCTCTGAATTATACATCACAGTAAAAACAACTGATATACAACACTATACCTCTCTTTTAGACTTCATCCCAATCACCCTGGCTGTTAAAGATTGCATAGCCATTGCGTATAGCTGATCTTGGAAACCTTTGGTCTTAATGGACTCTCCAGCTATTGATTTTCTCGACCCTGCTCGCTTCTTTCTTGGCAAGGCAAACTGTTAAATAGTGCTCCATTTACGGACAAGTCTGAACCCAGAGCTCAAGGATGTCACACAGGATGTTCATCAAGTCAGAGCAAGAGAGAGAGAGAGAGAGAAACAGAGAGAGAGAAAGAGAGACAGAATTGTAGACAAATCTGAAATCGAGGTATGATACAACAAAAAAATGACAGCTTCAATTATCCCCTCCTGTCAGCTTGCTGACAATAAACAGCAAATCATGTGGCTGGCCTTGTGATGGAGAGACTGAGAGATGCCAGTGATGGTGATGGTAGGGGGTCCCACAGCTCAGTAGCGGGGGGTTATGGAACACTATGATGTATGAGGGTGACTCATTGAAGCATTCTTTTCTGGGGCCCTTTTGTTGGATACTGCCACTGCCTGCCTGTCTGTCTGCATTGCCAGTTCTGCTCCTCGACTTCCTGCAGTTTGAGCAGATGCTTAATTTCTGTCACAGTGTTTATAAATAGATCTACAAAAACCACACTGTAGGAGGCAAAATCTCCACTAATTGCTTGTTGGTAATCAAAGCCAGACATCATTGCTGATTTACAGTGTGGGGGCTGTGTAAGAGCTGACCTCGACTTTGCTTTGCGTGTGCTAGAGTGTGTGTGTGTGTCTTTATTTTGTATGCCAAGGGGGTTGAAACCCACACACCATGACTAGCTTGGTATCGTCTCTATTTCTTTCTCACCATTCTCTCTGTCAAATGAACAGTTGCGTCTTCATAGAGTTTATGTCAGTGCCACAGGGTGTTGTAATATTGCACGGGTGATTGTGTAAACCTGAGGCGCGTCCGAAAGGGCCCCCGCCATAATTATTCCACAGCCTGCCATCCATCAGTCATGAGCCATCCTCCCGCACCCCGAGAGAGCCCTGCCAAAACGTAGCATAGCAAGATACACAGCGATAGAAAAGGAGAGGGAGAGAGCTCTCTCTCTCTCCCTTGCACAGTCTGCTGGTGTACCTTGCTCCTCCTGCAGACCTCTGATTAGTATTCATCACCTGCGGATGTGACAGGTACCCATGTCCGGAGATAAGCTAGGGTTACAGGTCTGATTGGACATTGGTAGTGATGCTCCACCAAGGCGCCTTTCCGAGCACTAGAAATGCGGCAGGGAGGAGGAAGGGAGGCTGGAGGACATCCATCATCCTAATGGCTGTATACAATTAATTGAAGCTATTTCTGTGTTCTGATGGGCACTTCTTGTGGCTATTTCCTGCTGCAAGTTGCTAGGTAGCTGGCCACATTTAGTACAGGTCAGGAGACATATTATTTCAGTCTCGAAGCATACACAGGAGAAAACATTTCTTTCTCATGCAATTATATCCAGTACTTTAATTCTACTATCTAATTAACAACAAACAGGGTTGTGTCATGTACTATGTATGGACAGTTTATTTACACACCCAACACGCTATTTTATGATTAGCTTTTGGTGCTGTGTAACCAGTAATAATGGAATTAATATGAGGTTTGATGTTCTCCTGTGACTGACAAGTCTAAATTAGCACCAATATAAATACGGACTCTTGAACTAATATGCAGGGACAGAAGCTTAGTTTCTGCTATGTTAGCTTTTCAAATGTACTCACACAGGGTGCTCCTCAAAGACAGTGTCTCATTTGTGCCTGCAGTTTGGGCCTCAGCTTGCAGACTTGAGTATGTGCTAATGTGTTTAGATTTCATGGACAGAGAAGGTTATGTTTCTCAATCATTTTACTGAGACAACTGACTTTAGATGCAGTCCGTTCCCCTGTGTTTGCATTGTTAGCCGAGCTAGAAACAATACCAATCAAAGATGTTGATTTTTTTCACTTCACGTCTGATTCCCCCCCACTAAATTACCTCAGCTATTGTTTACCTGCTACCTAACAGTCTGAATACGCTTACCCTACCCAGCACATTAGAGCATGTTTGATCACCACAGCTGCAGCGACTGACTCTCTGCAGTGTGAGCAATATTCTAGTAGCTCAGAGCAGCTGTTGTTTTCTTAAGCCTCATTCTCTGTCTCTGTGTGCAATCATCAGGGATATGGCAGCATCCACGATGAAGGAGTGCGGCAGACCGTCAAGTCCGCACCAGTCATTGTCTTGGCTCATAGTCACAGGAGGTGAATCTGACAACATCCGTCAGTGTAGCAAAAAAAAGAGAATAAGAAAGAAAAAAGATAAGCATTTGCAATTATGGCCGCTTGTAAAAGTTTCATTGAACAAGATCACAACACTGTTTTATAGCAGGAAGTAGGAAGTATAGCAGCATTTTTTTTTTAATCGTTATTTTGTGCTACTCTAAATCTTAGACAGCTTCAATAAAATGTGGATAGTGTGATGATGGTGGCATTGAGTACCTGAATGGAAGCTGTGTGTGGACAGTCGGGCTGAGTAATTGCTGGTAAGAGTACCGCCCAGCTGTATTGATTCAGGAACAAAGACCAGTTTCATCTAAATTTTTAGCAGATTCAAATCCCATCTGAAGTGATATCAGTGAAAAGCTCTAAACTGCAGGACTCAACTCTAACCATTGACCATAAATATAACATCATTCAAATTAGCTTGACTCTACATCTAAATCTACATCTATTTGCTCTGCACCCAGCTAAATCAGTGAGTCATACAGTATATCAGTTAACATAGTCATTGTATACTGCTGTTCTTGCTCTTGCCTGCGTTGGTATAGATACATTTGCCTCACTTGTAATTAAAAGGAGTATAACTGTATATTGTGACATCTGTTTAGCTCAGATCAGCCATCTGCATTGCTACAGGTACAGGTACATGATCCCCCAAGAACTCCTCATAATTTTTTCTCCCTTTCTGGATCACTAAAGCCATTGAGGAGGACACAATTTGTACCTGTTAGCATCTCTGGGATGATTGAATGAGTGTCTCTGTGTTCAACTTGTTCATAATTAGCGGTGTTTGAATCACCACAGACTACTTCATCTTTCTGGAGGACAAAAATCCCTCCTCTCTCAGTAGCAAAAAAAACCCTCCAGTTTACTCGCTAAAACCAAAACATCCTTTGAGTCCTGTGTAGCTATTCTGTCTCCTGAATACATCCCTCTCCATGTTCATTTTGCTGTAATGCCTGACATCATTCTGTCACGGAAGCTGGGTAATTCAAGGTTGAGCTCTTTTCTTTTTTTTTTTTTTACTGACAAGGAAGCTAGAGGAGCAGGCCGAAATCACCTTAGTTCCACCTCCTGCTCTTGAAAACCATGTTAGTTCATAAATCCATACAGTTGACTCTGGAGGCTTTCTACTTTGTGAGCTACTTTGGGTGTTCGGGACAGGTGGCCGCACACAGAAAAGCAGTAGAGACTCTTCCATCCCAGGCTGACTTCCCATTCAGCACATTTATGTTCCGGGCATACTGGCCAGGTCTGTATATCTTGATGCTGGTGCCATCTGAGTGATGGATCGCCATGCCACCATCTGAATCTCCCATCATACATCCCTCCCTCTCTAATAGTGCTTAAGCCATTTCATACTCCGCACCAGATGAGCAGCTTTGGCCATCCATATTCCCGCTCTCCTGTCTTTTGTTTATGTCTCTGACTGCACTGTCTGCACTGTTATATTGTGCCGGTGATGCATGGAGAGACGCTGTAGCTCCTCAGAAAGAGAGTGAGAGGGAGAGAAAGAGAGAGAGTGTGTGTTTGTGTGTGTGGAGCTTGTGGCGCGCTCCCGGTCAAGCAAAGGGGACACCAACCAGCCCGAGCCTTCTGGCAGATCATGGCCTCAAGGTGCCTGCGTCTAAAAATACAAGTGGAGGTCTGAGGGGGGCTTTTTGGTGGGAGGACGTGGCGTGCCTGTGTCAGGGGCCCCGGTTGAGCTGATGCAAGCTGACAGCTGTGACGGGCTAATCTGTCTCTGCGGCCGGCATGGCAACGTGGAATGTTGCCACAGCGATGGTGCGCGTGTGTCACGCGCGAATATCCATTGTGTCTGGGCTGTCCATCCTGTGTGACCAAGGGCTGTTTTGAGGTTTCTGCAAATGTCCTTGGCGTTCATTATTGCCTGCCTTCTGACTTGTGTGTTACGCTCGCTTCTCTTTTGAATGCTGTTGAAAGCGCATTGGCAGAGAGAGTGCCAGTTCATTGTACCATCTGTGCAACAAACGCAGCAGTAGCAATGCCGTGTCTCCATGGACCACCTCTCTCCACCTGTGCTGTGTATTGTTTCTGGAGCATTCCACGGAGTCAGGAATGAAGTCTTTGTCTTTCGAGTGGGTTTCAGACCTGTCAAACAACAGACTGTGAAATGAACCTGGAGTAAACAAAGGCTGTGCCCTCAGAGGGGAAAATGTCTAATACAGCGCTTTGCCTTTTGAAAACCGATCAATACGGGAAATACTGTGTGCCGACCCCTGAAGTTCATACCATAGTGCAGTATGTAAACACTGCAGAGTCTTTTCTTTCCTCCCTCGCTGTGAAGCTCTTGGATGCTATCTGCAGCCGAAACGAGAACAGCCACTCTCAGCCTTTGCTTCACCATCACATCAGTGGTGTGTCAGGGCAGATGAGATTGCATCCATTTGATTGTCTTGCATTTTTATGGAAGAACGTCATATTTTCTCCGACATGCCAAGCACATCTCCCGATAATGGGAGTCGGCTTTCTTTTCTGTGACCATTACTGCTGACACACCCGCATCCAAGGCCTGGACGCCATAATCTCTGGGATTTTTTTTTTGTGCGGTTGCCTGTTATCTGGCGCGCTCTGACATCAGCAGTAAATTACAGCTTCATCGCTGTCCCATGCACTCCCATGGGGCCGTTCTGCACTGCTAATCAGATGGTTATCGCAGGGGCTGATTGCTCAGACAAGGGCCCTATGATTCTCTCTGTCAGCTACTTCAGGAGCTGTGAGGTATAAAATGTTTTTTGTTTTTTTTGTGGATTTTTTCTTTTCATCAAAGTGACAACCTATGTCTTTTTTCATCCTCCCGGTGTTTGAAAGATACAACTTAATTGTTGGCTCAAAGAAAGTACATGGGAGACAACAGGATTTGTGGAAATTGGTTAAATCAAAGGAAGAAAATGATTAATAACATTGTTCTTCAGCTCATAATGAATCGGTTGGGGATGGTGTATGTGTAACAACATGTGCCGGAATATTTTGCCTTTAACAGTGTTGTCCAGGTCCACTTATCATGCTGAGGTGACCAAGCAGTGTAATGCACAGCCCTAGCTGAATCGGTGTTGTAGGCATCTCAGTTGTCTTTATTCTCCCTCCAGTACAACACGGACAGTAGACAAGCCTTGTGCACCTACAATCAATGGACACCGCAATGAAACCACAGCGAGATTGATTTCACACCCACATACACGGAAGATGGAAGACCAGTGCTTTACAGAGAGCAATAGCGGTGCCCTGGACAGGATGAGATTTGACAGAGTACTCAAGAGTTGCTCAGCAGAGAGCTCTTAAGAGAGTGCTGCATATTTAATCTCTCTGGTAGCCTCTCACCATACCAGTCAGGTTTATTCGGATGTACCGCAGGTCCATCGCCATAGCCAGCCAATAACCAGACATTGACACTTGCGTATGCCAGCCTCACATATTTGAGATTGTGCTCCCATGACCAATTAAGTAATATGTACTCATTTATAAAGACCTTTTAAGTGTTCTTTGTAAGTTATTGCTGTAATAGTTATGATCTAATGGCTCCTCAGAAATTATTGCCTCAATAAACTCAGCATGTACTTTAAACGGCCGTCCATAAGTATGTGGTCATTACTAGGGCCAGCCTATTGGTTCTGGGGGTCAGTAAGCATGACCTAAAGGGTTTACCTGCTAACACACAGTTCTCCACTGGAAAAGGGATTTATTAACCCAAGCAAGACTAGAGAGAGGCATGGGTTCTGGAGGGATGAGTAAATTCTATTTGTGCTCAAACCTTAAATGTAAAGCCTGTTGTATTTTTTCTCCCTCTCAGCTCCTGCACTGAAATAGGTGTTGCTTCACTTCTCCTTGTGTCTGAATACCCAGAGAGCTTTAAAAAGGAAAGAAGTGCAGTCCCATTTTGCAGCCTTTAAAGGTGTGAAGGAGATTACGGGCTGCCTTGTCACCTATTAAGGAAGTGCACACAAGCTGGGCCTCTTCATGCCTTGAGTCCTGTATTACGGGGGCGGAGCAGAACTGAATATGCTCATTTCTCAGGGAGCCATCTTTTCCATGGCTGAGTGCAGCAGTCACACCATTGAGGCATTCTATTGGTGAGGACTTTTTTATGCCACATCCAGCAATCCAGCACCACGTTTGTCTGGTGTGTGTCCTTGAGAAGTGGAAAGACACTGCTGCTGCTGTCTTTTTTGTGTATTTGTGTGTGTTGCTTTTGGTTTGATTTGTGGTGCACAGCAGTCATATTTATTTGTTTTTAGAAATGCATAATTGTCTTCAGACATTCTTACAGTAAAACCCTCATTGCCATTGTCATAAAGAACATAATCACCATCATTAGCGAAATATACAGGGTGAGCATATGTGCCTAATGAATCATTTATAATTATGTTATGAACATTTAACATTATATTGCGTATTAAAATATACAGACATCATCACTTTCACAGAATAGTTTCTAGATGAGAAATGAGATTAGTAGAGCACTTGCAGTATCTTACCAGCCAACATTTAACATGGATAACCTGACACAGGAAACTATTTAACATGGATAACCTGACACAGGAAACAATTTCATCTGAAAATAAAAACAACAATAGTACAACAATAGTACAACTTCAGCCATATTTCAGAAAATGACAACTGTCCCGTCTCTTTTTTATTGTGTTACATTGTGTCCATTTCACTGGATACTTCTAGTTAAATATACCTAAATATACCATTTAGTACAAAGCAGTAAAGAATTACCACAGTTAATCATGTAAATATATGTTAGGAAATAATTAAATGACACTATACTGGCCCTACATATTACATTTTGTAGAGTTGTAGGAGACTATTTTGCTTGTTTCAGTATTATTCATTTTGTGTTAACTCAGATAATCTTAAGACAAGCTACAGTGTTGAGAGAAATGTATTCTGACCTGATGCCAGTTAGACGGAGAAGATTATTTGACTTATTAAGTAATTTTATCTAATTACAAAATCCTATTTTACCTAATTACAAAGTATCGCATCTGCCGTTAGAGCAAGACTGTGGCACCTGAAATTGAAAATTACTTGTTAATTCATGTGCAAACAGCAATACGGGGGCCAAAAGTAGCTGGACAAGGTTGCCGTAGAAACATTATGGCATTTTGGCTTGGCTGAATATTGTTATGATTTTTTTTTTTTTAATGAGAAAATTCAACACAGACGTCACTGCTAATCAAAACCATCACAAATGTCCATGGATTATCCCTGACAGATTATACGTCTTAGGGTGTGTTCAGTATGGCTTCCTACAAGGACTCCACCTCAACCTGATTTTTGATAATTGGAACTACCGTTCAAAAGTTATGTTCATGGATGCAATTCAAGCTTTGAGGACAGTCTGGCCAGACATTGGATGGGAGACCACTAGAGCTGATGCTTCCTAAGAAATGTTAGGAATCAGGATATTTCTCTTTTTCTGGGCCCTAAGATATTTTTTCTCATTTCAAGTAATCTTAACAAGTCACATTTTCTTGTTCCATTGGCAGATAATTTTGCTTTTTAGTTGTTCATTTTTCCTTGTAATAAGCCATATTTTCTTATTTTTAGAGAGGCACTTTTTGCAGTGTATAGGTTTTTTGTTTTTTTGCTGACAAAATAAAAAATGCCTTAAGGACATCCACTACCACTGCATTCATGTAGAGAGGAAAGCATTTCTCAACAGGATTTGTGATACATATTGCACTCTTAAGAACAGGAAGATGATCTTCACATCAGTCCTCTAGGTAGTAGGTTCACGTCATACATTTTCAGTGAATGTACAGCATTGTAGTCTTTTCTGCTAGATTACTGTATATTCCTGGCTTACTGTATATTTCCTAGTGTACGGAAGTGATTTAATTTCACCTTTTTCCCCAAATCTTCCATGCAGGGAAACATTAACTGACAGAAGTTAACAAATTAAAGTGTGGATGAGATCTATTACTTTAAGGTTCCCTGCAGTAGCTCTAGAATGTTCCCCAAAAATTCTCCCGCCTGCTCTCCGGCAGCAAACTCAATGTACTGTGGTTTAGACCTCATTGCATTGCCTGTGCCCCCTCCTATGTCGCCTAATGAACGTCTGCTCACTCGCAACAGGAGCTCCAGCAGTGATGATTATCACATCTGCGCTGTCGCTGTTGACTTGTCCCTGCCAAGGACCCGTCCCCACCCGAGCAATAGACCTCTGTGTTCTGGGCTATATCTGGAAGGGCCTTTTTAAATATATATTTGTTATTGTTATTATTTCATTATATGTGGCTGAGTTAGGCCCATTGCGCTGTGTTATGCTCTGTTCTTCTCTGCTCTGCTCTGCTGTGCCAGGCTGTCCTAGTTCTTGGGTCAGACGAAAGGAGATCAGCCAGAGCTGGGCTCATGCTGTGGCTGGGGGCATTATCCCCACTATCATATCACTGCTAGCAGGAGCCTTACAGGCAGAGGCACTCCAGGAACCCAGTGCACTAGGGGGTGGGTGTTGGGGGTGGAGGGGAGGGGGATGTTGGAGAGGAAAGTGTTGGGTTAAGTAAGCCAAGAGACTGAGGCTTAAAAATGCTTCTGAAATGCCTCTGAATGTTGCTGGAAAGAAGAAGGAGATTGGAAAGAAGCAGAATTGTACACATACAGTAGCACGCACACACACACACACACACACACACACACACACACACACACACACACACACACACATCACATGCACTCAAAACATGTGGCTACAGTATATGGATTAAAATATTGTGAGCATCCCTGTACTGATTTAAATGGTGTAGAGAGAAATGCATCTTAGTGACTCTGCATTTGGCAACCCTACCGAATTTTCCTCTTGAAAATCAAAATGAGTAGGATTTTTTTATTGTGTCTCATATGAATGAGAGCAAAGAAGGGTTTTCTATGGACCTGTTGCGTAGTTTGTTCAGCTGTATATTCTGGTGGTAGACAGCACTGATTATTTCCTCTGTTGGTTTGAGATCACAGCAACTGAGTCATATATGTCTGCTGAAACATGATGATGCAAGACATAATGCTGGATCTGTTCTGGATGAGTCAGTATTTTTTTGGCCATGGAAAAAAGAAGTTTCTTGAGTAGACAAATGCCTTCTTGCCATTGCAGAAATAAGACAAACATTTAAGCCAGTGTTTTTGTTTCATTAAATTCCAATCTCCAGACTCTCAGAATCAACTGAACATGAAACATTGCATGTGGAACTAAGAAAACATTAAAAACCAAGGCACCTATTATTTTCATTCTTACTATACATAGGTTGAAACTGAAAAAAGGCATTTTTCGACTCCCTGGTAAGGCTTGTATGAGCATCACTGTTCCTCTATGCCAGACTTAACATCTGAACAGTCAGAGGCAACCTGACGCAGTAATTAAACGCTGTCCCCTCAGCGGAAATCAGCAATTATTCACCCCCATTCCACCACCATTAATTAACATCAACGCAGATGCACAAATCCCATGGTTTTTCTTTTAACGTTAGAGCTCACCCTCTTAGTCTCTCTCTCCATCTCTCTTTGAGGTAATTACGCAATTTCAAAACCTTTTTGACGCTTCATTAATTCAGTTTTGACAGATGACTTTAAAGACTAAGGAGCTGTGGTGAGTGCATGTATGTGTGTGTGCTGTCAGTGCTTTGCAGAGGGCAGATGACAGGTGAAGGCATGACAAAGCTGCACATATTTTTGTGTGTGCGTGTGTGTGTGTGTGTGCATTCACATGTGTAAGCTGTGAAGGACAGGACAAGGTCACAGGGATGGATACTCTGTGTGTGTGTTGGCAAGTGACTCACCACGCAGCAGCAGGCAGCAGTCTGCAGTCAGTTCCAGCTATCACTCCTCTCCTGCCATGAAGTGCTAACATTGCATGCACAGGCACACACACACACACACACACACACACACACACACTCCCCTCCACCCAGCACACTCACACACACATTTCTGGCTTCACCTATGTGGAACGTCCAACTCCCCACCAAACCCCTGCATCCATGGCACAGTGGAGTGAGGATTTGTGGGAGTGAAGTATGGTTAGAGATGGAGAGTGGGGGGAGGAGATGAGAGTCGGAGGGCGGGTGGGGAGGATGGGTTGGGATTCTCTTGCCTCTTTGCCACATGGGAGGAGATTTGTTTTTGTGCTACTTTATGTGTGACAGTGCCTGGAAGCACGCCCCCCTTGTCAAAGCACATGTGTCATATCTGCATCCCTGACATGGCCCTGGGAGGCACTGCGGTGTCTCAATGAAGAGAAAAAAAAAAAGAAAGAAAAAGTAGGGAAAAAAGGACGAAAGAGTGAGAGACAATGGAGAAATGCATGCAAAGAAGCCTCTTGTTTAATTCATAAAAGCCATGAATCATGTGATGCTGTTGCTCTTGATCATTTTCAGTAAAATGTTTCTGGTATTTTTTTGGTTCCTCTGTTTTTTTTCTTTTGCGGTTGTTTTTGTTGTTTTGGGGAACCCATCCTGATTAGTGCTAGAAGCTGCTGGACCTGAACCAATGAGAAACATCACAAGGGGAACATTTGAGATGAAATGGCGTGTGAGCAATCGGTCAAGGGATTAGAGAGACTGCTGAGGCGATGTGGCAAATTGTTTTAAAGTCACTGTGGCTGCAGAACAACCTTTTCTGGTGCTGGTCTGGTGCACTGGCGCTCCTAACCCCGCTAAGCAGTGTCAGTGGCTCAGGGCATTGGCACCATCATGCTTGGCAGCGTCACATTCCATGTTGCCCTGAAGCACAAGACACATGCGTCTCTGAAGTCCCAAAGTCTCTCTCTTTCTCTCTCTCTCCCTCTCTCTCTCTCTCCCTCTCTCTCTCTCTGTGTCTTTCTATTTTCTCTCTTTATCTTTTGAGACAATTCTGCAGCATGCCACACAGTGCCTCACCTAAAATCCCATGCAGATGGAGGCACAGGGAGGGGCCACCATGCACCCAGTGGGCGATCACACTCGTTGAAGACCATACCCCTGTAACTGCTGAATTGCCTCCATTTGCATCCCACTGGGAGACCAAATGAGAAATCCTCACAAGCGGAAGTCAATTGCTCCCGTCGTCTGGAACTGAAGCAAATGGACCTGCTGATGCGCTCACAGTACATCTGCCCTTTAGTGCAGGGAAGTATCTGACCTCGAGTGGCAGAGAGAGAGGGAGAGAGATACTGCCAGCCTGGGAATGACACTCTGTGGTGCATGATGACAAAAAAGCCTCTTCACTTCTTTCAAGGGCCTCTTCACTTCTTTCAAGTTTCTCCATTAAGTCTCCACTGTTTTTTGGTTTTGTTTATTTTCCCCTCTGATAGGCAAGGCTCAGTAGACCTTCACCTAAAACAGTATTGTCCATCCTAAGCCTGTCTGCTTGCATATGTCTGCTCACTGAAAGTCCAATTTGACCTGTTTTTTTTCTCTCTCTTTCTCTCTCTCTCTCTCTCTCTCTCCCTCTCTTTCTCACTATTCAGGGTAGCGAAGAGGGTGATGTTGACAAGAACAAGTGCTGCACTCTGTGCAACATGTCCTTCACCTCTGCTGTAGTAGCGCAGTCCCATTACCAGGGAAAGATCCACGCCAAGAGACTAAAACTGCTGTTGGGGGAGCAGCCTGCCATCACAGCCAAAGGTAAGGGCCCTTCGCATTGCACTGTGCCACCACTGCACTGTCAAGAGGACCCTTTCACAGCGTGAATAAAGGTGTGTCCAGGAGTATGAAAAAATCCATATACGTACCAGTGTCTGATGATATGCTGGACAGCCATCACTCCTGTGTTTAGTACTCTATACGCCTGCATATGCCCTGGAGGCACTATTTTTCTCTTAGTGTTTGTATTGCTAACATTGGGGTTTCCACTGAGTGCTGGGCTCTTAGAGGATATGTGGTGCAATGATGATAGGCAGAGGGGGGAGAAGCAGAGTGCTTTTCCGAAGGTTGATGAACCCCTCCGCTAGAACCCTGATGAGCAGGAGTTTGTGTCCTTGGACTCACCCAGGGCCAATACCTGAGAGAGGGGTGGGTGTGTGGGGGGTGTACAGTTTCATTGATCAAGGCTACAAAATCTCTGCCATGTAACAGCCTCAACCAATTAGCAAAGGGTTGCTGATAGATGAGTTAATTAGGCAACAAAGGACTCTTTAATGAGGTTAATGTGTAGTCTTGGCTTTTTGTGTGTTTGGATTACATTTAATCAGCTGCTTTTGCTATCGATTCACTCAAGAAAACTGTGAACTTTGAATTCATCACACACACTCAGTCACTCGCTGATGAATATGAGTGAAGGAACTTTTTCACCCTCAGCAGGCCCTTTTAACTGGGTTTGTTTCATGCTCACTTTAGTCCTCTTGCCGAGTCAATCACTTCTCTCTCGTACTAGTAGCTGCTGCTACGCCTCAATTCCTCCAGTTGTGTCCATCAAATGTGCTTAGCCTTCTGGAGATGTATTTTTTCCATTTGTATTTTAAATCCAGCATCCTTGTTGAGATGTGTGGCACTTTTTGCATTGTTAACGTCAGTAAGCCAACAATGAGCTAACAGAGGTTTGATAGCTCTGCCATGTCACACGGCGTCTTCAGCTGTGTCAGTGACAGCAACACCATAAAAATGGATCGGACCAGTGCGGCTTTCGTGACAGGCGATGTCTATGGAGGCAGCACGGGGCTTACCGCGCCCCACTGTGACTGAGGCGAACATCTGGCTGTTATTTTTCTTACAGCCTTGGAACAAGTTGAGGCATCCGGCGTGAGAGAGAGAAAAAAAATGGGGCGGATGGCAGAGAGGCAAACCACCAGGTGTCTGCAGACATGGCGATTTCTCAGCACCTTTCCTAGTGTGCGCGCATGCACTGCAGCATCTGCGGCCCGCCGAGGTACGTGACCGTGTGCACGTGTGTATGCGTGTGGACTGGTGAGCCAGGACCTGCTGACGTGTTCTACGGGTGTGTTGTTAGATTTAATTACAACTCCCCACACCTCCGGGTAGAGATAGAGAGAGAGGGAGAGAAAGAGAGATAGAGAGAGAGAAAGACGAGAAGCCCTTCTAGGAAGTAATGTGTGGCAGCTGCTCCTCTTAAATCTGTTTACAAATTGGTGGCGGAGAGAATAATGAACACCCGCCAAGAGGGAAGCAGGAGACTGAGGCTTAGGCTGCTGCTGCCGCCACCACACAGCAGAGTCGGGAGAATTGGATCGCTCCCTAATTCAACACCTGGGCGAGCTGTGGCTCTCCTCCACAGGAGAGGAGGCCTTTGCAGGTGTTGCCCCCGCAGTTGTCACCATTATGATAAATAAGCTCCCAGCCAACCTTTTGTGTGTATGTATACGTGTTCTTCTTTAATTATGCACTGAATTAAAGCTTGCAGAGAGACTCGAGAAAGTTGTTCCTAAAACAAGTGCACTAGTTGATGAGATTTGTATTGGAGTTAGCAGTGTTTAAACCGTTTCGTGCTCATTTCTGAGTGTGCATGTGTGTACGTGCGTGTGTCTGTCTGTCTGGTTCGCTGGCTGTCCGGCTCTGTCTGTGTTTGTATGTGTGTGTGTGTGTGTGAGAGAGAGTGTCTATCTGTGTGTGTGTGTTTGTGTGTGTACCTTGTAAGATATCTGTCTCTGTAAATGCAGAATGTCTCAATGGCAGCAATATAGACAGCTATACAGGGGTATTAAGAGTAGCACAATGTAATGTGCTCTGTCAGCAGCACAGTGTAGTCACTCTGAGGAAATTATGAAGCAAGTAGGTGAATGCCGCATATATCCTATAGGCTCAGTTTTCAAAATAAAGTATATACAATAGTCTGGACACAGTCCTAACAAAAGATTTATTTTGGCCTGGTTGATTTACCAGCTTGCCAGGAGGTAAAACTTGAAGGTTGTTTGTTTTGGTAATGATCAAAAAGAAAGGCAAACCAACCCAAACAACCTGGCTGTGATTTAAAAGGCTCAAACTGATGTTCCAACTGAATCTTTTTTATTGGAACTTTCACAAACAAATCAGAAGAAAATAGCAGGAAGTACCTTCAACTGAATGCGTTTTCTCAGACAAAAGCACGTCTTTGTGCTGACTGCTAAGGTGTTTGATTTACTGGACAGTTCTGCTTACACCACTGCTGCCAGTATAAATCTCATACACTCAATCTGTACTGAAAGACAATTCCACAGTATAATAGCTCCAGTCACTTTAAATGGCATTCAGGTCAATGCCAACCCAACAACAACTCCCTATACATAAAACCCTGTGAAGGGTTTCCAAACTACACTAAATACCATCAAACTTTTGGAAGGACATCAGCAGGTTAAAAAAGCTTCTAAAAGCAAATGGCAGTGGCATACTTCTCAGCACATGGAGCCCAGCCAGGCACACCTTATGCCCACCTTGGCGGCCATGCATGGCAAGAGTTGCCAGGCCAAAAAACGTCCAACTTTTCACACCACGACCTCGCAACTTTGTACAGGATGGAGCAGAAGATTTGCTTACCTCTCAAACAACAAGGGGAGCTACTCTATGACATCACATGTGCTTGTGTGATGGTGACCAATCCTCATGAGATCATGACAAAGCAGAACCGAAAGATTACAAGTTTACAAATTACAAGCAAACACATTCACAAATAACGTTACAACAGGTCAAAGGTCAAGGGTCAAGGGTATTAACAGAGACCTCATCAATGGTAACATCTTCCCATTTCTGACCACTTCCAAATAATCTATATTTTTCCCTAAAAAAGGAAAGGCCTGATAAAAACCATTTCAGTTGTTGTTTGTTCTAAATAGAGAGCACTTGCAGAGATAATGCAGATAATGTGCACTTTTAATGTGCAGTTGTTTGGTGCTCTGACTCACACTGTTATGACCAACTCCCTCAATGAAATTAATCTACCAATATATGGCAACTTAATTAGAGGCAATGACCCATTTTTCTGATCCAGCATATGGAAAACAATTGAACTCAGAATTAGCATTAAAACAGTGTGTCCCCAAAAACACAGTATACTTAAGCCATAAGCTAGTTAGAATTGCTTTTGCCTGTAGGCATCGAATGTAAGATTTCACTGAAAAAATTGTTGAAGATTGAAGATTGTTGAAGATCAAGAGGTTGGCAATATGGCACCAGTGTTGCTGTGTGTCTCTTAAATGATTCAACTTGGGAGTAAGAAAGCTTTAATGTTTAACTTACTTAGTCTATGCTAGACCAAATTCTCTTGTTCTTAGTACTCAGTGACTTCAAACAACAGGGCTATGGGTTGAAGCACTCACAAATATCACTTTAAAAGAATGAATGAGATACACCATGAAATTCTAAGACATGTTAGATTCATTATGTTATCCTCAGGTATCCATAGAGAGGTTGTGAGTGCAGTCCATAGTCAAGATTAAGGTGAGATTGGAAAGTAGCTCCCAATCTGTTCCATGTTATCTGTTTTATAGTTTGTTTTTTACTCTGAGTGGGATTAATTATGCAGCACACCTGTTTTTAAAGTATATATATACACACACCCCCACCCCCTTGAAAAAGAACACCAAATATCCATAATATATGTGAAGGCATAAAAACATCCAACTTTCATTAAAATAACTTTGTTATCAATTCAGTAAGATGCTTCCTTGCTTAAAAAAATGTCATTGCTCAAAAGTACTTTGAATTTGTAAGTAAACTGGGTCACCCCGCCCCCCACCCCCCCCACAAAAAAAAACACATACACACAAACAGACACACATCCGCTAGACACCTAAAATAATCCCAACACAATAGGAAGGTGGAGGTGTCTGCGTCTCAGAGAGACTGTCTCTCTCTCTCTCTCTCTCTCTCTCTCTCTCTCTCTCTCTCTCTCTCTCTCTCTTTCCAGCATTTGCTGCAAGGTTATGCTATCAGAGTGAACCTATGCACGAGGCATGCTGTGTCACCCTTTCAACACACATCAGCATCCAGCACCAGCCTCCCTCCAGTGGTAATTGACCCAAAAAGAAGAGCTGAAAGCCCCTGCTGAAGCTGTGCGTTCAGTGGTGGGCCAAGCCACAAAGGATCATAAAAGGCACAGGGAGAGTGGGGGCAGCCAAGTGGAAGACCTTGACGTCTGAGAATACAGTCGGATAGATGAACACTCAGAATCAGTGGATGTGTGACGCGCGCGTGTGTGTGTGGTGGTGGGGTCTGTGTGTGTGTACATTTGTGTTTTCGTAGAAGCATTAACTGTAGTGCGTGTGTACACATCCATGCATTCGCATTCACATGTAAGTGTAGGAATTTACGGAGCATTTTGTGGTCATGTGTGCATGGTGGTATGTGTATGTGTGTGCATGTGTGTGTGTATGTATGTATGAGTGCCTATGTTTTTGTAGGTCCATTTGTGTGGAAAACAAAACATCCACATCACATCCGTGCCAATTCCATTCCCTCTAACCACCCTCCCCTCTCCCCCAAACCCCCAATCCCCCAATTCCCCCTCCCATTGTGTAGTATGACATTAGGTCATCTTCCTCACCATGAGAGGTCTGTCTCACATGTACATCATGTGATGTAATTAGATGGACCTTGGGTGGAGGTGTGTGTGTGTGTGTGTGTGTGTGTCTTGCACAACTCTCCGCCACATGCCTTCGCATATCATTATAATCACTGGTCTTGTCTGTACCACTTCCTACCCCCCACTTGCTTTGCCATCACCACCAGCACCCCAGGATGCACTGTCTTGCCCTTTGCTCCTGCTCTGCAATGAGTCCATTAATAACCTACCCTGTGTGCTCTGTCCAGGTACAAGCGATTAGTTTTCTCTGAGCATAGGTAATATGCTGTTTTAAAGTGTAATGAGCCCAATTTATGGTAATTGGAAATGGACTCCGTATTGAGATGGAATGCTGTCAGCCATGATGTAACAGGTAATTGTTGTCCCAGTGAGTATTACATGCATGGAGGAGTGAAACAAACCTATTGTTTGTAATAGCGATCGTCTTGGTAATTCTGCTGATGCACATTCCACAGGTTATTGAACAAATGCCTTCAAGTTTAAACAGCAGGCCTGCTTTTGCTGGCAAATGCAGGTATTACAATCCTGGATTACACCAGCTAGTGGGCAGTTTTCAAAACAGTATGCCAAACACTGCCAGACCTGGCCCTGATCTGGGGATGCCTACCATGCGCAATATTACATCATGTTTTCTGCTCATTCCCGATGTTTTGCTTCCTGCCACTGACAGATTTGGCCATTAGACGTACCATCTGTATCCAGTGACTCGAGACTGGAGCAGTCAGGCTCTAGAGGAACATTCGAAGGAGGCCTATCCATCCTCTCAACACCTGACAGAGACACAGAAAACCCAAAAGTCAGTTCTTCCAAACTCCACAGGGTTCTAGCAAGGAGCAGACTTTTTATGACAAGGTCTAACGACAGGGATAGAAAGTAATCCTGCTCTAAATATGATCTACTGCAGACACATAATCCATGCCTATTTGAGAAGCATAAATAACCATTTCTATGAGCAGAACAGGCACATTTATGGCACTAATGAAACCTCAGCTAAACGTTTGCCATCTCCTGTTTTGAACACCAGTCAAGCTGTGATAATCTTGATTCTGTCTCCTCTGCACACCCTACAAATAAAACAACTAAAGGCCACCAAAGCAGTTTCACTTATTGTTATTGCAGCTCTTCGTCTCACTGTACAGCGAGTGGCCTTCCATGGGCTTCTAATGCAGCCTGTCAGGAAGATGAATCAGCGGCATCCCCAGGCTGCTGTTATTGATTTCTGCATAACGAACATTAGTGGACCAGCCGAGTGCAGCCACTGACCCGTCTGTCTCTCAGGGAGAGCCTTCTGTTCAAGCCCCACATTAGCCAGAAACACTGAGCCGCCGCTCTCTCTCTCTCTCTTTCCCAATCTCCCTGTTTCTCTCTCTCTATCCTCTCCGGTCTGCCTTTGACTGCTTTACAACAGGAGCCAGACATAAGCCTTGTCTGTTCTGCACTAAGTCAGAGACTCACACACTGTGTGAAGGGAAAGGCTTGTCGCATTCAAAAAATGCAAAATGCACACAACACACATTTAGATGTAAAGCAAGGCGAATACCCCCCCCCCCCCCCCCCAATTATCTTTCAAAAAAGCTTCTCAGGGAAATAGCTAAATGCGTGTTAATTTCTTGTACTACTATAGCATCATCTGCGTAGACACACATAGGGCAATTTCTCAGCTGCTACTTGAGGTCTTAAGCACAGCTATTTTAAAGCACTGGCCAGACTCCAAGTGCCTGTCTGCAGTGCTATATCTGTAATGTCTCTGCCTTTGTTTGTCTTTGGATTAAGCCTGAGCAGATTTGTCCTTTATATGTATCGTGTACATTTAATTTTTCCTCCCTATATGAGTAAAATGATTACGACTGCTCATTATGGTTGATGAATGTATATAAGGTCATTAAAGTAGAAAACATCTTTCTCTGACATTTGAATGTTGCGAATTTGTGTAGTATGTGACTGTAAGCCTCCCATAATGGCTATTCTGCCCTATTGAAGGAGCAAGATAGTGTAATTATGGATGTGCAATGGCTCACTTTGTTTGTTTTGTTTATGTTGTCGGACAGCTGGGCTGCCTGTCTAGTCTCCTCTCAGCAGTGAATTTTTCACATTGAGGAAATATTGAGTTTTTGCTGCACAGAGGGGGATAAGGCAGAGGGGGGAAATGCAAAGCCCAAAAGGGAAGGCATTGTAGGAACAGATAAGTGCATGGGATTCGAATAGCTTTGATCTTCCGCTTTTTGATCCAACAGCTGAATATCTCTCGCTGTGGTGTACACAGTGCCTTCTCTCGGGTTGGACAAGCTGGTATGTTCTGGGTCTCCATGCGCACACAGTTCCTCCTCTCATTGCGGTTTATGGGAATCATTTCATTTCTGTGCATACTGCACTTCTAGACTTCAGCAGCTGCATTCAAGTGTGCTGCCCTGATGAATATATATGCTAAACTATTCCTGTAGGTCTCCAGCCTGCTATTGTAAAAATAGCTTTAAGCTAAGTTCACTGTATGTATGGGATAGATAGTAGGCTTTGTCTTGTTTTTTGCCTGCTGTTTTTTGTTTGTTTTGTTTTTTTGTTTTTTTTGTTTTTTGGGGGGGGAGCGTTGTGCGCTTCAGCTGTGTGACAAGCATTTGGCAATAGCAAAAGCCTCTGTTTTTACACCTTAGTTTGCTGGAATGAAAAATACAGTTTTTTTGTCAGTGCCCAAGCTGGCAACCATCACTGTTGTGTTTGTTAAAATGCATTATTAAAAATGGCATCACATAATGCCCTTTGGATATTTTCATGCAAAAAAAAAAATAGGTGTGCATATTTTTCCAATTCAAGCATAATTTGAAAGAAAAATAATTTTGTGCACTGAGCTCCTCTTCATCATGCCAAAACTCTGTGTTGATTGGGATGAGACCAAGTGTGTACACTGCTCAGCAGAGTGTTGATGAGCACCTCCTTCCCCTGAAGAGTAGCAGGCTTATACATGAAATGTCAAAGTATGCTGCTTGTGTTTATGCAAAGTAGTCAAAGCGTGTTTCTTGTGATTATCCATAAAGTTGTTGCCATCATGGACAAGCTATCAGGAATGACTGTAGAAGCAAAGGAGAGATGTTTCCAGGAAGAAGACTAGCTCCCCATCCATGAAGGCTGGTAGTTCTCAACTAAGTGCTCAACTAAGTACCTGCTCCAGCCAAGGGCAGCACTGTCAGATCTCAAATGATGGTTTCCACGGTGATGATGAACTATCCCCTCAGGCCACCTGAGCACCTTCTTGCAGTATTTTTGTATACTATTGCCTCATATATACAGTCAATGTTTGTTCCTATTTATATTAATATTTTTATATTTTATATTTATATTACTATTTATATGTGTGTATGGAAGTACATCATTTGCTTATTTTCCACTTTAAAGATAAATAAACTATAACTAAGACACAACACTCTACTGCTTTTCTCCTCAGTGTTCCTGCTAAAGTCAACAACCCTTTCCTCATCAGGGTCTCTCCCTCAGTGATCCGCTAATGTTTCAAATCCCAGCCCAGATAGCAGATGACTAGAGAAAGGCTTACGTCTGGCCCAGTGTAGGCTCAGATCCAGCCCCTATCTGTTCCACAGGGCTCTGCTGTCGGAGAAGCCCAAATGTATCAGGGCGCCACTGATTTGTTTCTTCGAGATCGAATTGGAAAGTTGACTGGCAGGCCCATTTCTCTAACATAACTAACATAATGGGGCCGGTTTTGTCTGGCTCCTGATCATGCTCTGAAAATAGGGGCTCTTCCTGTGCTGTGTGTGTGCCTCAATACTTAATATATACATTTGGGTTCTGCAGCAGTATTGTTTTATTCAGAACAATCCTTACACTGCGTGCAGTTCTGTTATTACACAGAGTTAATTTGACAGTTTGCTTGTAGTGAAAAGGTCTTTAACACAACATTTTTGTTTATTAATCATTGTGTTGAAGAGAATGAAATGAATTGAATACATTTTGAGAATGCCAACTGACTTGCGAGTAGACCACTAAGAGTTTTTCACCACTAAGTGCCTTTTAGCCAGCCGGTACATTGATATGTTCACACACAGGGCCCGACTGCAAAGAAAACCTGACTGCAGCGCCCGCTCAATTTTTTGCTGAGCCCTGGCACACGAGTGTCCAGCAATCTCCTGAGCCGCAGATGGGCTCAGTATGGCGGGGGCCAGCGAAGTGGCACGTCGATGATATACTGAAGTGGTGAGAGGAGACTTCCTGCTCTGCTGCAAAACCTACTGGAGTGGATAGGATACTTTAACTTAAGGGCATTTCAGGACTTTCTAAAACGGAAGAGAGAAATAGATACAGAAAAAAAGAAACAGTAGAGGTAAGATAAGGAGAGAAAGAGGGATGAAGTAGATAGAGAGATAGAGAAATGGAGGCAGGGTGAGAGCAATCCATTCGTGATGTGTTAAGAAAAGGCCATTCCCAGTGACCAGAGAGGCATTAGGTAAAAGGAGAGCAGTAACAAATGCCTTTTTGCTTTACGGAGGCGCTGAAAGTTAAGGCATGGAACTTCATTTGGGGGAAGCAGCCGGGCCATTAAGTCCTAGGTCGCACTGCTATAATTACATTGGGCTAGACAGAACACCCCGCAGTGAAATTATATTGATGATGAATAATGGGGCCTTGGTGAGATTCAGGTTTCCGGCAGGAGACGAGAGCGGTAGCTCTCACCCAGCGCTTTTCCTTGGTTGACGTGCGTGAAATCTGAAGTTTTAGAGAAATCAGTTTGCAAAAATCATTGATTTACCTCCCATCTCATACTCTGTTATATGCACACATCCTGTGGGAGCATTTATATTTGCAAGAAATCATGCATTTATGAGCCATTTTAAAGGTATTATTTAAAAAAAAAAAACGTTCATGTCAGTCTTGCTGTACAGATTGAGTAGCAGCTTATGGTACACTGGTGCACTGTAATTGTTCTCGGCGTGAGATTTGTTGAGCTAACCACTTCCATCTGCTACACCTTTTCAGTTTTTATCTTCAAGAGAAGCTAAAGGTATTTCTTCTGCTTTCATTTATTGCTTTTCTTACTCCAGCAGCAACAACACCACTGGCATCATTTTTAAAGAGGATCCAAAACCATGAATTGGATGTTTCGACATCTTCTGTCATTCTTCCCCCAGGCAGGGTTTAAATCCTTAAAACACTTA
This sequence comes from Tenualosa thibaudeaui, assembly GCA_027481765.1. Lineage (NCBI taxonomy): Eukaryota > Metazoa > Chordata > Actinopteri > Clupeiformes > Clupeidae > Tenualosa > Tenualosa thibaudeaui. Next base: position 6,007,922 of record JAIFZK010000018.1, on the reverse strand, counting down.
CTATAGGCTAAATAAAGAACAACTGTCCCAGATTAAACAAAACCAGAGGCTGTGGTTTTGCTTTGACTTTCCTTGGAGTGACAGCCAGTTTTTTTTGTGATGGATGTTTTTCTGTAAATCTCCAAACACCTGAATCAATATGGCCATATTTCACTGTTGGCTGGAGCTAATATCTGTGCCATTTTAGTGACGGCTGGCAGGCAAGGCACTCATTCCTCTAGAGGTACATTTCGAAGAGTTCAATTTTTATGGCAGCACTTGTTCCTAATACACTTGATTTGCCCAGTGCTTGGGGGTTCTGCCAGAGGTAGATTGAAACGATGAAAGGCCCAACATGCCCTGATTGAAAAAAAACACACACACACACACACACACACAAATAATCATGTTTGTGCAGCAGAACAATTTTATTGATGACTCCTAATTCAGATTCATGCACCTTTGCTGAAAAACAACCAAACACCACCTGTCCACAGTTCCATCCACCTACACAGGTAGCATGTGCCAGTCCTATAATTTGCTCTCACCACATCATCTCCAGCTATGACCTTGTAGTTCATTATGTATGTGAAATGTAGGCTAGACATAGCTCTGTCCCCCCTCCTAGTAGAGTCGCTGTGTAAAAAAAATGTAATCATAGCTAAGAAGCAGCCTGGTGAGGATAAAACAGTGACCTTGGATGAAGTGGACTGAGAAATTGAAAGTCGGGGTGTGGAATTCAGCCTGAATGGCACAGCAAAATCCTGGCAGTAGGTAAAGGGTGGCTCAGAGAGATCTGATTCTGGGAAATGTAGTCAGCTTTAATGTGCAATGTCCTTTGTCAAGGTCACGCTGCCTACCGCTTCAAACAGTGAAGCAAATGCTGATCAGAGACTTTGTCAAAGGGATGGTGGATGTAGATTCCTAATACCTTGCCACAACCTTTGCAAAGGCTGCGATGAATTTTTTAGCGAGCTCCGTATCTGTCTACCCGCCTACTGTGTCTGAATGACTTTGACATGATGACATTTTTTGTCCAAAATGATTTGGAGTTGTTTGGGGAAAAAAGTGAAAGAAACAGTGTTGTGCAAGCTACATGGAATATTGGAGTTATCTTTTCAAAGTACAGTTTTTTTTGTAGCTTGTATTTACTGTAATAACGTCTTTAATGAATTCTGCCATACGGCAGAGTCAGAGGAAAAGACATGCAGATACACATACACACACACACACACACACACACAAACACACGCATGCACAAATACACACTACACACACATACACTAAACACGTGACTAGGAGATGCAAACTAGGCACATCACCTTGCGTGTTTGCTCATGGAAATTGCCATTGCATTAAGGATGTGACAACTAAAGCAAGACTCATTAATTGCATTGCTCCCACGGATATGTTTCTGTGGGTTTATGCAGAGGCACAGAGCCTCAATTAACAACAAAGACTTTGAATCAGTGTGCCTTGGTTTGAGATAAGAGAGAAAAGAAAAGGATCCCTATTTAGGTGAAATGATCTCTTCTCATTTCTTCCTCGATTCTATTGTCATCCTTTACTAAAGCTTTTCTCTTGCGTTCACACACACCGAAGCAGTAATTCAGAACTTAGCGTGGAGGCAGTTGTATCGCTTACGGAAGCTAATTGTTTAATGCGTATGCTTTGGCAACAAATTTGGCATCTATTTTGTCTCTGCATGTTTAGAAGAGAGAAAACGTATGCGTCCATACATTCTCACTGTTCACATCATATTGTGTAAAACAATGGCTCTTTTCTGCATTTCTATTGTCCTCTTTGTCCTGGTTTTTCTCCTGTGCACGGTGATATATTAAAATGTTTGCTACTGATACAGCAGCTTTTTTGTCATAGTAGTAGGTCAGTACCTGTCTTCATGCCGTATGTTGGAATAAACATGGCCTTGCAGTGGCACAAAACATAGCCGTTGAATAAATGAAATAACAATAGCATGGCCCAGAGAAGGATTGCCCTGTCTTTTGCCCTAGTTTTAAGTGTTTGTTCAGCAAAATGCATCGTGAAGGCCACAAAAACCTGATGGTCTTCAAGCCTGTCTCTGCGATCTTGGCCCACTGACACCAAATGTGATATGATGCCACCTAAATGGGCCCTAATAAATGTTGTCTGAGCCATGACAGAGCGAGCGGTGCAAGTGCTAAAACTGATTAGTGGGATGGGGGTGCGTCGGTATGGAAGCCAAGCTGCTGTGTCTCGTCCCGCTGTTTTGTCCGTTATGTCTATTAGGGGCCGCAGCCAAGCGTGAGGTCTTAAGTGGGCAGGAGCTGAGTGCTGTGTCCAGTCCATAGGCTTCGTAGCATCTCAGATGTTCTGCCTGGCTCAAATTGAGTCAACAGTGTGCTTTTTTGTGTCAGATACTTTCTTGTCCTTGTAAGAGTCATACAGTGAACCATGTATTTTGTTTTAGCACTGAGTTAGCTGTGTATCTAACTTATATATATATATATATATATTACCTTTTGATTAAATATTAGCCACTCCAATATTGCTGACTTTGCTCTTTATTTTCTTGCATAATGCTGAGTAAGAGAAGATAAATTTAATTCCAGAGGAGTCTGAAGCCTTGAGTCTGTAGCCATACATGTCGTCTACTTTTTCACATGCTGGATGTCGTCACTTCTTAGATAGTGCTTACATATTATTTTCCTGCTGTTTCCTCCACAGAGGTGCCCCCAAGTCCCGTGAAGGCCCCCTCGGAAGCCTCACCCATGGCATCGCCCCGGCAGCGCCGTGACTCGGACCGCTACTGCCAGTTATGCAACGCGTGGTTCAACAACCCCGGCATGGCTCAACAGCACTACGACGGCAAGAAGCACAAGAAGAATGCCGCGCGTGCCGACCTCCTGGAGCAGCTGGGCAAGACCCTGGACATGGGGGAAATGAAAGGTAGAGACCCGTGCGACTACTCGCATGTGGGCTAATGGTAGCCAGCCTTTTTGGTGGTGCTGTTTGGTCTGGTGTTTCTGGGGGGTATTCCAAGTAGGTGGTTAAGTAGTAAACCTGTGTAAAATAAGCTAGAGGAAGTGGTAAGCCTCCTAGTAGAGTAGTCTGCTTGCTTTGTATCATTACAAAAAATGTTCTATTATCAGGCTTACCACTACATTCAGCTTATCCAGATTTGTCACTTGGAATGTCCTTCTGGTGTCTACTGTAGTCAAGAGCCATGATGTTAATGTTATTGTCTCCTTTTTACTGCTGATGTTCTTCATGATGAACAGCCCTCATCAGCAAGCATCATGAACTCAACAAATCATAACACTATTTCTGCTCTATGGTTACATCAAGGACAGTTCACCTTTAGCTTTGTGTCTGCAGGTGAAAAAAAGTAAACATCAATTGTCTTAACCATTTTAAAGAAGGCCTACTTTGCTTTCAATTTATGGCTTCACTTTTAAAAGCCTGAATTAAATCCTCTACATCATGTCAGATGTCCTCTCTCGTTGCTGTTACCTTGTAGTTTCCATTTACAATGTTAAAACACACCCCACATATGCTATATATTCTCCTATCATAGTCTTGCCCAATGTATACAAACAGTTCAGACGGAGTGCTATAGTAAAGCAACGTTTTTATCAAATAATTGAAATTCGGCGTGGTGCACTGTGTGACTCCTCTCCTTACCTCAGCCACCTCTGCCTGTGAAGAGTGAGTGGGAGTGGCAGGGAGCAGGGAGTTCAGCTCGTCTCCGTTCTCAGATGTGCACAACGCGGGGGCTGGTCCGCTGCTCGCTTTGCGGTATGGGAAGAAACATGGACTCCCATTATCTTCCCCAGTCGCATTAGTGCGTGTCAATAATAATTACCAAACATTGTCTCACTGTGGCTTGGAGCGAAATGTTGAGTCTATTACAACTCCACATAAGCACATAAAGCAGGCTGGTTGAGGACTGCTGGAATGACGGATTGCCGGATCCCTTTCTGAGGCCATTAATTATCATTTCAAATATGGACATAAATTGTGAGGCTATCATTCTCCTTCCTCAGGAACACTCGTTTTATGCACAAGAATGGTACGAACACATAATTTATAAATTATTATGGGCCAGACATAATGGGGCCTGTCAGCTTGCTGAGGTGACTGCGTGTGAGGGTAGGTGATGGAACGGGGCGATGCTGGATCGTTTGTGGATATCAGTCAGGGTGCATGGAGTAGACTACAGACGGTGCTCTTTTCCCGGTGCGATAAAATGCTACCTCAAACAGCGTGTGAAAAATCGCAAGTGTGCTGTGAGTATGAGAGGATAGAGGCTAATTGTGAGAATCCCACTCAATGCATGAGAGTTGGCAGTCCTGCTAGAGGTATTGTTTAGCTGTAGCAATGGCATTTAGTTAAAGTTCAAGGATGACTCAGCTTCAACATTAAACAAAGGATTGCAGATATTTTTTAGCAGTCTCATGAAATGAGTTATTTGTCATTTAGACTCTAGTCAATATCAAGTTAATGCAATGTCCTAAATAAGAAATTACTCTGCTTCCACTGCAGTGCCCTTAGAACAGACACAGCATCACAGTGACTGGCTACTAATTTAGGATGACCAGACATCCCGGTTTTAACTTGCCTGTCCCAAGTCCTGATAAATATGCGTCGGGCCACTAATATGTCCTGATTTTAAACAATCACTATCAAATTGCCCCGGTTTTCCGCGCTTCTAAGACATGATTATGTTCTGCTCCACATTAAGCCAACCTAAATCCATTCAGGAAACCACAAGTCTGAATTCAACACTAGTTCATACACTCAAATACACACAAAATTCTTTTGTGAGTGGGAGAACCTTTCAGAACAAGTGGCAGACACACAAGTGAGATCTCAATTTGGTCACCCTATACTAAAGATCCTTTGTTGTAAGCCAAAATCAGCCCATCAGGTCAGAGGTGCTACAACAGAATCTTTGCATGAACTGTGTGGGTGTTATGATGCTGCTGCCCTATCGTCCCAGATTAAGCACAGGTTATTTGTTCATCCCACAAAGTGGTAAGCTAGTTTCATGCTAACAAGCAGGCAAACTGTAAATGTGAGGCTGTTAATAGCATCTCCACTGTAAAACCTCTTGCTGTCAAACCGCAGTCTCTTCCCCACAAGACTTATAGATAGCTCCACATCTTTTTGCAGTCTTCAACTCTGATCATCCTGTTTGCACTTTGAATTGTCACAGAGCCATTATGAGAAGAGTCTGTGTGTAAGAGAGAGAGAGAGAGAGAGCTGGAGTGTCGGCACAGAGGGAGCCGCAGCGTTCGGCAGCCACCTAATGAGCGTTTCTCTCCGGCGATTATCAATTAATAATGATGTAGCAAATCAGCCTAACAGGCAGAAATAGCATTGTGCACCAGGGGAGAAGGAGAGTGGGGTGGGCTGGTGGGGTGCTGCAGAGGGGGCGAGCAGGGGTGCAGCGGGTGGGATTGCGCTGCCTAATTCATGGGGTTGCAGAGCGGGCGGTGGCAGTCCCATCCCTCACCCCAAGCTATCTCACAAGCTGGAGCACTTCCACACGTCCAATTCCTTCTCCCACCACTGCCTAATGCTCTAATGGACCACCCATCACTCCCCTTTTCTTCCTTTTACTCTTTCAACACTCCTTTACACCCAGTCAATTGAAACGGCTTTCTTCTAACCCCATCTTCATTTTTCATGTCTTTCTTTTTCACACATATGCGTGCAACCACTTCCACCACCAGAGTCTCCACCATCACCACATGGTGTTTTAGTTATGTGCATGAGCAGCTATACCAGAACAGCTTGGTGAGGGGAATACCCGCAGTCCAACTTTGAAGATTGCCACGTGATGAAATATTTATCTTGTTTCGATCAAGTGTGACTCGAGCATCAGCATACATAGTGGCTGGCGAAGCGAGCACCATTCGCTCGGGGAGGAAATGTGAGTGCTTGCTTATTTACACCGCGGGATAACTACCCATTAGCCACGTGTGCTCTGTAAATTATAAGGGCCTGACCCCTTCCCCCTCCCCCTTCACACACACACACACACATACACACATACACACACACACACACACACACACACACACAACCTCTGTGATGCACTTGGTCTGACATTAGCTCAGATTGGCTAGTGGGCATCAGTGGGCATGATATCTTCAGTGTTATTTTCTCTTTATCACCCTTCCTACACACACACACACACACACACTTACACACACATTCCCCTGCCTGCTACCTAGGCTCATCCCTGGCCACCTCATCTTATTATCCATGGGACGCGTCCGCTTATGGTTCTTTATTTGTCTCCCCAAACGAGGTCTCGTCATTTCCTGCAGCAGTAAAGCCTGATTCCATTACAGCACATAACGGAGGAAGAAAAAGAAAAGTGGAGTTGCATCCCACTCCTCTCAGGCCACCGATTACACTTGTGTTTTACATTTTGAATAGTGCTCTCCAGATAGGCTGGAGAGCGCCACGGAGTGTGCTTCATCCATCTCTACCATGCATGCGGGATGGAGAGAGAATGCTTTCATTTCCCCTTCTCTGCACCAAGGGTATGGCCAAGTGCGATCCAGAGGTGTGGGGGTGGTAGTGGGGGGGGGTTGTATGCTATTTTACCCGTATTCACTCATGGTGTCAGATAATGGACACGGGATCTGTGGATGTTAACATTCAGTGCCAGCTTACTTTTTTTTTTCCTTTTCAAACCATGCTGCGGTATGCAGATGATTGCTCACTTTCATCTTTCAAAGCAATCTGTCTTAAGCCACACCCATTGTGTCACGGCAACGGCACTGAGGCCCCTTTGAGCGTTCTTGGAACTACCTAAACAGTCCAGAATCATTTGTGAAGGATTGCAGCCCTTCCCCAGTGCTTCCCTCCCGCATGTTAATTCAATAGAAACCGTGAAAGTAAATGCTGCAGCCTTTGATTTGCTTTCTTTTTAGCTATGCAGTTTTGCCAGGTGGCTGGGGCGGGCACTGCTTGAGCCCTTGAGCCAGCAATTACTCGCACACTGGTTGCACCAGAGGGCCATGGCCTTTAACCACACTGAGAGGCACTGCTCTTGTGAGTACCAGACAAGCCAGCTGCCACTACATGCTCGCATAACAGCCACAGAACCCCCCCCCCCCCCCCCGTCTACGGTATTTATCAATCAATCTGTTTGGATTCTGCTTTATGGCACTGAGGACAGAAATGATGGGAGACAAACTCAATTGCATCACTGATTAGAACTCTCTCCACAGCCAGTGGTTCATTTGGAGGATGGCTTCTGCCGTCATTCAAAAGAGCCGCGGACAAACTGGGCCTCCCTCCTCTTCCAGAAGCCCCTGTCTTCGCCATTAATTAGAGGGGCACGGCAGAAGATGCAATTTGGCATGTCCTCTCCCCGGACTCCTCCCGGGAATCTGCCATCACAATTCTGGAGCAATCCATCCTGTGCACATGCTGTTCGGCGTACCTCCCCTGACCCTGAAATAGCTCTATTACTGCCTTAATGGCAGACTGCTGGACTGGAGAATCATAGGTTCACATTCCAGTTCTCTACGATGAGGCAGGTTGCTCATCTGTCAGGATGGGCACTTGAACATTTTATCACTGGCCGTGCCAAACAACCCATTTTTGTATTGATTGAAACAACAGAACGCTATTTCATAATGATATATTACAGATTCCTTTATAGCGTTGCCAAACCTCTGGTGTTTATACCGTATTACAAAACATGCTGCTGTCTATGCTTGTTGTCAGCACTCAACGGTTAATGTTGGTATCCTCCTAAAGCTTTTTGTTCCTCACCGGTGATGGTCTTTTTATTCCAAACAGGCATGCAAATAGATCTATGTGTAATGATTAGGACGTGTTTGATGCCATCTGCTCAGTATTAAAACAGATGCCAGCTCATGATTTTTTTCTTCCCCCATCTTTGGTGCATTCACACCTTACAGCATAAGCCATTGCCACACATTAGTGCTTGTACAGTAATTGGTATATGTTATTAAGATTTAAGGCCAGTGACAGTGATGCAATATCACTCAAAATGAATTCACTCCGAAATAACTCCTACCCTGTAATATCTATGATTAAAGGCTATAATAACATAGAGATAACTGGGTAGTAAAAGGTTCAGATTCCCTTGAATGTGCAGTAACCTTTTCTGGCTGGACACTGAATTGCTTTGTGCCCTAAATTGTGTCCCTTGCTCTGTCCACTTCTTCAAATAGACCATATGCTCTTTCAGCTTGGGTGCTCTACCATAGCTAGGAAGGATCTGGGCATGATAAGTACCATCTGAAGGAAACAGATGGCCAAAGGTAAATTTAGCTTACTCTAAGAGCACTATTAGAACTACCTTAATAATTCTCCAAGAGCAGCAACCAGTGCTAAAATTGTACATTAAATTATGTGAATCTGTATGTCCAGCTACTGCTCTGGTTGACCAGTGATCAATGGGCTGACCAGAGATGAAGCGACTGCTTACCAAATTGCCTAAGTGCATCTACAGTTCAAACTCAAAGCACTCAATGTGCTCCCTGTGAAAGATGTTAAAGGAAACTAGTGTTGGCTGTGTCAGGCAAGACTGGTATTGTTTACATCAGTATTTAAGACACAAATAATTAATTTTCTAAAGAGACACAAAGGTACAAAATCCTTATTTTAAGAGACACATCACCAAAGAAGACATAAGAGTTGCACCCACTTGCTCTATCATGATGTATGGAAGAGCACTACTAGTTGGAGTAAGAATAGATGGGGAAGTGCGGCTGCATTTTATCTCCATTCATTTATCCTGCTACCTGTTACTCATCCTCATTCCGGAACGTTCTCAAGTTGAGCCTAACCAAAATAAATGTGGTCCTCTCAGCCTCCCTGTGCAAAGTGAGGACCTATGGGGTAGGAAGGGAAGTGGATGAAACCAACCGCAGATCTTAGAAGGGGGATAGTGGGGCTGAGTGGGAAGGGGTGGTGGGGGGGTTAGGAGGGAAGGTGAAGGGGGGTTAGTTGATGCTCAGGGGCCACGGTGTGCACCGGTGGTTCATTGCCCATGCAGGGCATCACCGCAGGAGGCACCTCAGGTGGCTGGCAGTGATGGATGCCAACTCGGCGGCACATTATTTCACCTTTTCAGAATGCATTTGAGAAGCGGCCTGTCAAAAGGCCACCCCTGAGCACCCTGGAGCATCTCTCCGTCTCTCCACCACCACCACTCCTCCTGCTCTTGCTTCTGCTGCTGCCTCATTTTAATGTCAGCTCATGAGCACGCTGCTCAAGAGATGACTGCACCCAAAATAAAACTGGAATGGCCACAGAATTGGCCACAGAGGCCATAGTCGTGACGTCTGGGTGAGGGATGGGGGGGTCAGGGGCAATGTGATCACTTGTCATCTCACAGAGGCAGTTCCTACCCTCCCAACCCCCGGTCACACTCTTGATTTACTGGACAGCAAACATAAATGTGGTCACATTTTGTCTTTACCATTGCAGTCCGTCACAGCTGAACAGCTGAAAATATCTGGCCTAAGCTGATTTTTTTGGCCATTCTTGTACAATTCTTGTTATTACTTTCTGTAACTCGTCTGATTATTTTTTTCCCAATCTGTAGGCTGTAGTCAACCTTTCAGGTTATTTGAGGCAATTATGAGAAATGACAGTGTGGTTGTCAAGCGATGACACGTGTGGGGAAATGTTGAAATTGGACAAGACGACAGGGAAGCGATGGACTTTTTATTCATGCCCTTTCTCTACAAACATTGTTTATAAGCTTAACTCAGTTGGGAGAGCGGAGATTGCATTGGCCATTTTTCAAGCCGCAATGTCATTAGTGCAACATGACAGCAATTACATGGAGCACTTAATCCTCCACACTGTAACACAAGGGCACTGAGGAAGCATTGACGATGGCAAATGGAAAATGTTGACCATTTAATCGCTTTAGGAGTGACTGTTTCTCAGCCACCAAAGTCAACAGGAAGACAGAGTGCTAGCCGTGCTAGTTCAAAAACTTTTGTTCCTCCATCAAACAGTATATTTTTTTTCAACTCCTGAATTCCCATGTCTTCACTTCACTAAATTCAAAAGAGCCTCTGCGCACTGCAAAAAAAAGCAAGTCCTTCCTTGAACACAAACACCCACGGCTGTCTGTTAACCTACGATAAACCCTCTCTTTTTATTTTTGTAGTGTGTGCCTAGACTCTGTTCCTCCTCAAAGTTTAGTGAACCTACAAACGTGTCTCTCACCTCCGCACGGCACTGCAGCCCGTGACATGTCTATATCTGTGACACTTTCATTGACCACAAACTCTTACAGCAGGGAATCGGTGAAGTCAGTCGGCGGAGGGGGTAGCAGGATCACTGACCTGACTCCTAAACACAGCTGGGCGGGGGAGATAGGGTGCCTCTCTTATCTCTCCCTCCATTCTCAGCCCCCCATTTATTGTCCTGACACGATAAGGGAGGTCCTCGTATGGTACCCCGTACAGTGTATGTCTGCCTTCCTTGCTATTGATCACTTTGGATGGTAAATGAACAGGTTTTGCAGTTGTGCAGGGGGTGGAGAAGGTTTGGCTCATCGTGTCGCATTTTAATCAGCCCTGTGTAGAACAGCCAGATTTTTTTCTCCCTTCCAGAAGGTTCCTCCGGAGAAACATGGCATGACAAGTGTTATTTTTTAAGCTAGGCTACTTTGAGCTGATGTGCTTGCATTGTTTTGGATTGTTTGTTTGTGTTTCGTTGAGTGTCGGTCGTACGCCTCACAGTGTGTTTCTGTTTGTTTGTCTTGCTTCTTTCCCCCTTTATCCAGGTCTCAAGCGCAGCTACACCTGTGATGTCTGCAGCGTAACGCTCAACTCTGTGGCCCAGTACCACGCGCATCTGCAGGGCTCCAAGCACCAAAACAAGTGAGCTTGCAGTGTGTCTCATAAATCTTTGCCCCCCCCCACCCCCCCACCCCACCACCACCACCACGAGTGCACACAAGACTTCAAGACTCCATGCTGAGTTCTCACTCCAACAACCCGCCCCCTCCCCTCCAACCTCATGCCCTCCACCAACCCCATCTCAGTGCCTGCTCAGCTCACAGGAAACCCTCTGGTTTTTCCATCTGCTCTACTGGCCCTCTGGTGGTGCTTCTACTGCTGCTGCTGCTGCTGCTGCTGCTGCTGTTGCTGTTGCTAGAGAAAGAGAGAAAGGTTGAAAAGACTGGAGCTGAACAAATATGCTGACAGTGTCTGAGACTTTAAAGGAGAAAGTGAAAGACAGGAGCGAGTTATGGAGAAAGTATTGTGGAGGGAGGAAAAGAATGTGATTTCTAGCATGCTGCAGTCTGTATTGGCTTGTTTTTTTCTTCTTAGTCCATTGCATACTTATTGAAAGCAGCTACAATCTTAGCTAATCCAACCGCGGTACTCTTTTTTTTGCTCCCAGTGATTTCGTACCAGTGCTAAGAGGTGGCCACACTCCCTGAAGGAGCTGACCGTGTGCTTGACTAACAGTCATCGCTTAGCAACTCTTAAGTGCGTAGGACAGATAAATAAATAAATAAATACAAATTTGTGTGAGTCAACAAAGAGTCAGCGTTCACTGTACGGTCACCATAGACATCGCGTCAAGTAACAAACAATTCCTTCCCTTCAGAGATCCGTCTGAATCATCTACTACACAACAGATACCTGTCACACAAACACACTGTGCCCCGCGGATAGCCACGGGACGTGACAAAAAATAGAGAATCCTTTGCAGACTGTGAATGCGCTGAGTGACGGAGCCCATCCAGTACAAAAAGCAATTGCATTGGTGCCCACTGAGGACTGACGGCTCCTAAAACAGCTGAAGGACGGGGGATGTGAGACGAGGGGGGTGGTGGTGGGGAGGGGTGTGTGTGTGTGTGGGGGGGGGGGGGGTGGTCCATCAGGAAGAAGAGCTCCTTAAGCTCCTCTGAGCTCATGGCGACTCCAACGGAATCTGCATTGTGGAATTCAAACGCAGCCACAAGGCGTGTGGAGAAATTACTTGTTCCCCATGGGACATTTTCCGCTCTCCTACAGACAAACTGATCCAGGCACATATATGCATAGCCACGCACACACACAGACACACACAAATACATTCACACTCACACGTGTCCTCAGGGATGTGGGTGAAGGGAAAGGGGGGTGGTGGTGGTAGTAAGGCAACGTGACGTGTGCTGCGCTGCATCTCAGAGCTCTCTGCATCTCTGCTCTCCTGTCACGCTCGCCTGGAACACAGAAGGGGGCCAGGCTTCTGATCCCCATGGTTCCATAGACCCACTCTAGACCAGCTCCCAGGCGGGGGCATACGCACTCACAAACACAAACAGTGCACCACATACAGTAGGCTACTTCACACACACACACACACACACACACATACCCATACATATAAGACTACTACTACTACTACTACACACACACACACATACCAGACTACTACACACACAGACACACACACATACGAGACTACGACACACACACACTATGCCCCTGCCTATCCAACCTCCCTCCCTTCCTCCATCCCTCCCTTCCCCACTCCCCCACCACTGCCATGGCTCCTGCCACACTTGTCCCTGCTGCCTGGGACTTCCCTATAGGGTTGGATGAGTGCTTTGCTCCCAAAAGCAATGACGCAGTGGAGCTGGACTTCTGCCCAGAATACCTCTACTTTCCCTCCAAAAACACCAAACACTAGCCCCCAACCCCGTCCACCACTTCACCACCCCCACCCCCCTCCCCCGGTGCATCCATGCCTCTGTCGGCTGTATTTAGGTCATTTCATGGCAGTTTATCCGAATATAATAAAGAAATGTCTCCCTGAGCTAGATCCCAGTGAAGCGCAGGAGAGTGCTATTCTCTCCTTTTTGTGAGTGTTTCAGACATCACCGATGGCACTGAAGAGAGATTTAAAGAGGGGGCGGGGGGTGAAGGGAGGAAATAAAAACTACTAGCCCTAGTTAGGAGCATAATCCTGTCTGCTGCTTTCCAGTTATTCTTATGTTGCGGTGGCGACATTTCCGCCTAAGCAAAGACATCACAGTGGTTTCTCTTACAAGCATAGGAAGCACAACATGATTTGACCATATTACTGTAGATGCATACCAACAGGAGAGATTTAGTGACCAGCTCTGTGTGTGTTTGTGTGTGTGTGTGTATGTGTATGTTAGTGTGTGTGTATGTGTGTGTTTGTGTGTGTGTGTGTGTATGTGTGTGTGTTTGTGTCTGTGTGTTTGCGTGTACGTGTGTGTAATGTGGTGAGTCTGGAAACTCAATGAAGAAGTTCAATTCTGACCCTGCAAGGGAGGACCGGAAACACAAATTAGCCAGTCACGATGTGTTTACTGATGAGTGGCCTGATCAATACCCCGCTAACAAGATTGACTATCGAGGCACACCATTGCAATCCCTACCCGAGAGCATTAAATTGTGTGCCTGGCAGATCTAAACCGCACCATATTTCCATATTAAGAGCAGTACGTGATTGAGAAACCCAATTTCCCCTTGCACATCCGTGCTTTAATTTGGGCACCGCGTTGCCTCTCGTCTCTTGCTGGCATGAAAGCAGTTTGACAAATGCGTCTGTGTGACTGTAGAGGGTTGTTGCAGGGCATGGGACAATGTGACAGAAATAGCGGCCTGCCAGTGTCATTTTCTTAGCTTGGGGAGAGTGATGGGGTTGCCTTTTGCTGACTGCAGCAGAATGCACTCTCAGGCCCCCTGAATGACTAGCCAGACAGCGTTTAAATACAGGACACGAATGACAAAGTCAGATTATTATGTATGTGAACCTAAGGGGAACTTTGTGCTGTTAATTACAGTAAAAGAGGACAAAGAAACACCAGCTGCTATCTGGAGGTAGAAGCCAGATTGAGGAAAGGTCCCCAGTTTCAACTTGCCCTTTACAAAAATTGCCAGAAATGCATCTCCTTTTAACCCATCTCTGGGTTTCCTTGCTTTCATTCGTGTTCTTTCACTCGTGTTCTTTCAAGGCCTCGTAGGATCTGAGGAACTGAAAGAGCTTGGACTCCTTTCCTCTGTCCACTACATTTTGTAGCAGCTTGAGAAAAAAGCCAAGTTACTTTAAAAAAAATAGATAAGACAAGATCTTGAAACAGTTCAAACTTGTTAAAAAACTGAACATGGAACAAAGAAACATGTTAGATAAAATCCACTGCCTTTGATGAAAATATATATATATATAACAAAATAATATGAAAAGAATTGTATAACCAATAAAATCCAGAGTTTTCCTTGCTACCGAAAAAAAAATTCTCTGTGCTTGCAGGCACGTATGGCTGTAGGAATATTGTTGTGAGAGATGGCATGGCTGCCCGTTCTAACAGGGGAAGATGGTGCATTGGGATTAGCCTGACGCAGTGAGTCTGAAGGCAGCAGAGAAACCCAATCCTAAACTCTCATCCTCCATTAGGGAGGGGTCAAGCCAATGTGATAGGCTTATTACCATGCCATCATGGGTCCACAGTCATGCCCATCTGTCAACCTCCCACCCCACCCCAACCACACCAAGACACATACGTGCACATAAACGGGCACACACACACATGCACACACATATATACATACACACACACACACACACACACACTGTCACACACACCAAACACACATAAGCACATGCACATACACATACTGTACACTCTCTCTCTGTCACACACACACACAGTCTATCTATCACACACATAAACACACACACACACACATACACACAGTCTCTCTGTCACACACACACACACACCAGTGCCTCTAGCCCATACGTGCTGGCGCAGTGCAGGGATGCATTAGAAGCGTGCGCACAAGCCGATTAATGTGTCTGGGCCTCTGGTGACGGCCGCAGTGACACAGTGATTTGTTAGTGTCGCTTTCTCTGTCCCTTCCATTGCTGTCTGTCCACTGTCCTCCAGACCCCCACTGCTTCACCATGAAGGTTATTTATCATTTTACACTGTTAAAGGGATTGTTTCAAGTTAGATATATAAATAAATAGTCACTTCACACAGCTATGTTACAGACTACACACAGTTTTTAACAGGGCCACGGGCGACACATTCTCAGTTTTGAACTGCTGGAGTCTGCTCTGTTATTTTCCTGACCTTCAAAACATTATAGTGCTGTTTCATCATGGCAATGGGATGAACACATAAAAAGAACACGTTCAATCCCCCGATGGTCCATAGTTGTCTTTTGGCCATGAATTTTCCTCATTCAAAATTCACTTGCATGCTTGCAGGTGTTTAAATTTTCTACCACCTCAAAGAGACTCAGTACTTTTATTATTTGAGGCAGGAGTATTGCTCAGATTTCCAATGTATGTGTGTCGTGTGTGACCAGCACAGTTTTTTTTTTGTTTTTCTTAATGAAAAGGCATAGCATGGCAACTGTAGCATGAAATGTATAAAATGGTCTGACCTGAACCAGCAAAGCTGTCAGACAGATGCTAGATGATTCATTCTGTTTAAATGCTTGCCACTGATGACTGCTGGCACACAGGCCACTCAGGGGGTTACTTGAAACAGAATGCAAGATCACGTGAAGGCCTGTTTCTGGAAGGCTCTTTCCTCCGCCGCCACCCCCACGTCCTCACACACACACACACACGCACACACCCTCACACACATCACTCCTCCATCTTCCATCACCTGTTTTCCTGAGGCCACACTTTGCCTAGCCGCTGTCCCTGTGGTCACCAAGTGAGGCGGCAACAGTCCCCTTTCATCCTCGGCTGACCACCTGCTGTTTTTGCCACGCAGCTCTCCCCCTGCTGCAAAGCTAAACAGATGTGCTTTGCTCCATAGGTTCCTCAGCCTCCTCCTTTGATATCTCACTCCTGCCTGCCTCTGCCCGCCCTGAAAAGCCCATTTGCTTTCCATGTCAACCTGGCCCCATTTCTGAAAGCAGTCATCACAGACTTTCATTGTCTGCTTGTGCTGATGGAAGGAGTCAAAATGTGGCTTGCCAGTCATACCATCATGTATAGTATATGTGACTCCAAGCAAATGGACATTCCCTCCACTGACTAGCATGCAAGTGCAATACTCAGCCAGCTTTGCAACATAATGTACATTATATTCTTTAACCTTAATCTTGGATTGCATTGTAAAAGAGGACTAAATAAGACAAATATCATCAAGTTCAGCAAGGATGGAAGATAATAGTTTAGGACAGTTATTTTCTACAAAAAAATTCTCTGGGGGTCAAAATTGTATGAATTGCACCAATTATAGTGTAATTTGCTGAAACGCCATATCAGAATCACATGCCAAACATGTCACTGATCTCACTATTGAAGGAACACTTAGCAAGTAATGTGTATGGCACATGCTTTATTGCCTTTGCTTTGACATGAACAATACACACAGTTCCTTTGAAGCTCTCGGCTTGATTCACTGACGGACCTGTTTTCCTTGTGAAGCCCAGAGGTATCCAAGGGATAATGTGCTGCTTTAAATACGCTAAAAGAACTTTACTAGCTTTGAAGGCCGTGGACCTGAAGCCTCTTCACATAGGCAGACATAATTAAATCGCCTATGGCACAGGCATACCTACGACTGTCCTCAAAAGAAAGGACGGTCCTAAATCAGTTCTGACACTTCATCTCATTGCATTGCAAAAAGTGTGCGCATCCTGCACATCTTTTTCCCCATTGTGTTCCCAGACCCGCTGATGAGTTGCACCACTCCAAAGTAGTCAGTGCAGCAGGCAGTATCAGATGCCTTCATATAAAAACAATGTGCCCTTAAGAGAGAAGCGGGTAAACATACACATGCACTGTTTGTTTGGGTCAAGGCAGGCAACAGACCTTCTCTCAATGGTAGTGTGAATGAACATATGTATATGGAGAGAGTTCCTTTTACTACTAACATAAATCTGGCAGTCTGTGCAGGGAGGAAGAAAACAGTGCCAGAGGAAAGGGGTGAAGGGGAGGCAGATATAGAAATTGATTCTGAGAGCACAATCCAGAGCTATTAAAACTCTAGCATCTGGGGTGGCTTAAGGCAAAATGTCTTCCAAAAGGTACTTAGATTTTAAATTACTGACAAAAAAATTGTCTTTCTTTTGCTCAGTAGCAAAGGCAATCATTTGGGAGTGGAAGATGTGTATATCTGTGTGTGTGTGTGTGTGTGGTGTATGTGTGTGTTGGGGGTTGAGAAGGGGGGGGCATGATTTGTTCCTGTATTATGGCTAAGCTATTACTCACAGCAGGGTTTCCTGTCTGATGTGTCTATTTTATCATTCGGTGAAGTGTGTCTAGAGAAACAATCAGATGACTTTGTGTTAATCTCCTGTGGAATTTCTTGAAGGCAAAAAAACATCAAAACCATTGAAACACGCACTGGAAGAGACAATACAAACCCAGGCCAAATGGACAATATGTTTCTTGAACTAGGTTTTCTTTGTTCTCTGAAGTCGATCACTCAGTGCCTCCATTGTGCTTCAGAGCCTCTGGGTTTCATCGTGGCAACAGATAAAATATTTGTCACATGCTAATGAAATGAGTCCATGTCACTAGCTAAAACAGCTCTCCTGCTCTTTTTCTCTTCCCATCACATCCACAAGAAACGCACCGGAGCCCCTAATGGAAATTTGCCATATGTTGAGTGGAACCAAGTGAAGAAAATAGCTCTCTACAGCAGGCCTTTCCTCCAAAGATCCAGAGGGCAGGGAAAGAAATTGGTTGCAGTTTGGTGTAGTTTTCTGTCCCAGTGGGTCGTGCAGTAAAGTATGGCTCATTAGCACGATTAAAATTAACATAAATAACCTGCCCAGTTATGGAAACGGGCTTCAAAGCAGGAGGAAAACACAAGCACAGGCAAAACTAACTCGCTAGCTGACTTCTCTTTGTCCGTGCTCGATTTGATAATTCATTAAGCTAACACAAATTATCGTTAGCCCAGAAGCATGCTGTTTACAACACGACACGCACACGTTTTAGCACGTTATTCATCTTCATTTTCGACCTTTCGAACTGCGTTAACACTGGCGCGTTGGGAGTCGATCGATAGGGCAGCGCTATGACATTCCAACCGCATAAATGTATAAAATCTAGCGCAGGGCTCTCAGGTGGTGGAGCCTTTTCCACTCCAGCTGCACCCACCGAGGCCATGTAACTCACACCCACTTCACGATACATTAATTATGAGCCAGTTTGCCTCAAGAGGGGAAAAGAAAAAGCCTTGATGTCAGTCGCACACAAAAAAAAATGCACTTTTCTTCTGACTTGGCTGGTTGAGGCGGAGGAGCTGGAATTGGGAGGGTTGGAGTGGAAGGGTTTCTATGGGGGCTGCAATGTGTGCTGGATGGTGGAGCTGGAAGCAATCTGAAGGGCCATCCTCCTGCTCTATCCCCTCTGAAGCAAGAGGGCCCTTTGAGGACTGGCATTTTGAAGTAGAGGACGGAAACGGCAGGGGGCCCGAATGCAAATTGTGCTTTTAGGGAGCATCAAGTGACAGGCACAGATGAGTTTTGTCACAGCCTATTTTGATTAAGGTTTCTTCTTCTTTTTTTCCCTTCCTTGCCTCTTCCACTCCATCTTTGTCTGTTTCTTCTCTTCCCTGTCTTCTTTTTCTCTTTTTTTCTTCTTTCTCCTCCCTTTTCCTTCCTTTTGAATATTATGTGCTTAGCAGCGCTCAAGCTTTTATGCAGTTCTCATCACCTTTTTTTATACCAACTGTCAAATATATTGACAATGGAAATGATAGCTGGAGTGGCCATCCATTAAGCTGCAGGCTATCATGAGCATTTGCAGTCAGAATTTAATTACCACTGTCAATCTGTCAGGACTGTGTGTGAGAGTTTATGTGTTTGTATTTCTGCGTGTTTGTGTGTGCTTTTACATTTAGGGCTCTGGAGTGGAGCAGAGTGCAGCACTCTAAAATCACGCAAACCAGATTTCAAGGAGATTCAAGTTAGCTCTCTACCTCTCTCTCTCTCTGTCTCTCTCTCTTTCTAACCTTCCCTGTGTTCCCTTGAGTGTCATGACCCCCTGAAGTTCGTACAATGAGATTAACGATTGCTTTGTAATGAGATAAGCAGTCCAAGACCTGTGCACTGGTTTCAACTTTTCTCCCCTTCCCGCATTGATATCTTTATGTGGATTAAGCATCAGTTCCATCACTCTGCTTCAGTTCTCAGAGTGAACAAAGTGTACACTGAGCTGAACACAATAAGCTTCAGGGAGAGTGAGAGATGGTGATGGTGGTGGTTGTAGCGTTTTGAAAAGTTGTCTTGAAATGAGACAAAAGGCAGCCTTAGAGTGCTGTTTGTGCTGTAATGAAAGGAACATTTCTCTACTTTGTGACAATGAGAATAGTCCGCCAAAATGTATTTGTGTGTGTTTGTGCCAGTTTCTCTGTTCTCTGTAACATCATTGGAGGGTTATCCAGATTATTTCAGTTTAGTCGTGTTCAGACAAGACAAAAACTCCCATTGCCTTCCGTTGTTTTGTAATTTTTTTAAACTCTCAAACACTGACTGTACAGGCAGCTGTGGCCATTAGGCAGGTAGCCCATTTAGCTACAGAGCAACATCAGCAGGCAAGCCTGGAAGGGCTTGAGTCTCTGACAGGGTTCATGACTGCTATTCCATGACTGTGCTAGAATCTTCCTGCCGACTTTGGTAAAAAGTTTGAGGGACGTGAAGTGAATTGCCTCAAATATAGCAACCTGAACGCTCATTATCTGACGCTGTTTCCACATCTCCACAGCATTTTTTTTTTGCTATGCTATCCCAACCAGGAAGACTGAAGCACAAAACATTATTCCAAATGGTCTGAGTACAGCAGGGGACCCAGTTTGGGTGGTGTAGGAGCAACATACCAATGGGTTTTTTTTTTGCGCTTATTCAACACCAGACAGAAAAAGATTGAAATTTCTTCTTACTCTGAATAGATTTTGACCTGCTCAGCTTGGGAGCCAAACAGATGGCAGGTAGTCAACAGAGCAGTAGCAATGCAGCAGTAGCAGCAGCAACATCAGCAACACCCAACCTTCCAGACAGTTCTAAGCGATAATATAAATTAGTCATTAGAGAGATTGAATTTGGAGAGATGCACAAAGCCTTCCGATTGCTGTGATGCTACATAAATGCTTGCTCAATGATGAATGTGAAAATTGAAGAATGGCATTGCTTTGGCAGAAAATGTGATAGCTCTCACTCTCTGTCTTGGTCTGTTTATTTGTCTCTCCCATTCTGTCTGTCTCTCTTTCAGCCTAAAGAATCAGTTGTGTGTCCAGTGAATCTCGACAAGAGCCCACAATTGGATTGATGTCAGACAAGCTGTGGTCGGCTTGCCCTGCTGTTCCTGCCTCTTCCCGTATCTCTGTTCTTTTCATCTTTTCATTCTCTCCATCTCTCTCACTCTCAAACACATACACACACACACGCACACACACACACACACACACACACACACACTTCTTTCCATTATACATTTACTCTCTGTCTGTTTATGCTCCTACCAGTGCTGAGAATGGACAGATTCTCATTTCCATTTAATCAGCTCTCCTCACACATCCCAGTTCTCTCCACTCCTCCGATGCAGCCTTTATTATAACTCATAGATACTCAGCAATATATTCATTGCCCTGCAGTCTATAGGCTAAAATATGGAAAGGGCATGCAAGACTACCTACAAGTCATTGTAAGGGTGAATTGATAAATTGTATGGTAACTCCATTCCAATCTATCACTCAACACAATTATTCACGATTTTCTATACATCCATTCTGTCACTCTTAACAATGGTTCCGCAAATATTGTGTATGTCTCTTCGCATTTCAAACAATTCAGATTTTTTTTTCTGCACTGCTTTAGTCTACAATATAGGAGGAACAACATCAAAACACTACATTACTGCATATACAACACCAACCTAACCACAAGATAGCATCAAGTAGCATCAGATTCATCTCTACCACCTTCCAAGTTCTTTGAATATTAGGACAGAATCTGTTTGATTTATGAAGCTTAATGTCTGGCGTAAAAATGTGCTACAGGGTCCTGCAGATTGCTCTGTTGAGACAGATACGAAATACTGCGCTGAATGGTGATAATTGCTATTTGGGCAGTAATAATTGATTTCTGATTAAATAATATTTCAGTTCAGTTCAGCGGTTAGAGGAGTGTGACAAAACTACAGATTGCAAGGCACTCCCAAATGCAAATAACAGAGCTGAGATGTGAAGATGAAAGAAGCTTGACTGTGGGATGGGTTTCCTTTTTTTCTTTTTTTTTCTCTTCTTCCTTATTTGGGGATGTTTTGCATTTCATCTGAGGGATCTTTATTTCCTGCTCCTTGATCTTGGACCAACAGACCAACAAAATCTACAGTGACTAATGACTTTAGGTTATGTTCACCATCCGCTGCTTGTCTCAGGGAGGTTGCTATGGTTAACAAGGGCATTTTCTGTGCTGACTCGACAAAATTCACCCATGCAGTGCTTGTTTGACTTCTAAAGAGCAGCAGTCATATTCAAACAGAGCCTGGAGTGAAAAACAATAAAAATGTTTTGTGATGTTCCTGCAAGTGTAGCCTATTACCTGTAAAAAGAGAGGGAATTAAAATGCTTTTCTCAAACACACAGTTTTCAGAGCCACTTGCTATCTATATCTGGTATACTGTAATGATGTCTTTTGCCATTAAGTCCAGGCACATGGAGCAGAAATGAAACAATGAATTGTTGTTTTAATAGTGGTTTGTACGTGAAGAAAAGTATCAGAGTATTTATGTTGGAAAATGAAGATATAAATATATATACTGTTCCTAGAGGAGAAATGTATTTATTTTGTTGGATTCACATAAAAGTTACAGGTAGCATTTTCATGCCTTTTCATGTGTACTCTGAGATATGGTGTGATTTTGATTCAGATTTATTTATTTGTCTACATGTTTGGGAAGATTACACATGAACATTGTCTGTTTTTATGTTTCTTCCTAAGCTTTAAAGGATTACTTTTCCTAGGCATCAATCTGGTGTGTTTATAGGCTACAGTGAGCAAAATAGGTTCATCTACAGCCATCCATTCCAATTCATGATCAAGTGAAAACCAACTGAGCCTCGGCCCCCCAAAAGCCAGGGACCTTTTCTGACGGCCTCAGTAAAAAAAAACTCAATGTATATATATACTGTTTTTAAAAAAATACTCTGCACGAAATCAGTTTGTTGATGTACTGCAACTGTCAATTCATTGTATGACTTTTACTACATGAAGGGCCAAATTCTAAGAGGTGGATTCTCACACAAATGTATATGTACCAGCCAGGCACAAACACAGTAAGAAGGGAAATACTATTCAATCTAAAATGACTTCACATATGTCTCACATTTCTAGTGACCTTATTTTATGCTGTGGAGCATTTTCTCAGTTACTTGGCCTGGTCTTTTTGTTTGTTTGTTTCTTATTTTATTTCTTGTTAGCATCGCAATGAAGATAGTAAGTTTCTCCATTGACGCAGAGGAAGACCATCCCTCATGCCTTTCTCCCCTCTTCTTTGTGCTCTGGGTTATGTCTAATGTGTCCTCTGGAAAAAAAAATAAAAGACATTTGCAACCCTACTGTTTGCCATTTCTAGTGACTTTACTTGCCGAAAGGACTTGCTGTCCACTAAAATGGCTGCATGCTACATCTTTTCAATTCCTTAGAATGCTTCACACTTATTTCAGTGTCCTTTTTCAATGTCTCTCAATTAGTGAATGTCTGGCTTGCATGTGCTCTACAACAGGTAGGCTATAGCCCAAAGATGACATCGGTTCCCAGCTAGACACCTGCTAAAGCATTGACCACACTGACAGAGTTCATCCTGCTCATGTGGTAGAAAAGGCAAAAAGTACATGCTGGTGCAGCACCACTTAAAAAGTGCACCTCCTGCAGTCCCTCCAGACGTCAAAGAGCTATTTATTTGATAATGAACTTCTCTAATGAAATTTCTCGCACCACACGGCTTTCTGCATCCTGACCCATCGAGATAGATCGTTCTAATTAACTGATCTCGGCAACGGCACCTCGTTGGGAGGGCAAAGTCATTAATTCACTCGTTTCAAATTTAAATAATGGAATGGAAGTGGGCGACGGGCGTCCAAATGGGATTTCTCATGTGTGGAAGTGGACGTGTGATGGAGTGCATGTGTGCGTTACATTAGCCTTGATTGACCTTAAAGAGGTCATTGAAAAGTAGTAAGCATGTAAAAAGCATAAGTGATAAACAGTTATTAATATACATATTATTGTGCATAGATTTTGAATCCAAGTCAAACTCATCAGTTATAGTCAGATGTTCACCCTGTGGCATTTTCTCAAAACCTCTGAGAAATCAGAAATATATTTGCCCCATCTGAGTCAAAGGCCTACTTTGGCTGTTGCCTTCATTATTTTTCATTTACACAGATGGGTTTCATTAGGTGTATTACTTGACTTACTTGCCTGACTGGTTTGTTGAGTTATCTGATTGAAATGCTTAATATCACAAAGCATTGTACCCCCTTCAACATCCATTACAAACTTATTCTGTAATATTTTGCTCATGTGGTGCGTGAAATGTTCATAAAGCATTCAACAGGAGACTGCTTTTTAAATCCGAATACTTTACATACAAGTAAATACTCATACAATAAAGTTACTACTCATAAATAATTATCTGGATGTATTAGTGCTTAACAACTACAGGCTCATATCCAATCTACCATTCAGTAGGAAAATCATTGAAAAAATATCTAACGTCTTAATATTGATGCAGGCAAAACATCTATCCTGGAATTATTGTACCTCAGGGCTGCTTTTGACACTGTTGATCACAAAATACTTCTACATTGACTAATTACACGGCTCTTCATAATGCTGTAGAATGCCCCATTCACTTGGATGGGACTTCCCAACGTTCTACGGTCTGATATTTCTTGATAACAAACAAACTAACAGACCTTTGTTAAAGAACAAGAAACAGAACAGAAGTTAATGGACTCCTTTTTTTTGCAAGTGAACCCAACCCTGGAAAATTTCAAGTATGCTTCGTGCTCACAATATATAACATCATACTAAAGCATGACCACAATTAATATAATGTGAAAAATAAACATTTTTGAAAATCGTGAATGCAATGTTATTCAAATTTGTGAGCAAAATTTAATAAAACATGGCCACAATTTACTTGTAATAAATTAATTGGAAGATTGAACACATAGTGGGTTAGACTGAATCATTTAACACATTTTGACATGGATCTTGGAATGGTTTACCATGGTTTTGACCATGGTGAGGAAATTAATCTAATTCTAAAGTCCTTGCATTGGCTTCCTGTAAGTTACAGAACTCTTAAATTCTTTAAATAATTTTAGTTAACCAGACTTTCTCCCAAATGTAGTATATCTGCAGTTCAGCTTCTTCTATGTTGAAGCCATTGGTACATTAAAGTTACATTTTAAGAAAAAAATTCCCCTGCACATTACTTATTGTATGGTACATTACCATGATCTTATCTGTTTGGATTTGTACTTGCAGCCCTGAAAATAAATGAGACAACCAGGGAGCGAAAAAACATCATGCCTTCTGAAACACCTACAGTATGAACTTCATGTATATTTACGAGAAGCCAAGGACAGACTTGGGCATAATGAGAGAAGTGTGCCCATGACGATACCGTGCAACCTTGAGAGGATAACAGTGTGGGAGAACCGTTGCAGAATGATTAAGTGCGGCACACGGACACATCGTGGGCAAAACAGCTCCCCCAACTAGGCAGACCATAATATCTTATTGTTTCTGAAACTGTTTGTTTTGCTAAGATGGCGCAGCGAGAAGATCGTCTTGTGCATCACCCTCTCCCCCAACCCCCCCCCCCCTCCTTTTGTGTACAAACATGGCATGGAGTGAAGGGCCGTAGGCTGAGAGTGTGAAAGGGTGGATGTGTGTGTGTGTGTGTGTGTATGTTCATCTATGCAGAACCTCCTCCCTGGGACGATGAACCAGTAAGTTATTGGAGGGAAGGGGGGAGGGTATCTGAGAGGTGAGAATCTCACCACACGCCTCCACACTGTTTGAATCTTTCTCTCAAAACCAAGGGAGAGAGAAAAAGAGAATAATGCTGAGGGGTAAGGAAATGAAAACACAACATGAAAATGCTCAGAAGAGAGGGAAAAGTCCAACAGCTTTGTCTCAGATTCTTGGAAGTGTTCTGAAGCACACCAAATCCAACAGCAGCCCATAAAGATGCTGTCATCCATAACCCCTAAGTAAGAACTGTAATTAGGACCCTTTTTATTCAGAGCAGGAGGAATTAGAGAGCCGTTGTGAAAAAGCCAGGCACAGCTTCCTGATGAAAGCCATTTTCTCTAATGCTATACTTCCAGCTTGTATTTTTCCATTTGGGTTTGGGGATGTCGTATAGCAAAACACATCATAAAGGCACTCTGAAAAACACTGAATAAATGAAATATTCATAATCACTGTGTGATTCAAGAGGGCCCCCTCTCATTTCTGGCTTTGAACAGACGAAAGGGAGCAATGCTAATTTATTCTGCTAAGAGAAAATGTTCCATCAAAACACTCGTTCGCATCATGTCCGCCTTTTTGAAGATGTGTTTTCGGTTTCTGCTGAACTTATAGTAACCCCCCTGCAGTTGCTGGTCACGCTACACTGTGAACAGGCTTACATTTGAGACTGTACCAGTATGCACATTCAGATTTTGCCCTTGTCAAGGTGCTCGCTTTGAATGGGCAGTTTTACACAAAGCTGAAGAAGCTTTCAGAATTCATGAGGTGAAGTAGAGAATAGACAGTAAAGATGAACTGGGACTAGGTCATAAAATATTACACAATCGCATGGAAAAAAGAGAGCCCGGAAAGGGGAGAGAAAGAAAGTTCCAGTATTTCAAAAAGCTTCATTCTCTTTTAGACTCCGTCCTTTCATAGATCTCTCTCTCTCTCTCTATATATATATATATATGAATGAGAGTTGAGAGTTGAATGAGAATGAGATATATGTACATATATATATATATATATATATATGCCTATGTGTGGTGTGCAATGTTTTTCTCCCTAGCAACAGACGTACTGTAAATGCCATAGATGCCCAATGGTGTCTAACCAAATGGGCATATGCTTGCCCAGTGGCATATGTTCTGTGCCATAATGGTGAGAGAAGAGCCAAAGGGAGACCACATGGACAAGGCTGAGACACACTAAGTGAAGTTCCATAGTGCACAGTCTCACTAAGTATGTGGTCATATAGCTAGGCTGGTGGTCCATGGTGGTCCAAGATCAAGGGCTTAACCCTTTGAAATAACAAATGCTGAGGAAAGAAATTAATTTCTTCAAAGCTTTTTGAAATCAGGATGAATATTAGACTGAGAGAAGGGCACATTTAAAATGGATGGATGGAGTGCAGAATGCAGGTCCACACTATACTCCCTTGTTTAGAAGACCCAACGCTGAAGAAATGTCATGGAGGTACCTTTTACAGACAGGGAAATATCTGCTTGGGAAAGCATTTTGTGCGAGGAAATGGCAATTAGTGGACACGGGTGGATGAGCTCTCAACCAGATGCTGTTTAGTACATTCTGTCACATAAAGTTTTACCCATCTTCTTCATGAAATGCATCCAATGGGAAACAAAATTCTTCTCATTTGTTCTGTGCATGGAAAGGTATGGAAAGGTTGCCCTAGCACACTTAGAAATACAGGCTCCTTATTAGATCACTATCCAGCTTCAGGCGTGTACAGCTTTAATGTATATAGATCTACCATGTTATTTCTTTGGACAAGGAAAATGAGAGCTATAGGCACAGACTGTATGCATGAAATGTCAATCAGATTATATAAATAACACTCTCTTCACTCTCTTATCTATGTTCCCTAATTAACAGAAAGCACAAAAATGACACGTTTAATGAGAGGCCATGGTATTATTTTGCTTTCCAGAGTAGACTTCACATTACTTTCTTTCTGACACTGGCTGTTTTGAACATGTGTTTCTGTAATGTTAAGTGAGAACTGAGTGTGAACTGAGTGTTTGCCAGAACTTTAGCAGCTTTTCGTCAGTAGAAGTCTAAATTGCTTAAAAACATAACAGCACAGGAGGCTGAGACAGGGTAAGGGTGGGGGTGTGTGGTTTATTTGAGTCTTCTATAAGTGGAGGTGAAGTGCTTGCTGAAGATATTGAGCTAGAATCCATTTTTTTATGGTGCATCAATTAGAGACGTTTGCTTCCAAATCACCTCAGGCACAAATGTAGTCTAGATGTCCATGTCTGGCTTCAGTCTCGTTATTCAGTAGTATTTCACAGCTTACACCAACGTAGAGCTATGGAGCCCCACCTCTCCCTCTCTCTCTCTTTACACACACACACACACACACACACACACACACACACACACACACACACACACACACACACACACATACACACACACTCTCTCTCTTTCTATCTCTCTCAGACACACACAACTCTCATTCATGTGTAGTAAACATATAAATAGACTCTCTGAGTCTTCACTAAAAATGCTAAACATTTGGCAGAGGAGAAAACTGCCTGCTGGGATATTCTTTATTCAGAGCCTCCTTGCGCACCACAACTAGTCAGATTCTGTTCTCCTGACTGCCCCTAATGCAGCATAAGACCGTTTCTTGTGACTCCTGATGAGATTTACACAAACACATCTGCAGACAGACAAATAGCCCTGTAGCGCCGCCACTGCTTTATAAAGTAGATGTTTTTAGCATGCAACACGCGTGCACATTAAGGATCCCTGCGATCAAAATGTCAAGTGTGTGCATTGAAGCTCCATGGCAGCTTTTCACCTGTGTGTGATGTGTGTATGTGAGTCTCTGAGAGCGAGAGGCCCAGTGCCACAGTATCTTGTTTACCAAAAAGACTATGAGACAAACACAAAGCCTCCCTTCCTTTCCCTCCCGTGAGTCATGCACAGCCCCTGGAGTGAGGAGAGAGGAGAATAGATTAGTGCCTGTCCTTTTCACTTTGCTCATGCATGGTTTGATGGCCCGATTTTACCCTGGTAGGCATTAGGGTTGTCAAGGTGTATCTATCCAGACATTAAAGTGTGATAACAGTTATATATTTATATAAGTATTCTCAAAAAAATAAAAACATAATATCTATATATATATATATATATTTTTTTTTTTTTTTTTATTTATTTATTTATTTTTTTTTTTTTTTGAGAATACTTATATATATAAATATATAATGTTATCACACTTTCATCTAGAATTATATATATAAATATGTAAAAAATATATATAAAAGTATATATATATATATATATACTTTTTTCATATAAACAAGTACTCTCTTATCTTTAGACTTTGCTGTGCCAGTATGCCTGCTTGTCACAACTGATTAGTAGCATAATGGGCAAGCCCGCAAGTCAGAGGCTAAACTGGAGCAATGCTTCTGTGGCTGGCGTGCCACTCAACATCACCCACACGCAGCAGTGCCAGGGCCAGGCCTGCTGACCCATGGCCTGCAGGACACTATTCCTAGAAAGGGTTCTAAATTTAACCCCCGGCTCGCCAAAGGCCCCGCTGACAAAACGCTGCGTGCTTTGCTCATTAACACCCGTGCTGGGTGGGAATGGGAATATTTAATTGGTCAGAACCAATCGGATAATAACTTTCAGGGATCTTTACATGGCGATTATTAATTTTATTGAACAGCCTGATGCTTTTGTTTTGTCAGTTTTTGCTATTATAAAAGTATTGTGGAAGGCATGGTTAATCTAATTCTTAAAAAAAATAAAACAAAACATGGTTGTTTAAGCCTATCTAGATTCATTCTCTCAGATGGTGACCTTTCCATTGAAAGGTTAATTACTTTGGTTCTTCAATTGGAATTTTCCACTAATGCTGAATATGTTGGTGACAAATACACTAACAATTTTTTAGCAGTGTATTATCAATCAATGACTTTAATCCAATCCTGTAAAAAAAGAAAATGTTAGTCTTTCATCTCTAATTAGTCTATTAATCCCTAATCATTAGGCCCTGTTTGTGTTGAACTCACAGTAAAACATCTACATCAATAGCCATTGACATTTCCCTAATCGCACAAAGACCTGTTTCCCCTAACCAATACGCAACAAGTTCCTCCCTCCACCTGCAACAAATGGCAACCATTTATAATTTATAAGGCTAAAGGCCATGGTAGAGTAGTCTCCTCTCCCCCCATCCCCATCTCTACTTCCTCCTAAGAGACGACCCAAAGCCCAGACGACAGCGACGAGCAGAGCTTTTCCATCATAACTCAGGTACCGTATGTAGGTCATGAGCATCCACACAGGGTTTGGTAGGGAGGCCACGAGAGAGAGAGAGAGAGAACGAGAGAGAGATGAACGAGAGGCACTTGATGATCGTCAGCTCAGATTGCGGTGACAGCACCATGCTAATGAAACGAGCAGCAGGATCAGATGGAGAGGGGCTGGAAACGTTACCCCTCTTAATCAGACAGTGTGCAGTCCAACCATCGGAGACGCTCTGTGTCCCTGGAGTTGCTAAGGAGCACATCCGATTGTGCTCAAGCATCCCCTGTCAACAAGCAGGCTAAATATAGTGATCAGGAGGAAGCAAAACAGGGAGAGAAAATTGGCTCCGTTTCCAAATTCTTCATTGCGACCTTGTAAAACATAGAACAGATATGAGCTATCATGCAAGAGCAACTATCTAGATTTGTGTCTAATTTTGAATGTATGGTGATCTAAATTATCATAATTATTACTTATTCATGATTGTATGGGGTTCCATAGAACCAATCTAACTCTTAAGCTACAACTGAAATAGTGAATGCATTGATTATGCTGCAGTTTGAAAAAGAGAGCATTTCAAACGTATGTTCAAAACAAAGGAGCAACAGATGTTTTCAGTGTAGAAATGCAATGCGCTATCAGTATTAACAGCCGGCATTGAAAATATATGTACTGAATATTGAAAGAACTACTACAGAAGTCTGAATGCACAGATGCAGCTGTTGATCATAGAAATTGCAGGTTTGTCAGCTCTGTAGGCAGTATTCTCTGGCAGTGGTGAAAACTATTGTGCTGTCTTGGTAGTGTACTTGAAACAGTTATCCATTCATTATTGTGCCGAGAGAGGAATTTACTTCTAGTTTTCCCATAATTACCCTGTTTCTATTTCACACTTGCACTGCTCACAGCCATGAAAAGACAATAAATGTTTTTGCCGTTCAACGGAAGAATCCAAAGCTCATCAAACATGATTTTAGTGACACACACACACATACACACAAACACCTTATCTGAACATTGTGAGAGAAAACTACGACTGAATAATGCAGGAGTTGTGAGGAATCCGTTGGGATCTTTGGGAATTTATATTCACCTCTGCAAAGGAAAGGTCAGCTGCGAAGCAATTTGAAGTAAACACACAGTGAGCTCTAAAACCAATCAAGTATCTGGCTGTCATCTCTGCACTATGTAAATACTTTATTCTCCCAACTGAGAATTCTAGAACATTATATAGGAACTTGTGGTACAGCGAAAGAGTCATCAAGGGTCTTCAAATTGAGTCTGTGCAAAAGCTCTTCATGTACTTCCCCTTTTGAATGAAGGGATCTTCAGGTTGGAAAGGTTTCATGTGGTATTTTCAGGTTGGAAAGGTTTCATGTTGTATCTTCAGGTTGTATGATACAATTGAAGCATCTAGGTTCATCTGGAACCTTTTGCTTTTTGCTCAAACTCGTGACTCTTTTTGCACAAATCCCTGATTCCTGATAGGTGCTCTTTGTTAGAAAACTGAGAGCCAACATTAACTACAGCTTGATTTTCTATGGTGTAATGATTGTAAAAGTGTAATTCAGTTTTACTGTATTTGCATAATCACCATTAGCCCTTGAAAAATCTAATGAGCAATCTGAAGATAAACTCATGTTTTAAATTTTAAATTCAAAGACACAGATTGGTCTTTTTTATCATCATCAGGAGTTTGAACTATTTTCAGTGGATATACAAGTATGACATTATTTTTAAATCAGATGCAAGGAAAAGCAATCCTGACTGACATGGTCTCTGTTGATTTATGGTGAATGTGTCTGATGTCTCCATACAATCTGTATGTCAGAATGACAGCAATTGTAATTATAAACTCCATCATGTGTGGTTCCAGAGTGTCTTAAATATCTTAAGGGAGAGTGGCACATCGCCTTTCCACTGGAGGCGCCATGTATTTTTGATCAGCATTCCTCCTTTTCTACTCTCAGATTCTCTTTTTCTTTAATGTTTCAACTCTGCTCCCTCCCGTCCAACCCATGCCATTTTTGTGCAGCGCTGTGTGAAGTATTGATTATTTAAGAGTTGGAGCACTGAGATTGGTACAGTAAATCAAATCACTATATCTCTCATGACACTTTCATGCAAGTGTTGTTTAGGGAGTCAGGCACGCAATGCAAAGCACACACCACTGATATACACGTATACGTACACGTAAATATTTATCTGTCTCATTCATTACAAATATATGGTCACTGTAATCCGGGGAAATGTTTTGGCATTGTTTCGTCACAGTAGTGAACCTCCCCATGGATGTAAACATATGTGGCGTGTTATGACCACCTCAGTGAAGTGTCTTTGCTCATCCCAGAAGTCTCACAGTGCAAAGATAGTGTTGTGTAAATGAATGTTGAGTTTTTGTAAGATAAATAGCTCAGCACATTTGAATCTAATGTGCACTAGACCTAAGAGGGATGAGGGCAAGAGGACCCATCTTATTGATTATCTGAGCAAAAGCACAAAAGCATTACGGACCAGAGGGAAGTGAAACTGAGGAGGCAGGACAGGTACCAGCTGCATGTGTTTTGACATACGTTTGCCTCAGTCAAATCCCAGGGGTCCTGGACATCATTCCAGCTTAATGACTGCTGTGAGGTTTACTGGGCAAGATATATGCGGCATGTTATCTCCATTTGATTTGGCTCTCAGTCAAATGCACAGGGAGTGTGAAGGAGCAGGAATTTCAATTTGTATTTCAAGCTGGCTGAGTAGAGAGAAAGGGAGGGAGAGAGCGAGCTCACAGAACACACAGCATACAGTGAAAGAGTATTTGCATCCTCTTGTTTATTCTCATTTTGTTCAAATAAATTGGAATAAATTTACCTCTGAGAATGTCTCCTCACTGCCCCTTTTGCAACCATTTGCATCCATATAATGTGTATAAAATGTCTCGTTAGTAGTGCTGTAAATTAAAATTCATCTAATTGAATATGACCCACTTAAAAGTCTGTCATTTTCTAATGACTCCATTTATATGTATTATTAATGGGGAGCTCGGGACATTTCAATTATCAACAAGGCCTCACATTTCATCCAGACGATGCTAAAGTAGGTCATAACCTCTTGTAAGTAACCTCCCAAGTTGTCACTAACTGTTCAGGCATCTGATTCTATATGCACTTCTAAGGCAGTGATGGATGTCTCAGACATTTTCACTGGGAGCAGATGAAATATGGCAATGGCCTACTTTTCCATCAACTCTTAGAATAGCAAGCCTTGCTAAGAGTATTCAGCGCTGAGACACTTTTCTTGTGGAGGTGTGGTTCTCATTCAATAAGACATTCCTGGGTGGGTGTTGAGGGTCTGTATTAAAGAGCGAATTTCTGGGAACAACTGTAATTATTTCCAGTAACAACTTAAAAAATAAAGTCAAGCAAAGAATTGGACAAGGCAGCATCACAGCACCACAGCGCCACCTGTAAACATTTGCAGCCATGTGGAACTAATTTCATCCACAGCCCTGTTTTCCATTATGAGGCTGTAATCAAAGCGAAGGACAACAACCCTCTGTCCCAATTACATGGTAAGAAGTAAAGGGAAAACAGCAAAGACTGTTAATGCTTAAAGGCACACTAAAACACATAAAATGTTTCTTACTGTAAGCCCACGGCAGAGGGAGGCACTCCAATGGGGTGTGTGTGTTTGAATGTGTGTGTGTGTGTGTGTGTGTATGTGTGTGTCTGTGTGTGTGTGTGTGTGTGTGTGCTTGTGCATGCGTGCATGTGTATTGATGGAAGAAGCTGTTCACAAAGTAATTACACGTGTGTGCAGCACATATCCTCCCAGTGTTTGGCAGGCACGGGAGGTGCAATTACATTCTCCCTCTCAGGACCGTTACTGGGAGTCCTTCAAATAATGAGAAGGCATCACAGGGACAGAGCTACAGACACCTTCATTATACAAAGCATCCCCCCCATCCCCTATTTAGTTCAGACAGACCTGATAATGAGCTGGGATAGAGTCCGATAAATGCCATGGTAATAGCCTCAATGAAATTAAACAGAGGGCCATGACCTCTGGCCATAACAATGGAGGTGTAGTGGTAATGAAATGCCTCCAATAGGCATTACAAGCATTATGAAGCAGCCTGACCAGGCTGTTTAATGCTAGCTCTCGCTAATGCTAACTAGAGCATGGCCTTATCCCAAACCTTCCAACTCCGTTAGAGAGTGAACTTCGTTTTGAAGTGACACTCATAGGTGCGGAGGGCACTCTCATTGAAGGGGTAGGGGTGGATAACAGAGCTACATTTCGGATACCCTTGAAGAGAAAAGGAAATTGACATCAGAATTGTTTTCATAGAAATTACGAACACAATAAATATTAATATGCCAATAAACATGTTCTGGGCACCCCTGTAAATGGATGTCATTCCTCTTTTCTCCTTTCTATATGAGTGAAGAGTTGCCTTTTATGATTTATTTAATATGAAATTAGAAATGTACTGCAAATGTTGACCCACACATGTGTAAATAACCTCTGTACAATAATAAGCATTTTACTGAGCATGCTACTAAAATGAGTTTTAATGTTATATGTAAATGTAAATCATGCTTTTGACCATAAATACTGTTATGCAGGCCAAAAAAACGCTAAAGGTAAAGCTAAACACGTGAAGCATCAGACCACACTCACTCCTGTAGGCATGTCAGCCCCTCTCCCTAAGTACTTCACTCACCTGAAACTTGTTTCAGATAACACAATCAGTGTGGCCGTCCCTTGCCTGAACGTGCAAACAAAGTGGAAGTGTGTAGGGCGAGGGGCTAGGGGCTATTTTCGGAAAGGCTGCATGACTAGACTTAATGCTCAAATGTTTTGTTAATGTGTTTATAGGTTACACTTCAGAGACAATCGATATCAAGACAAGATCAGTTGGTTGTCCAAAGAGAATTCTCAATGTGTGATTCTTCTAGAAAGGCATTTCTGTGATACTGGTGATGAAACTGTTGGAGATGCATGACTGATGTCATGTGGTATTGGTTAATCATCTCAACAGGATTAAAAGCTGGTCCTTCTCATATCTATAGTTGAAGGGATCTTTTCAAAAACTGATGTGTCCCCAATAATACCTGAATAATAATATTAATGAACGGCCCCAATAATACCGGAAAATCAAATCAAATAAAAAAAAAGATATGAAAATTGAATTTAAATGTCCTTTATAGTGTTTTAGAAAATAACTCTTAATTTGAAAGTCTTATGTTCCACTGTTATTATTACTATCATTATTTAATGTGTTGTCCTGTCAGCATGATTTTTAATAGGATGTGGACACATCTAAGAATTTAGCTTTTTTAAACGATAGGCGATAGTTGCAAACTTGGGTATGTCTTTGGTAGGGATGGAAAGTTTTGCTTTTTACCTGAGGCAAAACAGTTTTGTTTTTGTGAGGGTGTAAATCGCAAAGGCTTTCTTTAAGTTATCCTCCTGTCTGAAAACATAAACAAACAAACACACTGTGTGCACACACACAGATACACATACACACAGTTGTCCTCCTCTACAAAGTCACACACACACACACGCACGCATGCACAGACACACGTACACATAGTCGTCCTCCTCTCCAGTCACACACAGACACACACACAGAATTTAAAAATACAGCCCCCTAAATGTTCAAGCTTCTAGCCCTTGATTCTAGCCTGAGAGGTGTTTGCTTTTAGTGAAATCCCACCTTTAGATTTACAGTGTTGAAGCAGCAGCAGCAGGCAGCTTTACTCCCGGCTCTCAGGCAATCCCTCTCCCCATCCCAATCCATTATTCATGCTTGAATCCACCCAGGTCCTTTGATCATCAAAATATTTCTCCAAATTCCATAAACATATATATATGGTGAGACCTGCAGTAATTTATTGAGCTGTCAGAGCACAGTGTCTGCATGATTAGCAAGTCTGAAATGACAAGTATGATGTATTATGATGTATTATGTTGTATTATGCAGATTGCAAATCTCACTGCTAAAGGCTACACAGAGATTAATAGAGAGCTTTCATACCATGTTATTCAACTCAAAATGTATCTGAACATGGGTGCATTCATGCTATAAAGCACACAGTACTCTCTCACTCTCTCTCTCTCTCTTTCTCACACACACACACACACACACATACTTGACTACTATTTATATTCTGTCTCTCTAAAGTAAATAAGAAGAGACAACAAAACTGTCCAAACAGCAATCAAGTTCCCTTGTGTAGAAATGCAGAAGAGACCTCTATGTGTCACTGTAATTGGTGTTGAGCCTCTATTTATCTCTTGTAAATGAGCAAAACAACACTCAACATATCTCAATGGCATCTTCCTAAAAGCCCTGGTCTGTACTGGCAAACAGGGACACTCTTACTTACACATTTCATTCCCCACAGACTCACTTCTCCACACAAATGTCCTCTTCTGCGGCCATGTCATGAGGGGCTGTTACTAAAATACACCCTTCTGATTAAATGTGGGCCTGTGGCTATTATGTCATGGGTCAACAAGCTAAAAGTTGAAGCCTCTGAAGTGCCTGGAGCTTTGGTGCACCAGCAGAAAACTGAGACCAGAATAATTACCTGCAGTGTGGGGAAGCGACTCCTCCCTGCTACCTCTGTGGCTTTTGGCAGATTGAAATTCTTCTACTGGGACTCTTTTGGAGATGATAAGGGCAGTATTTCTGATTAAGTCGAGGAGGTTATTGTACATGCGAGACCCCAAACAGAGTGAATTAATTGAGAGTTTTTTTAATGTTACTTGTATTATGATTAGCTATGTCACTCACTGGGTATATGGCATATTAATTATGAGACAACTGTTTTGTTTTAAATTGGGGGTTATTTCTGAATTCTGAGCTATTTTTCAATAACCAGGATTACTTAACATACTGTGCAGATTTAGTTTTAATTTGTTGTACCAAGTTTGACTTCAGAAGTTGTTCCCGATCTAATTTTCTTAACTATAAAATGGCTCATAACTCATTACACAATATCAAATTGCATAACACTTCCCACGTATTTTAACAGTTATATTGTCTCATAGAAGAACATAATAAGAGTCCAGATCCAGCTTCAGCTTTCAGTCTTCTACCACCTGTCATAAAACTGCCATAAAGGATTTCATCCAGCAGCTATGTGTGTTCTCTGACCTCCCACCACTTGCAAGCAAACACCCCAGAGCGACAGCCAAGACACACGCGGGTCAATCAGTACACAAAAACCGGAGATAATGCGGACAGATTTAATACAAATTGAGCGTTTAAGTGCCCTGCTTGGTTTTTTATTGCTCCTTAAGCCCTTGATTCCACTCCTGCTGAGCAAATGAGTGACAGAGTCTGAACTCAGTTCACCTCTCACAAGGCTCCAAAGCTGGAAGTTCATCAAGCGTGTATGCAGTTAAATGTAGCATGATATCACATGCAGTATACGGTATTTATATGTTTATGTTTATAGACCTATTGTTTTATTAATGTTGACACAGCATTTGATGACAATGACAAGGATATTGTCAAATCCTTCCAGTGTCTCAGTGTGAGACAACAGGCTTATCAAGGTTGGACCAGCCACCAGTGCAATGTTACTGTCCCCAGCAGTGTAGTGAATGGGTCATTTCAACAGCATCTCCCCTGGATGGCTTGAATGACCTGTGCATGCAGGTCAGCTGATATCACCTCTCATCCCCCTCTGAGTGGGCCTCACGGTGTATCAGGTGGTCCTTATGTGCAAAGAGAGAAAGAGAGAGGAAGAAAGAAAGACAGGAAGAGAGAGGGAGTGGGAGAAAGAGGAAGACAGAGAGAGAGAGAGAGTGCATCTGCCAGTGTGCTCTCAAGAGATGCCCTACCTTAACCTTCCCTTGGCTTCTGTCCAACTTGGATGTGGGCCCAGTGTTTGGCATCGCCTTACAGTTCATACTGAATGCTAGATGCATTATTGGTTGTGCATCTTGAAAACTTCTTACCGAGGCTGCCTGTATCCGGTTGCAAAACCTTTCTAATGTCCCTGAAAATTAAGAATCCACATTGTTTATGTAAACATCTGTTTGTGGGATTATGTTAGACTACTATGTTTAGAATATGATATGAAATATTTTGAGAAATTAGTCAGGTTAAGGAATCTATGTTGGTCTATCTGCTTAGACACGCTTCTACTGTGTCACTGAAAGTCATTGGCCCACTAGTGATTTAATTTCCATGCTGTGGAAACAATCGGAACAGCAGTAACCTGAGAAAACAGCTGAAAGCATGGCGGAATAATCAATGACTGAATGTTCCCTGTCAACACAGCGAAATTTGTGGTGCTACATGATCCATAACATTCTTGTATGTGTGTGTGTGTGTGTGTTTTGCATGTGTTAGTGTCCTCAAAGTTTCTACAGGGATAAATTATCACCACAGTGTTCCAATTCATTCAAATCACATGAGAGCTATTGATTCCCCCGAAAGAAATTTTGCCAATTTAAAACTGAGTTGACAGAATGGAGCCAGATCATGGTCAGCCTGATTAAATATGTTCCCCCTGTGAGACTCCAGCTGTAATTTACACTTATGAATTGCTAAGGGATTCTGTTTGCCCAGCAGAATCATTGCAGGAAGCTGTGTTCCACAACGAGCTTGATAAATTTCTTTACCATGAAAAACACACAGATCACCACCACCAACGCCATTTATCTTTGTGCATCACAGCCTTCCACTTTCTTTCCCCTCTGTGACCAAAAATGATTCAGTGTCTTTTATACTCTAGAAGGACAGGAGCTGACTTACTATGCTAACAGTGTGCAGGTTTTCTCCGTCCAATGAAAAGAGGAAAGCTGAATTTAGGACTCCAAAGGCTTAGCAAAGGCTTAACAGGAGAGATCTCCATCTTCATAAAAAAAGAAGGTTGCCATTTAAAGGTCAGACGATTGTTTTGAAGAGCCGATGGCTTTAGACGAAGCAAAAGGCTGGGTGAGCTTTTGGCCCACAGAAAGTCTACAGTACCATACCTGTTACTCCAGTATCCTGGAGTAATGACCATTCCTCATCACATATACATTTACATTATGACTGGAGCAGCATGCAGTCACTTACAGCATTCATTATTTACAGCCTATGCAGAGCTCTCCTTTCTTACTTGTAGCCAACAGGACTCCTCTGGCAAAGTGACAGAATTGGGTTGAACAAACCCCTTTGGATAATACACTTTTCGGTGGAAACAGGATGATAATCTGTCTTCCATGTTTCATGTGCCAGCAAACATGCAAATATTTGCTTAGAAAGAATTCTGTTTTGAAGATTCTGACAGAGCTAGTAGTTCATTCACTTCTAAAGGGGTAATTATGATTCATGCTTCCCTGTGAAGGTGATAGACCTATACAGATACTGTTACTTATATGCTATGCTGTATATCCTGTATGCTGTATATCGCATTAAATTCAAGGCACTTATGGTGGCCTACAGGGTGAATGATGGCTCTGCTCCCATCTACCTGAATTCTCTCCTGAAGCCCTATGTCACCCGACGACCGCTTCGCTCCTCTAAGGAACGTTTTCTAGCACGGCCAACACCTTGTGCAGGTCAATCCAGACTCTTCTCATATCTGGTTCCGCGCTGGTGGAATGGCCTCCCAAGTGCTACCAGATCAACTGATACCCTCTCCACCTTCAAGAAACTCATGAAGACCCAGCTCTTCCAAGAATATCTCCTGGCGTAAACTTTGAGAATGCACTTAATTTAATTTCTCTGCACTATTGCACTTTCAACTTAAAATGGTGCAGTTTCTATGTTAGCAATATGCACTCCTTGTTCGTTATTTCATTGTGTTGTAGATTGAATGTTTTGTAAGTCGCTTTGGATAAAAGCGTCTGCTAAATGCCTAAATGTAATGTAATATCCTATTCTTACATAAACATCTAGATTATTTATTTTGTTGCAGCCTGGGCTGTGCATGTCGGCCCACAATGTATTGGGGTGGGCCAGATACGGCACTTTTGGACTAGACTGGTGGTAGGAAAGGACACACTATGCTTGTTGGGCAGAAATGCAAGGCTGCTATTACCTCCCTAAGATTGTGCAGTCAGTATTATGTCTAGGTTAGCTGTTGTGCATAGTTTTGCTGACAATCCAGCTTGTAACACCCTTTGGGGAGAGAGAGGGCCAGAGGCTTGACACCCTGTCTGTTAATCTATACTGTCATCTTAATAATTTCTGTTCAATGCTTTTAATGGATCTAATGGAATAAATACCTAAGATTTTAAAGCTATTGACAGTCAGAACCCTGACTTGTTACTTGTTGTGTGAAATTTCATCCCTCAGTTATGAGATAGTATTGGGTACAGAGATCTTGCAACCTATTTTGCTGTAATAGAACCATGTCATCATGTCAGACTACCATGCTAGCAGAACAGAGAGGCAAACTTAAAACTAAAAAATATATCAATAATATAAAATGTAGCAATGCTTTATAAATGACCTGTTGTAAGACTTGTCTTAAGTTTGCGTACAAATCCATTCTAAATCATCCCGATAACTTTCTTAATCCTGCAGTGTGCCTTTGCAATGTGCAGTACATTTTATCACTGCGGGTTGCTGGGACTCAGGAGGTGGAGGGGGTCGATTGCCTCCAAATCTCTGAGCAGACATCTGACTGGGGAAATGTTCCATTAGTCGATAAGGCAAAGCTTTCTCTTTTCTGTCACATCCCCACAAAAGTCCATCTACATTACTTACCCATAATGTTCCATGTGTCGCTTGGTCTTGAAGTCTCCCAACTGAGTGGCCCTTGGATGCCCCCTGCCAGTGCTATTGATTTCTTTATTGAGTGGGAGGTCTGCTGTGAATGTGCTGCTATTATGACTTTGCTTCCTCAAGCTCTGACAGTTGTTTTCGTCCCCTGAACCCCTTGTCTTGTGTCCTGATTCCTGCCCTCGACAGATAACTGAGCCTCAAAAATGTAGCGAAGAGAAAGAACTGTGAGTGTGTGTGTGTGTGCATGTATGTGATTGTGTTTTTGTGTGTATGTGTTTGGAGGGGGCGGGGGGGATGCAAATGTGGTGACTTAAATGAATCAACTCACTCATAATCTTGTCATCATTCACCTTGTATTAAGCTGGACCGGGTCCCTCCTTAAACAGCAGCTGATTTATCATCCCGGAGGATTCTGCTGAGCAGCACCAAGAGCCCAGGCGGGTAGTGACAGCCCAGGGCGACCCAGCATAGTGTGGTTGGGATGAGGGTTGAGTAATAAATGAGACGGGGCTGAAGAGGCACTTTATTTGGAGGCAGACGATTCCATTACTCATATCTGAGATCAATCAGTGCACTGGGCATGGGTCCATCTCAAACAGCAGCGCAATCATTAATCGCTTAGCCCGGGATAAATTACATTTTAAGCGCATTATGCAGACAAATTGGATGCTGCTTATCTCACCACGGCATCACTGGACCAGCCTGACGAGGGCCTGGTCTTGGCACTGGCTAATTCAGAACAGGTGGGAGTGTCTTCATTGATAACAGGAGAAACATGTGCTACAAAATGCATTTTGATCTTCCCTTTGAAGTGGATGTGAATTAACCTTCTACATGGGTGTGGATTGATGCTCAATCCGGCTGACTTCGTGATGAGATCTTTTTCCAGTGCCACAGTCGATGTCAGCAGCCCTGGAAAGGGTATTTGTGTGTGTGTGTGTGTGTGTTTTTTTTCCAGTGGATGTGCAGACATGGTTTATTTTATTGTCAGTTTGCTCTATAATCCTCTGTTATGCTGGGCTACAGTTTAGTGGTGACATTGACTGCTCACGCAAACACACACACACACAGAGAGAGAGAGAGAGAGAGAGAGAGAGAGAAAGTATCACAGTATGTAAAAGCCCATTGGCAGCCGGTCTCCATTTCCTAGATCATGGCTCTCATCTCTGCAGTTTGAAGCAGATGAACCCCAAATGATGAAACATCAGTGGTTCCCAATGGAGGCAGGCAAGCAGGCAGGCTGACACTTTCACACTCATTTACATTTCTCTTTCTGAGGCAACCTGAGTGCCATTCCTCACCACTTCTTTACCAAGTTGGTCTTCATGTGCAAAACTGATTCACTGACGCACAGCAGTGAAGAATAAAAAGAATGATTAATATGGAGGGCTCAAGCAGGCCCTAGGAATCTGCATCTGTTGCAACTCAATTGCCGATTCTGGTAAAGATTTGTGCCAAAGTGCAGCAGCCTTTTTGGAGTCCTGAGGACATGTTTCCTGCAACTCCCATCCACAGGCGCTTTCACGGTCGGTTGCCGTGGCACCAGTTGGCATTTAGTCCTCTGACCATCCCTGCACATTTCCCTCCTGCTATTCTGTAATTGCATTAAACTTTAATGATGAGCCATGCGTGGAATATTTCTGAAGGGCACGATTGATGCGCCGCTCCACTGCCGCGGCCCGCTCTGAACTGCATAATGCATGCATGGGTGCATAGCACACGGTGCCGATTGCAGGGCGAGTGGCTACAGCATGCCAGGGGAGGAAAGAGAAATAGATTTAAGTATTGTTTGGGCCTCTCTCGCCTGTCCGTGCTAGGGATCCTGCCTTGACTTCCAGATTGTTTTTTTTTTTCAGACTTGACTTCCAGCTTGTCAGGTTTTCTTTCTCTCTGCAGTGTACTGTGAGAACACCAGGTACAGAATAGGTATAGAAACTCAGCAGCCAAACAAGCACAGCAATGCATGCAGAGTTCAAGAAGTTTCATCAACCCAAGAAACTCTTTTGTTTGGTTTTATGCCTTCGATTCCCTCCTCTATCTCACGCCTTG
Source organism: Tenualosa thibaudeaui (assembly GCA_027481765.1). NCBI lineage: Eukaryota > Metazoa > Chordata > Actinopteri > Clupeiformes > Clupeidae > Tenualosa > Tenualosa thibaudeaui. The sequence goes on along the minus strand of JAIFZK010000018.1, from coordinate 5,965,898 downwards.
GCCATTGCCACTTGAAAGCAAGAGCTGGAGGCACCAAGTGTTTTAGTGTGGTGCAGAGTCTACTTCTCTGTGCCATGCCTTCATTGTTCTGCTGTCAGTCTTCCTAGCAGGAGTGGGTAAAACAATGGAGTCAGAATTGGCAGAGTAACTGCGCTTAACACAACATTCTCGGAAATGAGGTTTTGTCGATTCCAATTCATTTCTAGATTGTTCCGAAGTCACTGTCAGTCAGAGGGAGATGGAAAAAAAAACATCCCAGTCCAGCTACATGGCTGCCCAGTTAATATGCATGCAGGCACACGTAGCTACCATGCCTGAAATTGATTTCTTGCTTTGAAGTTCCAATTTAGTTTACACGGTTGAGGTAGAGAAAATGCATATGCCGCTGGAAGACCCCCTGCATGTTTCCAAGCAAAGAGATCAAGTGGGTGGCATACGTAATGAGTCACCTTGAAAAACTACACCGAAACAATGATCTACAAAGGATTTCTATAAACGCTTTCTGTCTCACTCTATGCATTTGGCGGGGGGGTGGGGTGGGGGAGTCACATGAAAAGAACACAATTAAACATAAAAGGATTTTATTTGCAAGAGAGGGGACAGGCTTTGGGTTGGGTGAGGGGTGGCTGGGGGGGTGTCTGTTTGCTGCTGAGCATGGACAAAATTCACTCTCCCCTAATAATTAAGCAGGAGGGACAAAATGGCTTTTCTGTTATCTAGGGGAAAATGATGCACAGAGGGGGCATCCTTTCACCATGTACCACCGTGTGTCTGTGTGCTGGCTGCCAAACACAGCACTCATGTAGCCAGGAAAGACATTCACTCTCCACAGGGCTGGGAAACAGTAATTACTTCTTCTGAATTACTTCTGTGGGATCATATCGATTTTTTTCTCTCCTCTATCTCTCCCTTCTTGCTTATTTTGCACTGACAAAAGGGGGGACCTCCCTGTGTTTCAGAGTAATTTTCTCCAGGAATGCCAGACAATATGACCACAAGAGATAGTAGCAGAATGGGGCTGTAAACAGGTCACATGAAAATTATTTTTATCCTGCCCAACTTTCCAGTGAAATGCCCACAATATTAATGCAAGACAAACACAGTTCGAAGCTACAACAAATACAGATAGATTGTAGGTACAGACCTTGCACATTTTCTTTTATATATTTCTCTGGCTCATTGTGCAAAGCAATCAATTAAGCGAGATTGCAGTGGTGGGCGATTTTCTGTTTGTAGATTAGCTAATTGCTAAAGAGGACCTCCTGGCTCCATCCGATGCAAAAAGCAGCCAAAGATATGAAATTAATGAAAAATATGGAGGCCCTCAGCAATCTTTAAAATCCTTATTAAATCCTTATGTGTGGCAAAAAAAACTTTCCTAGTGTAGGTGTCTCAAGAATAACAGATAAGCATTGCTTAAGGCAGAGCTAGTCTTGGTGAACTAACATCCTGTTTCTATCTAGCCTCCTGCTATACCCTCGGCACCACTGACTTTTTATAATGCTGCAAGTGTCTTATCCCTTAACCCAGAGCAGTGAAAAGGTGAGTTCATTTTTTTTTAGCCCTCCTGGCATTTGGCCTGCATTTCAACACCTCATGGCTCTTTCAAGGAGTGCGTGAAAGGAATAAAGAACTGCATGGCACAAGGACACAAACAATACCAGCCTATCAGTAACTGTCACTTCATCACAAAGGTAGTCTATTAGGCAACTACTAGGAACATACATAAATTATTCACATGTGTATGGGTAGGCGCTGAAAAGTTCCCAAATGCCATGACTGTACTAGTGCACTTGCAACTTATTCCATTGGATCAAAGCCTTAAACTTTTCCTGAACTTTATGAAATTATACATGCCTTTGACTTTTACATTTGAGCCAAGAACAAAGGACAACTCGATTTTAGATGTATACCTCTGGGAGGGCACATGCCGCTTAAGCTAACCTTTTCAGTAAGTCTCAGCTTAGTAAATCCTGTTAGAACTCCATGGGTGTCAACCCATCATATCCCGATACAGACCATGACCATTTTTTACTAATAAAACCATTATTACATTAACACTACTCAGTAATAACATTGATGATTTTGATCAGCCATGTATTTTAAACAGCAATTCTGTTTTCAGATTTTGGACGTTACTGAGTTAGATCAGCCCTTAGGGTTGGTAGCTTTGCCTTTTTTCTTCTTCCAGTGGTTTAAAAAGTGGTTTAAAAATGGGTTTATTCTTTGTCACTCCACTCATGATAGCAGTTCATTGTGCTTTGCCGATATGACAGGTTACGTGTGTCAGCAGCAGTCAAATCAGGTTTTTCATTTTCGCAGGCTTGGCTTCTGCTTTGACATGCAGGGAAAAGGCTCATTAAATTTAAATTTGCCTGAGTGAATATCCATATATCAGTGCTCGGACTTCAAAGTCAGCCATTTAAAACACCTCCTATTGATTTTGCCCCAGCGCAATTGAAATACAATGGTACATGCTCAGGGGAGACAGAGAGAATAAAGAGGAAGCGCTGAAATTCACTCTCAGAAGAAAACACAGGATTTGAGGGGCCAAGCCTTTTCACACAGAGTAACACAAGATAAGGTTAATTTTCAGAGACTCACTCGATTGTTTATCAGACTGACTCTTTTTTTTTCTTTCTCTCTCTCTCTCTGCTTAGTGAGGATAGCAGGGAAGTGCCCCTGGTGTCAGAAGAGAGTTCTCGCAGATATGGATCATGCTATTGTTGGTTGAAAAGTCTGGGCCATAGGCGATGGATGTCATTTGTGTGGGATGCGTGGTTGTCACTGACCTAATTAACAGGCATCATCCACCACACACACCCCAACCCCACATTACCCATCCATTGGGAGCATTGTGCAATGATCTACATCTGTGCTGCTGTTAGGGGTGATTACTAAAGGATAGATGCATTATGACTAGCACTAGCCAATATTTTCTTTGTGATTGGCATCCACTCAAGTTTCTGGTAGTTACTTACTACTCCTGTTTCTCCTTCCTTAACACTACCATTTAATTTCAAGCACCCTCCAAAAGAAGATAACTCTTGGCAATGAAGTGAGAAGTCTTACAATTTGCGTAAAAATATAACATATTCACCTGGCCTATGGAACACACAGTGATGACGTGGGCTGCCGTTAGTAGATTTCACCGTCTCATGTCCAGGATTAATATTAAAAATTGGAGGCACCAATATGTAAAAATTCTAGCCCCATAACTGGGATATTTTTGTTCTGTACACACAGGCGTACTTATTATTGTAAAAAAAATTGCCTACCCATTGGTACTTTTATCCTTTTGGTGGCCTCTCAAAACAGCAATTTGAGCAATTTCCTAACGTTCCTGTTCTGACTCAACAGAATTTCTTTGCATGTGTATATCCTGACATATTTTGGAAAGTGCATGCTTAGTTGCGACAGTGTGCGTTGTTTATCTTTTCCTGAGCTAGCCTTCATCTCAAATGTTTTCTGGACTTCCACTGTGTAAATTCACTAGGTATCCTGGGTAATCATCCCTACACTTCGTTCAAAGTCTGCACCTCACCTCCCTCTAGTTTAAGGGAGGGTTTTAAAACACATCCCTTTGGTCTTATTGGGACATAGTATTGGGAAGTATTGGGACATCCTTCCCTTACACATGCAAAACTGAGTGCTAGGGCCAAAAACGAGTAGAAGTGGTAGAAATGGGTCAGTGTCTTAAAATCTGTCAAATTTAATGTGTTCAGCCAAAGTGTGTCATAATAGCTCAAAACAGCACACAATACAAAGTCATGTACTGGTTGATGTACTACACAATGCATTTGGCCACTTGATAATGATGCAGCTTCCCCCACATTGTCTCCTACTAATTCATATCTTTTGAACACACACCAAAAAAATATAAGTTGCTCAGCAGCTTTGCAGCATGTTGAATGCTCTTATCTATGCAGGCTTGAAAGAGACAGTGAATTTAATTAGCGCCAAGGAAAGCACAAGATGCAGGTCAGCAGCGGGGTAGCACAGAACTCACCATGTGTGGATTAATCAAGCTTTGTGGACTCAGCATAATCTGAGGCCCAGTAAGGAAATGAAATGGAAAGCCAATAGAAAATGGAAGTGTTGACATTTGCTCTCTTCTCTTGGCTGCTTTGATGAGAGGGATAGAATGCGAGCTCCATAGTGCCGGGTGGTGCTCTCCACGGTGGTAATGCCAGGTTGTTACAATATCACTTCTTCACTCCTGAAACTTGCCTCACTGAGAGACATGGCCTACTGACAGTAGTGGTGTTTCAAGGCTCAAGGAAGTCAGCAACACTGCTCTTTGTAATACAAGATTCAAATTCAACTCAGTTGTATCAATTGATGTAATGACACTAACAACAGTCAGTCTTAAGCAGAGCAAAGCACAGGACTAGAGTCCCCAAATCAAGTACAAGGTATCAGTAAAAAGAATTAAGTCCCTTTGAACAGAAGAGGGCATGATGGATCTTATGTCACTATTGGTCACAGAGTCAACAACAAAGGCATCTCTCTCCACCCCCAAAGATTGCTTGACCTCTTGGGGAGCTATAATGAAGCAAGTTTTCTTCTAACTCTAGACACATAAAGTTAAAAGGTTTCTGCCAAAATTGTCCCATATACTTAAGTTTTTTTACATGATGAGAAACGACAGAAACTGGCAAATTATGAATGTTGATGTCAGATCGCAAATAACTTTTGAAGTGACGGTGAATATTTTAGCAGTGTTATGTCACATTAGGTGAGTCATTGGAGAGAATCCCAGGGCTCTAATCTAAGCCTTCAGAGGATTCACTCTTTCTCGCATGTTCCACTGACAGATGCACACATCCACAACACCAGAGAAGTCAATTCTCAGTCTGATTTAAAGCTGTTAAAACTCACAATAATTTCTATTCAAGGCACCGCAAGAGGTTTATATCCCTTTTACCTCACAGTATTGGCACCACCACCACCACCCTTACTCAAGCAGGGCTCATTGATCTGTAGGTTTTTTCAAATTTGAATAATAAATGGGTCTAGGAGTCAATAGCAAACAGCCATTAATCTTGATTTATGTGTCCGGCTCAAACATCTGGCTGACAAACAGATTACTCTTTGTAAAAATCCAATGAACAGGATGTTATATCTTGAGTCAAAAAGCGTCAGATGGGGAGTTTTATAATGGCAATCGTAACGCTCCATCTTGCAGATTGATGTTGGGGGCCTGCTTGCCTTAAAGTACTAAGATTTATGATCATCCTTGGAGTGATTACTCTGTGCAGTCCTTGTGTAAAAGTCTGCACTGCGTCAGCTGTTGATTTATAACGTATTATCAGTATTAGTATCATAGTGAATGCTGGCCATTCCTAGTTGACCTTTTTAAGGGGATGCTGGTGCGGAATGGTTATATATCTCCCCTGAGGTGGCTCATTAAAATGTCTTTCCCACTTGCTAGAAAGTTCTGTATACGTCAGCTTGGAAAATGTAGACAGCATGACTCGAGCGGTTTACTGACTGTCACTGCTGAACGCTGACAGACGAGTAGTAGTGAGAATGATTCTGACCATCAAGAAGATTCATGCCCCGTCAAACGGCGATATGAATTTTCCATCCTCCAATTACGCAACTCCACTCAGCAAAACATTCAGGGTTCACCATGCCAATCCCATCATGATGCACAGAAGGGAAAAAATGAGATGATGCCTAAATTTATATGCAGCTGCAGCCCTGAACAGGTGCGGTATTGTGTTTCTAAACCTGACTGACATCTGCCGTATTTGTGATCCTACACCACCCAAGGCAACTGGATCTCTCCGATGAGGCGATATTAAATTAATTTCCCTGGTGGTCTGGAACACTGAAGAGCTTAGGAGGAGGGCTTTTGTTTTGGCGCGACTCGCCTCTGCGCCAGCGAGACACCAGCCACTCATGACTCTAACTATGACCACTGGGAAAAGACCTGCCATTGTTCTCCAGTGGAGCGCAAGATGGATGAGCTGTCCCCAAAAGCAGTCACAAACACACACATACACACACACAAACACACACACACACATACACACACATTCACACAGACCCTAAGACATAAGGTAGGTGTGCATATTATCGATCTAAAAAAGCGAGTCGTGTTTCAAGATGCTGTCAGCCAGGTGACCAGCAGCCTCTACGTCAATGCTGAGCCATGAAATGTGATGCAATGGAGATCAGTCTGTCAACAAGGAGCCTGGGACTGCATGGAGGATAACTAACCGAGACAAGGGCTCTGAAAGGCACTCTTAAGGCCTCTGCACATTGGTTGCGGAGCCATTTTGAATTCAACAACTTTGTTTGCCTCCGCACATTGGCAGCGCACTGCAGGCAGCAAACATAGCATAGTAGCCTGTGGAATAACCAATGGACCAACAGCTCCAGCAAAGTAGACTTGAATCGTAATCAACAGGCGGCAGCAGCAGCAGCAAAGTCCGGACTGGTGTGCAAGGTTGTATTGAAAACAATGCAGTAGAATGTTGGAAGTGCACTGCTCTGCACTGTCGGAGCCGGTGTGTGTAGGCCTTAATGCGGGATCAGGGCCTCTGAAAAATGTATTATTAATCTCACTTCAGTTTCCTCCTCACAACCCTCACAAAATACTTACCATGAGGGCTGCATGGATAATGGTTCATCTCTATGCATTGATAACCCGTACTGTGCTGTCAGGCATTAATGGCTAGTGATGACTAGATGTTATTCAGCCAGTGGTTACTGTCATACACTCTTGCGCCTAAAGCCAAAGCAACTGGTTACAAAGGCTCATTTCTACATGCATATTGCATATGATTTCTATCCTGAGGATAACATCAATATGCAACATGAATAATAAGAATATGGATTTAAAATGTGGTATTTAGAAATCTGTGTCCAAATAAATATGATGCTAGAAAATAGCTGAACTGACTTGCTAAAAGAGGGGTTTGTAATCAAGTGTCAGAAAAAAGAAGTGAAAAGGGCACTGACAGAGACCACTGTTGAATGAGTTTCGTTGTCCCTCCTGCTGGTATGTCCCAAAGATAAGAGGGAGAGCTAAGAGCAGTGCACAGAGCTGGCCCTCAGTCAGACAGCCTGGTAAGGCTTAGGTGTTGGGTGGTGCTGGGGACTGATCACAGCCTGCAATGGGTGCATGGCAACAGGGTGTGCTAATGCAGTGTGAAGCGATCACTGCGCTGAAGGAATAGAATAAACATGGGGTGCACAGAGGTGAGGAATGATGGGCAGAGCAGATGTCTATCACCCTGGCTGAAAAAACAAACAAACATCTGATCCAAAGCCAGATTTAAAAATGACACAATGTTCTGCACTGTGCTGATGACATGGGATGTAATATATAGCACAAGAATTTTCATTACATAATATGCATGTCAGGTTCAGCAGCAAACTGGATGTATTGTTCAAGTTCCTGTCAATAACGGGCCGGTTGTAGGTTGTTACATACAGTACAGTCATAGATTTCTGTGGGCAAAGATGTAATGGTGTGGAAGTGTTGCCTTTCTAGATTATGTAACAAAACATGGATCCATTACATTCCTAACCTGGCCTTGCGTTATGTGGCAGGATGTGGGGATTATCTCACCAATCTATCAAAGAGGTGCAAATCAAACATTACCTTATCAACATCCAACACCGGCATAATTATTATGCAGCTAAGCTGATCCCATTCAGATAACTGAGAGAGATAGAGTCAGAATTCTACTTGAGGCTGTGCCTCTGCTGAATTTGTGGGGCTCTGTTGTCTGTCTTGTGCTGGCATTTTTCTGCAACATGTTTGAGAGTTTCATTTGATCTTATCCAATTTTATCCCTAAAAGGAAAAAAAAACAATCACTTACCTTCATAATTAACCATCAGGGGATTTGATTGTTACCCAAAGGAGGTGAGGGGAAAAGGGAAACAGAAACGAATAATTACTTTAATTGTGCAGTGTCCCGATCTAAGGTGGTATGGCACAGTGGCGCTCCCAAGCGGATGAAGCTGGTAAATACAGAGATTTGTCACATTCATTTCACCCACTACAAACACGCTGCCTTCTCCTGACATATGCGGCTGTCAAGACCCTTGAGCCGTCTAATAAATTATTGTGTTATTAAATTATGCTAAGTGTACTTCTCCCTGAGTTATTCATCTTAAACGACTGTATCAGATTATGACAAAGGCAATATATTTATAAGAGGAAAATTAAATCAAACCTCTACCTACTGCCTCCCCTCCTCCTACCTCTACTTTTTCAGTCATATTGTGTGCATACACACTACAGAGTACACAATGACATCATCTTTTCCAGCAGGCCATGCCAGTGCAGAATGACCTGTTTTCCTCTCTGCATAATAGTGCATAAGCTCAGGGTACAACCAGTAGCCAAATTTCACAGCAGAAGTGAGATGAGAAGATGAGAAATCTGTTGAATCTCACATCAAAGTCAGCTGCATTTAGTCACGCTCCTGTGTGTTGTGTGTGCCTGTGCCGGCTTGTGTGTAACCTATCCATTAAAAATGCATGTGATGTGTGGTAGTGACAATATGGATGTATGTGTATGTGTGTACTCCGTGTGTGTGAGAGAGAGAGGGGGGAGTATGTGTGTGCATATGTGTGTGTGTATGTGTGTGCGCACGCCTTCTAATGCCTTCTGGCTGTTGTAATATGGCGGGCCGTGGAGGATGAGCTGTTCACGGTGGCTTTGTTGCACTGCTCTTCCTCTGTTTTCCCCACGAGATTTCCCCTAATCAAGATAATTATGGGAGTGACAGCCTCAAAGATGTGCTGGGGACGTTTTTGATGCTTCAGTCTTACCCTTTCTTTTCCTTCTTACTCTTCTTCCCTCTCTCTCTCCATCCCTCTCCCTCTGTCTATCAAACACCAGGGATTCACTTCTTGTCATCATTTGTCTGACTCTCGCTCAAGCTGATGTGTAATGAAAAGACAAAAACTTGGCGGCATGTTGAGTGACAGCATTAGAGCGAGCTACAGCAGGCTCACTGCCAGAAGCCGTTATTTAAACTCATGGTACAGCCACATGTGTTTAAAGTGCTATACCTCAACGGCACGATGACAACCGCAATCTGGCCACCACTCTCTCTGAAAAGCATGGTGGGTTAGTCCAGTGGTCCATTTAGGTGGTGGCGAATATGGCTGAAAGAGGGTTGACCGCCGCCCCACGTTTCTGAGAAGGAGAGGGAGGGAGTTGCGACTTGGGCGAGGCGAGTCCACTGCCGTGCGACCTTGCTGGGTGACCTTTGCGCCCCGCAGGATGATGTGTGTTTATGTGGTCCCCTGGCTAAAGGCTGTAGCCGGCGCTCAGCTTAATGGGTTCGGACAGAGGGACCGGGGGAACGGAGGGATGTGTATGTGTGTGTCTGTGAGTGTGTGTGTGTGTGGGTGAATATAGACACAGTGGCCCAAGTAGTCTAAAGGAAAGTGAGGTCAAAGCAGCAGACGTGGCAAAGCCTTTATTTTCGAAGCGCCAGTGTGAAACATGAGCTAGGCCAGACGCTGCTCTGAAACACTCACTCTGGGAAAACCCAGGGAATCCATTTTACGGTGATATATTGGGACTCTGCTTTGTCATTACAGGCAATTCGAGAAAGACGATCAAGGGCGTTGCCCTAGTGCCCTCGTTTTTTTTCGCCAGCAATAATTACTTTTTTCTCTGCTGACCTGTGACGCTTCTCAGAATATTTTGCACCGGGTCACCGATGCTTTATTTCACCATGCCCCATTTCTTTATCCACTTGTGTGCACTTTCAGTCCTGTCTCCATAATACTGCACCATAAAACTAGCAAGCTATTTGGAAAAAGACATTCAAACACCCCCCAACCCCCGCACATATAGAGTATGCATCACACAGATTCTGCCATTTTTTTTTCCTCTGCAAGAGCGGCATGACTACAGAAGGGCTGTAAGCAGTAAGTCTCTCTCCCTCGGCTCGCATTTGTGTCTTCCCGACCTTCCTCATCTCCATAAAGACAGCTTTAGCTGAGCCGCAGATTTGCCTCCCCCATTGGCTTAACAAGACTCCTACAGGGCAGGCCCTGTCTCCAGCTTTACCGCAGCAATTTGAGGACAACTCTCCAAACAAATTTAATAGCCCACATCAGTTGCTGACCTTGCTGAACCCCCCCCCCCCCCGAACTGTTTTCTCTTCCCATTCTGTGTGGTTGAACTTATAATTTCTGAGGGAATTGCCATGTCTGCTCGTAAAAACCAAAAATATAAAGATTACACACATTATGGGGTAATGATGCACTGGGACTGTGGTGGGGATGGAAACAGATAGATGTTAAGACCCCAAGACAAAATCAACAGAGCGGTTTTGTTGGAGTGCTGTAATAAACATTTTAGGGCTTCTAAAGGATTTATGTGATCACCTTCCAAATGGAAAGGTGATGAAAAGCCAGTATATGCTGTACACACTACCTCTCCCTTCTTTCTTCATTCTCAGTAGAGGGCGCTGTTGTTCATATGTAAACTGCTGCTGTATGAATTCCAGTTTATTGAGCATAGTTTGTGTCTTTACCTTGCAGGCAAAGGGTTTACCAACTCTGGCAACAACACATAATGAATCGTTTTTAGAAAAGTTGCTTACCATTTGTCAATTCCATTCAACCTCCATTCCTACATCTCAGTCATAAGCAGTGACAGATAGTGACGAATGAGGCGCATTATGTTCTCATTTCGAAGTGAAGCACTCATACCCATAGCACAAGGCCATTTTCACTATGTGCTGGAGCACTGACAGGAGCTTGAGTTCAGAGATATATAGAGATCTGATGGCAATTTACAACAAGCTGCTGTGTGTGAACTGCAAATAGAATGTGTGAGAAATGCGGCAAACTCTCGCTCAGCTCTGCCTCGCATCCCAAAAGAGAGCTGCCAGACGTCTTTGATAGCTGAGATGAATGCTCACCATGCCTGAATATTTCATCATTTGCCATGTCACAACACAACAGTGTGGTTTCTGTGAGCATACTTTTATTTCATTCTCTGACTTTTTTGTTTTTTCATTTTCTTCTTTTTGGGTAGGCCTCTTTAGAGAATCAAGAAAACTGAATGACTGGAGAGCCAGCAACTATACAGAATGGGCACAATGTGCTGCGTCAATTAGATTTGCAGTCGTTTTAGATGTAAATTTCTTGGCATTGTCTCTTGAGACTAAATGCTACACGCTGGCCACAAGATGGCGTGTGGAGTTTGAAATTCACCAACACCCACACAGATGTTTTCTGGAAATGGCTGGCAGGACTCTCATGTCCCTTAATCCTTTTTTCAAATCCAGAGAAATAAACAAGCCAGCCTTCCTTACTGTGTAGTGTGACATACATTAACTGCTTACTGTATACTGTGACATTAACTGTCCTACAGTAGGCTGCATGCCATTGTTTGTGTCTGGGCTGCACACTCTCAAGGTGCAGGCCATTAATTTCATCAGATGTTCATATATTCTCACACATCTATATTTTTGATGAAATTGTAAAAACATGATGAGATGGCCAAACAAATAAACAACTGTAATATTGCATTTCACCACTGGCTAAGACATCATGCTGCATATTTTTACTTTACATCACACAAAGGAAGGTTTGTATATATTTTGTCAGCATAACTGTTGTTATTAGCCTACTATTGTACAGGACCTCTATATAGTATGATATTTACCATGCTACTTTATGGTTCTGTTTTGAGCACCCTCTAACTATCTGTCATGCAGAATTTCTATTTTCAGAATCCCTGTAATAAAACATTACTAAAACAAACAGGACCTGTTAATACTGTTGCTCCATAATTTACACTGGGACAGCAGATTAATGCGGATAAAAGAGTATTTTCTGACAGTGATTACTGGGAAGTGGATTGTGTCCAGGCTTTGTTTTGTTGTGTTTAAATGTTTTTGTTTGTTTGTTTGTTTTGTTTTTGGACTTGACTGTAGCTTTTCAGCAACCTTGGGAGCTCATCACCAATCGATGATGCCAGTGACAATGGACACATCGGGTCGGACCATCCTGCCATAGAGTGTATGCAGTCGCTCAGCCAAACCAAGGCGACAGGCAAATGAGCTTACAGGATACTCACTCCCGCAAGTGAAGGCCTGGACCACATCCACCTGACCTCAGAGTAGGGAGTCTGCCAGGAGCAGTCAGTGCCAGCTCTGAGTCCATTTGTCAAATCTACCCATTTCTCTCTGTTGATTCTGTCGCTCTATGATTCATACACTGAAATAGTTTGTGTTTTGAACTGAAATGGCAATAGTAATATCCTAAATTATGTACACACTCCCTCATTTTTCTTTTTAACAATAACAATAACAACACAGCATTAGGCAAAAATCTAATTTTATATGCTATGTTTGTATTTTATAATTTTCTTGTATGATTCACATATTCTTATTTTAAGTCTATGCTACAGAATATGCTATATGTCCTATGTGTCATATGTCTCAAGCCACAGAGGATCTGGTCACACAGAAATAGGGTACTGCAACTGCAAGGTTGGAAATACGAGAGGCCAGATAAGGAAATAAATGCTGCAATTTACGGGAAAGTGAAACATGCAAAACAAAGCAACAGTCTGCATTCACTTCTTCTATGACACGCACACAGACACATAGAAATGCATCAAGGGAGCTTAATGCATTTCTATCATGAGGCTAATATCAGTAGTGGTGCGACGAAATCCAGGACTGTGTGTTTTGTTCTGTGTTGCGTGTGGGTGGTGAGGGTCAGCAGCAGAGCATGTTCGTGCAAGGATATAAACAGGGGAGTTGAGTGCTGACTCAGCAAATGAAACAAAGAGCAGCCAAAGCCAGTCACTGCACTGGGAGAAAACATACAGGCATGTGGCCTCTGTCTTTGGTATGTCAATGTCAACACAGCGCGCGCACACACACACGCGTGCACACACACAAACAAACACGCAAAAGGGCTCAATGCACTAAAACATGCAAAGGAGCTTGCACTGACAGGCAACAGACACAAACATGCACACGGCATCTCAAATGTTGACAAGATTAAATTGGTCCAAACAAAAGGCACGTGCAGTGTCCTTCAGTTAATCGCAGAAGCCCAGAGGAGAGGAGAGGAGAGGAGAGGAGCCACTGAAGAATGGATAGTTCTTGCCAATGTTGAGTGCTTTCATGAAAAATGCAGACATCTAGATAAATCCAGATAACCCATGACAGCTGTTTCTATATATGGTAAATACTGATTTTTCTAGCTGGGAATGTCAGAATGTTGGTGTTGCCCAAGGCCACTTCAGCAAACTTGACCTTTGCCATCTGCCGGAATAAAAAAAAAAAATGCTGAAGGGGCCAATGAACTTTGGATGGTGATAGTGTGACTGTGTAGGTGTACACACACACACATATACACACACACACAAACCTGCACACACCTCTTTGATAACCATCCATCCTTGGAAAACAAATAAACATATCTGCATGTGATAAGTTACACCATGCTACACTCCCTGTAACTGCTACACTCCCTGTGTTGCTTTCCATGCGTATCATTGCTGGCAACCACCACAGGCCATGTTGGGTAGAACTGGCTTGCGCCGGATCCCTGAGTCAGCAGGCTCAACAGGAGAAAACGGTGGTGTGATAGCCACCTCCCCCGCCCACTCACCTACCTCCCTCGCTGTTACGCACTCACCAGGACACTGGCACATTAAATGGAGACACTAAGTGGGATCTAGTGGTCAGTTTGTGGGTGAGAGCCAATAGAATCAAAGCAGCCCAAGGCAGAATACATATAATGCCCCCTTCCTTACAATCCCCAGTTCCTAGTCCCTACACCTGCATCAAACACAGACTTCAGGGGAGATGTCTCAGAGTGTCTGCGGTAAATAGCAGCAGGTAGCCTATCCCACGCTAGAGCCTATTATGGTGCTAGCGGCTAGGTTTTGCCTGTGGACGTCTCCCCTTTGGCGTTGTGTTTGACTGCAGGGCCCGGCTGGCTGTTGAGCTGCTTAAGGGCTTTACATGCCAGACCGTGGCATTAAGCTGGCGTGCTCTTCGCCGCTCTCGCCCCCACGCCTCACGCTGACTTGACCCGTTAAGTTTTAAGCCGAACAGGTTTGAAACCGGTTCTGTCGACCCAAAGCTCCATGTGCAGCAAAGCAAAGGTTTTTTCTCTCCCTCTCTCTCGCCACACCCCAGCCAAGGCCCAGAAAAACACCACCAGATGTCTATGAACAGCCCTGGGTGATTGTGTGTGTCCCTGTGTGTACTGCATATGTGTGTGAGTGTGTGTGCTCACGGAGGAGGCTAGTAGTAGCTACTGTTTATAGATGTGATGTTAGTTTTGAAACGCTGATGACAATATTTATCAAACAGAGGGGGCTTATTATGACAGTCGCTGGATGGGCAGCCATCCTACACCCGCCTGCAACTGACTGTTTCCAGGATTTCTTGTTATTTTGTATTCCCAGCAGAAGTCTTTGTATTCTTTTATTTTTTCCTGCTTCACTGCTCAACATGGATTGTTATTGTGATTCTCAAGTGCCTAGATAAGAGACAGACATAAAATCTCCCCCTTGTTCTTACCATCATAACACAGCCAAGCGGTAACTACAGTAATCTGAGGCCTTTTCATAATCTACCTCCCCAGTGCCTGTTTATCCCATGAGTTAAAAATACTCCAGAAACTGTGTCTAAATTTAAAAAAAAAATCTGTTTACTGCTTGGTGGTATGAAATGGCTATCCAGGGAATTCATAGGACCTGGGAGATGATATAAAAGAGCTTATCGCTTGAGCTAAAAATGAAAGAGCTCTTCACAGGCTGGAGTTGATGTTATGAAGAAGGGTCGGTAACAGGAAATGGGTTGGGGTCATTTGCAGCCTGGAACATTTTCTTCTCCTTGTAATCCCTCAGCCTAGATTAGAAGAGAGCTGAACAGGGGATCTTACATAGTCGAACTTGAACATCAAACACTGCTGGGGTCTAATGTTGTGGAAGGGGCTGTTCTCGGTCTAAGAGCCAGCCAGAAGTGGTCCACCAGTTTGCCTTGGTCTATTTCCCCATCTGTGACCCACCATAATCTCTCCCAGCGCTCCGGTCATACTCGCATCATGTGCACTCAGCAGGCTCGCCAAACTCTCCCATCATCCCCTCTCCACTCCGCTCCGATCACTCCGTGCACACATTTGTAGGAAGAAATGAATAAAGAATGGACTTAATGAGTCAAGTGAGTCAGGCCGCCGACATCATCCTCCCCCGGTATTTCCACTGTTTGAGAAATAGAAGGAGAGAGTTGGGGGTGTGTTGGAGTTTGGAGTTTGGGGAGGGGAGGGGAGGGGGGCTGTAGTCATCATCCTTAGCAGGTCAGACAAAAGGCAATCTCCGGTATGTTCTTGGAAGTGATGGGTACCCTGCACAAGGTTTGCAACAGCTTAAAATCACTGAGCCCATCTGATTTCTATCAAGGCTTAAAGCACTTTCATTCCGAGGAACACATTTCTTCCACAGTGCTGGTAATAGGTAGGTAAGTAAATTAGTAAATAAGTAAATAAAATAGATAAAATAGTAAATAAATGAATAAATAAACAAACTCAATCCTTCAGGTAAGAAAGAATCGCTTTTCCCGTGTCTCTGAACAAAAAGAAAAGTGTCCTCTGTGACCTACACAGGGAAACAACTGCCTTGAAATTACCCTTAGCATGTTAATACAACCCACTACTAGGCCTGCACCTCGCCTCAGAGGAGGCAAAGTCCTGTACTGTGTGTTGCGGCAAAAGGAATAAGGTGACAAAAGCCTGGCTGGCTCCACATCCGCTCATTCACTGGCCTGCTGCCTGGCGCTTGCGAGGCCCTGATATGGATCAACCGCAGCAGCAATAGCGGCTTATCAGTTTCCTTTTTCTTAATAAAGTTCCTGTGAGCTCCTTGGCTCAACTCGGGATAGGGTGGGGAGAGGGGGGAGAGGGTTTATCCTGCTGCCCTCTGTGTGTATTACCGGGGCTATTTCTAATGATCTCTTGATTCTGATAAATCACGGCAGGCATTAGTTGCCAAATGGCTAATTGTCAAGCCAGAAATTAAATGAAGGAGGATAATGTTCTCCACTTCATTCACTGCACAGTCATTTCACTTAATTATTGTGATTTAATGGTTGTGCTCGACAGCACACACTGGCATAGTATGCTATGCAGAACAGTAATCAGTGGATCTTTGTCATTCAACACCTGGGATATTGGATAGGCTGAGGAGTATACTTATAAACTCACTGATACTTATTAACATCACTGGGACAGATGAAGGTCATTCTCAGCATATAGCCATTCCAGCAACTCAGAGAAGAGGTGCAACTTACTGTACACAACCTACAGTTCTCAACCTATAGGCAAATTATCCCTCTCCTGCGTCTCATCACGAATGACCTTCAACAAAGTCTCAATCTGAATGCTGAGAATGTCCTCTGTGTGACGCCCTTTCCTATGATAATCTAGTTCTGTTGCTATCTGTTGTTATGCACTACTGCTGATAGAAGCTGGGAGTTGTATGAGCTAGCGTACATTTTTCACTGATTTGACATGTAACAGGCTTCGGGTGGCATGAGAATAAATTGACCATCATAATTATATTCTTTTACCTTATAACTGTCTGTCTGATTTCAGCTTTGCCATCATTGCATCATTTGTTTTGCTCTGGCCTCTATTTTGCTGAGCAAAAGCTGTCTGGCCAGTTGTGCTGTTCTTTGCTTCTTTGTCCCAGAAACGCTAACACGCCTAGCATAAAACAGGTTAAACTAGGTTCAGCAAGAGTTCATTAAGTTGCAGAGCCAGGTCCTCTCCTCTGTATTTTATGAGCATGTGATTACTGTTATTTTACATTTCTGAACTTTGGTAGATGGAAGCTTACATAACCGTGTGGTTTAACCAATTCTTTTATTCAACCATAGGTTTGAGAATAATTGGTTTCTGTAAAAATTCAAGGTTGCATATCATACCACTCTGAGTTCTGTACTAATCATTTAACGAGTGTGTAAAGGAATGTCTCCTGGGGGTTGTTTATGAAATTAATGTTTAATCAAGTTGTACAGCTAAGGCATGCAGTGGGCAGCAGACGTGGCACCCACTGACATCATTCACCTACAACTCAAAGTTCACTCAAGAGTCTCATATGTCTTACTCCTTATCTGGGTCTGAATACCATCAAACTAGAAGCATATCTTCCCTGCCGCATTTCTGCTTAAATTGCATAAATGTCTGTGAGATATCTGTGGACTCTAGAGTGACATAATATTTTGACCCCTTAACTGTAGCTCTGTGGTGCAGAGAAGGTAACACTGACAGAATGAGGCAATGTGGGCCAGCAGTGCATGCAGGTCACGGCCCTCTAACTGCCTCTCTGTACAGAAGAAACAGTGAAAAAAAAAAATAAACAGCCAAAGAGACACAGTCTCATGGTCACACTCTAGTATTCTGTGTTAGTTCCTCAAAAATGTTCCCAGACCTGGAACAAGAGGAATTGGAATACCTCTCCTGCTGTCAAATGGAACAGTGAGATCATTCCTTTCACAGCTCACAAGGGGACTTTTTTCTTCACTTAGAATATCCAGTGTAGGGAATTGTTACAAAACCAGCATTTACACAACCAGCCAATTCAATGCCTAAAAATAAACGCTGGAATAAATAAATAAACAGAGAAACTGATATATAAATAGGTCTTTGCTTAGTCCATTGTGCTAGTCTTTTGGCATTCTTCTTAGTGCTTCTAAGCTGCACCTGCAGAGGCCAGCCTTGGTGAGCGAGGGGGCCGTCGAACAAGCCGGGGGGGACAGGACAAGGCAGAGCGGGGGAGAACAATGGCAAGGCCGAGCGGTGGAACTGCAAAGAGACAGACTGTCTGCAGACCACGCCGGCCACCTAGCCCCCCGGGGGCAGACCAACCCCCCCCACCACCCTTCCTCGCCCAGCCTCTGACCCTCACTCCAATCCCCCCTCCATCTTCAACAGCACAGGAAGACACTTCCCTAAACCGCCCAGGGCAGTGGTGTCTGCCAGAACAATGGAGTCCCCCGTCCCGGACAAGACCTGAACATGACTCCTCTGTTGGGGATTCACAAGTTTACTGTTGAAAGAACAGAAGAGAAGGCCAGTGGGAAAGGTTACCATGGGTCAATATACCCCACGATGATGTATATGATGAGTTGTATATTCAGTCTATAATGCATAATCTTTAGCAAGGAAATATAATCAGAGGGACAATCAGTTAACAAATTCAGACAGGCTATTTAATAAATAGGATAAATTGAGTGTTAATTCACACTGTACAATATTGTCATACTTTCCACCCAGCTGGGTTTTGCGGATAATTCATTTGTCAAATCAACACCTGTGGCACAATTATGCACACAGGAAGAAAGAACTGGAGCAGCGTGTGGCTCAAATATTTTTCTTAGGATGTGAACATTGCGTCAACAGGCCGCTGCAAACCCCCGTTGGGTGATGGTGGCATGTCCGGGGTCAGCTCCGGCTTGGGCCACTGACGCAGCGGACAGTGAGTTTAGCGTGCCGCCCGGGTGCCACTCATTCAACACGGACATGCCAGTGTTGACTCCCAAACAACAAGTGGGCCCCTCTGTTGAGCCATTGTCCTGTTCTCCTCCTCCTCCTCCTTCTCTTTCTCCTTGTTGTTGGGGCAGCACATGGCACAAGTGACTACATGCACAAAAATGTGCACAGTGTTTAAAAATTCTTCTGCGAGCTCTCAGACGTCGTGGATTGTTCTTGTCCCGTTTCCTTGCATACAGCTGCAGAGCGTTACAGAGAGGGGCTCCTTAGGGAACAGAAACATGAGTCACACTGAGGGAAATCACTTGGTCAAACAACAAGCAGACCAGCGGTACGTCTGCATAACTGGCATTCCCACTCTTCCTGTATGGAGGCCCCCTTTTTTTCTACTGCAGTGACCTTTGAGAGGGCCCTTGGTGACAGTGTAGGTCAGCTGCTTGTGACATATGGTAAGGGCCTAGGGTCAAAAACGAAGGGCGCCTTAGGAGTGAAGTATCAAAAGCAGACTGTGCGCTGCTGACAATAAAAGCTGAATGTGTGAATGTGTGGGGTCTTGTAAAGTGTTTGTGTTCTTCCAGTCTGTCGGAGTCATCGAAACACCATCTGGATCACAGTTTAATTTAATTTATGTAATACGCTTAGCAGAGAAAATGCCCTTTGAAGCACAAGGCACCGTTCTCATTTTCACATTAGTTAAACGAAAACAATGCAATATTTCCACATATCTGGCCAACTCAAAGGTGCCAGTAACTACTTTTTTTTTTTTTAATCGCCACACTGTTTCTCAGAAATCCTCAAATAGGCCATGACACTCTAGGACAAAATCCTTGAGAAGAAACTTTTAGTGCCTCACTAATCTACAGCCTATTATCTCTGGTCTGTATAGCATGCTGTGGTGTTTTTTTTTTTTTTAAAGTAAGCTGTCTCCGTGGCATCACAGCAAAACAAGAAAACACTTTCTTGGAGGTCAAAGCACCGTTTAGTTTGGACAACTCCAACAGTTGTAAAGAGTTCAAACACTTGTCTTAACGTTCCATAATTTATCACTGGGCTTTGAAGCTCCTTATCCCTAGACCTCTCTATTTTTTTTGGGTAACAGCATGTAACAGTCAGGCTAATATAAATCTTGTATTATGTAAAAAATTGTTCTCTAGAAGAAGAGTTTTATCAACACTGAATCTCATTGAGTCACACGGAGGGAGTGTGGTTTCTCTCATCAGTATTGCCCAGGCTGACGCAGATCTACACCATGTACTGTCGCATTCTCACTTCCTCCTTTTTTTTTGGTTGGCGGCGGCCTCTGGACCGGTTTGAACTGGAGTCAGGGGCAGGTCTCAGCGGAAACGGTGAGGCTCTCATACTCTCTCAGTCCCTATCACCATGGCAATCACTCAAACACCCAGCCCAAAGAACCTCTTGCGCTGCCACACTGTCTGTTGACATCAAAGAGCTTGGCAACAGCCCTCTGAGAAAGACAGGAAGCGGGTGAGAAAGGACAGCCTCATGTTAAAGCATCTTTGTCACACGAAAAAGAGAGGACTGCCGGCCGTACTATCCCACTCTGCCTGCCCAAACAATTGGACTGCCTTTTAAGGGAAAGAACACAATACTCACTGCAGCTGGCAAGACAAAAGAAAGCCAAAACAAAGGGGACTGCAGTTTAAATATACAGTCACTAAAGTATGTGGTGAAACACTAAAAGTAGAAAGTTATTAAATACAAAACAGAAAAAAAACTACAGAGAACACACAGAGTTGTAGATTTGAGTTATGTTTCCGTTTAAGAATTTTTAGTGTTAATGTTTATGTCTGTATTGCCCATCGACTGTGATATTGTAAATACAAGCTCTTTCTGTATCTTCACCGAAAAGCAGTCTGCAGGACTTGTGTGTGTGTGTGTGTGTGGGTGTGTGTGTGTGTGTGTGTATGTCGGCACATCTGTGTGTAAACATGTATGTGTGCCAAAGGACAAGGTGTGTTTTAGTACTTGTGGCGTCTGCTGTATGACTTTCTTCCGCCTCAGGTGAACGTTTACCTGAGCAAAACAGTCTATGGGTCAGGGCCCTCTGGTGTCTGTGCTGCTGGCTCACATGCTGAATCCAGGTAGTCAGATGTCAGATGACGCATCAGCAGGCTTCTGAAACCAGTTTCAGCCGGCACAGCGACTATCAAAGCGAATGGGATTAACTGACATCCACTGATCTTAGCCTTGTCAGCTAATCCTGCCCATGTGAAAAAAACCTGCATACCAAATGCTAACAGTATGATGAAACACCTTTACACACAGTTGCAATGCAGCCTGTCACAAGCACAACCTGCTCATATTGACAGTTCTTCGCGCTTGAGTGATTTGCTGCCGTAAGCAAAAGCAAGCCATCCAACAGGATGAAGTGTCGGGAAAGCCCTGCTAATACCACTGAAACCAGCTCTTATCTGTGTGGCCAGGGTGATGGAGTGCACCTTACACAAACACACCGGGGCCGGCTGCTAGCTAGCCTCCTCCTCCAAACTGGTTCGCACCGGTCTCGTAAGCCATCACAGCAGGGGGAGAACTCAGTGAAGGCTAACCACATCAAGTGGCGGGTAACATAATATCCCCCTTGAAATGCCCTTATTTCAGCAAGCGACGGGGATGAAAACAAAGCCAGCACATTAATCTTACCCTGGAGCTCTTGAGAGAAATAGTACTAGATTACATGCCCACAAGTATTTCAATTTTTTATTCATTATTAATCTGTGCTTTGTTTCTATATTAATCGTGATTAAATTATGAAAGATTATCAGTGATCTATGGGGCTCTGTGATGTATCAGATGAAAGTGAATATTATATTGTTTTGAGTTAGGATAATCCGCCATCAGTGAGTTGTAGTATTTTGATTTGGTCCCTATCAGTAGGTCATTCTGACCCAACTGCGGGTCAGAATTTCAATATTTTGTTTTGTTTACATAGCTGAGTCATGAACTTAAGGCTTAGGTACCAGTATCACTTTCATTGGAATGTAAACATTCAGATGTACACAAACTGTAAACACTTTGGTAAAACAACCTAATGTTATTGACCCATAAATATTATTTTATGTTTTTTTCCCCTAAATTCACCTCGAGTTGTAATCCTGCCACAAATGAGAAGATACACTTACTTATAGATTTGGACATGGTAGACCTATTTAAAATCAACTAATTATAAATTACATTATGCAGGATCTTATGTAGTGTTCAAGGTGTAAAATAACTGAGGGAGAAAGATATTTCTTGAGTTCATAATTTATTACAGAAATTGAAAAATAACTTTTAGAAAAGTCATGAGTTGGTGTTTTCATAACATTTTGACAAATAAATTAGTGGCCACTAATAAAGAGATAACAGGTATCACAAAGTAAAACTGGTACAGAGACAAGGCATTTGTTTGCAGAAAAAAAATACAGGCAACATTTTCAGGCAATATCTTCGGCACCAGTCTCTTATCACACAGTCACTACTTTTATGAACCATTAAGGACACCTTCAAGGTGCAGGTATAAGGCGCATTTTTAAAATGCAGTTCATCGCTGAGGCATTGTTGCAAGAGCCCCATTGACTTGTACTTGGGAGAAGGCCCCAAGAATATTCTAGTGTGCAACTCCATCACTGTGCTGCATCGCATCACTTCACGCATCATAGAGCAGGTCCCTGCGCATCCTTCCAGGCGTGCTGCATCAGTGGATGGCATCGCCGTAGTCCAGGCAAGTTTCTGGAGCCCTTAGCGCATCTCCGTGTCGTTTGTCATCTGGTGTTGAGCATCCTCTTTGCCAGGTGTCAGCTTGCTGACAAACTCATCTGCTGGATCAAAACAACTCGTAACGAGTCGATATAGAAAAGTCAGCGGAGTTTCAGCAGGTTCCGAACCATCCCAGCGATCCGCAGAAACTTGTCCTTCTTGCGCTGTTTCAGGGCCATCAAGGCTTTGGCCGTCTCCTCGGGGTCCTGCGCATAGGAGAAGATGCTCCTCACGCGCTCCTCCGCTTTCATGTCTCCCGTTTTCTGGAACAGCCTCATCAGAGCGTCCTGGTTGACGTTCTCGAAGATGTTAGCCACGGCCTTTTTGCGGTGAGCTGTGTCGAACCGGTTCCCGTGAGAGGACGGGCAGACGCGGTGACAGTCCGAAGTCACATAAGAAGACATCCTTGCTCTGTGTCGTTTTCGCGTTTTTGTCAGCTCGCGGCACTGAGGCTTGATCGCCAACTCTCTCAGCTGAGTTGGGTAGCCGGTTGCTTTTGAGCTCTCTGCGTGAGTGTACAGCGCTCGTCTCTGCTGGAGCTATTTAAAGGGTTGCCGTAGGCTTCCCGGCTGTAAAGTCCCTGTTACACTGGTGACGTCAACAGCCCTACTACACACCCACACAGAACGCCTATTACCCAGCAAAGCTAGCGGCCATTGAGCGACTGCCTCACAGCTAAAAACTAGACACCACGTTTACTGCTTGCCAGAACAGAGAAACATTTAGCAGGTTTGAAATGTCTAGGCAGGGCTGTAGTCTAAGTGATTCAGAGGTATACGTCGTATAACCCCTAAAAAGGTTCTTGGGTTGTCCAGTAAAACATAGGCTGCAATAATGTCTACACTAACAGCACCCACTACAGCAAACTTGACTGCAGCAGTGCATTTAGAGAATCTAAAAAGATGAAAGTATAGACAGGACCTGACAGATGAGCCATAGGCTGTCTTATGCACTCACTCACTCACTCATTCACTTACTCAAAACCAACTGATAACCTCAGAAATATCACCCATTTCCAAATACCAATATCTGCCAATGAAAGTGGTATTTTCTTCCATGGCTTTTCAATATGCATGTAAGAATCACCCATTTGTTAAATCCAAAGGCTAAAATTCAAATGAGCATGAGCAAATGAGCTTTTTTAAGTTGCTGTCAAGTCACATTTTCCAGAACTGACACAGTTTCTTTCCCAGATTTTTTTTTGGCTGGATTTGTAACACATTTTTTAAAAGCATTTCCTTAACATTGCTAGCTGTGGAAATATATTGCATGAACACATTGCATAAAAATGTATGGCTATTAGAAGAATTGCATGTGTATTTTTGTTTAGACAGACTTTTCTGAGTCCTTACCTCACAGCAACTCCAGTGTCTGTTATCTACAGGCTCCATCTGCAAGGGCAGCATGCCCCTCATTAGTCACTCACAAACAAGTATTTCTTATTTGGCAAAATAACTCTTGAGCCATTTATACATAGCCTAGTGGGAATCTCCAATGAGTTGGTCTATATTTAGCCATGGACCACATGTTTACAAAGAATGATAACACCCACTCAAGTCATAAACACATACATCTCAGATCTGGAAGGCTCCTTTTTTACCGACTCTTTGTTGTTTCCAAGTCTTCAGTCTTTATTGTCCAGAATCAGCACAATAATTGTAGGGTTTTTTTACATGCAAAGGGCAAGGGAAAAATGTTTGACGTTTTCTTATTAGATCTCCAGGGTGACATTTATGCCAGGCAAGCAGAGTTGTGTGCCATTGATGACACACTGCAGTACCCAGTCAGCTTTTTTTTCTCCTTTTCTCCTGCCTGTCTCGCCACCGGATACTGTCCCCTTCCTAGACTGGCATGGCAGTTAAGACTGGTGCCAAGGAAGATTGGGGCAAGGTGCGGAAACAGTGTCAGGGCAAGAAGAAAGAATATTTATGACCTTAAAGTCCTCAAAAGTTCAAGCACAGACACAGATGGGACAATAAGATCTTGTAGGAGGGGAAAAGGAAGTGCTTGCTCGAGTCGCTTAGCCAACCCTGCCCAGCAACACAAGCCAAGTGTCCCTTATTAATCATAACAATGGCGGCACTAAAATTAGTCAGAGGTCAGAGGTGACTCCCAACAGTCGTACTAGCGGAGACAATACTCTCTCCCAGCGCAGACCTCTGGAGCCAGTCGCTGAAAACCCTCAGCCCAAAGATGTCTGTTTGCCTTTCAGTGAGCCAAGAAATATGTCTGTGAGATACAGTATTCCAGTATCTAGCATGGACGCAGTGCCAAATAGTTTTATGGTGTGCTGGAACTGTTTAAATATTTTTGTGAAGAAAGAAAAAAAATACTAAGTATGTTTCAGATGCTTTAATCAAAGCCTATCCTATCAAGATTAAGTCACTCCAGTGTTTTGTTATCACCATGCTCACAGAAAGCTGTTAAACTATTAAAGGTGTTGACTGCAAAACAAACCTAAAGTCTAATCTATCAGGCAAATAATAGAGGAAGATAAGGTGACAATGTGCAGACATGTGTGACTTTCCCATTATCGTTGTCGACTGGCAACATGTTACTGTGGAATAAGCAGAAGTGGGCATGTCTCTGAATAAAAAAATAAAATATCTTCTGCTCTTTTTGTCCCTCTACCCCCATCCTGACCCTGTTGACAATATGTGCTGGGACCATGTGTGTCACTTCTCTGTGCCCACCCTGTGCTTTGAGGCTTGTCGCTTCTAGGAAGTGAGCACATTTTTTCCTGATCCCCAGGGAATCTGACCTCATCTGCCGAACTGTAGCAGGCCTATTGTGAGCAACACTGAAATGGGCCTTCTTTGCTGAAGCTGTAAATGAAATATTAATTTGATATTTGCAATCCCTGGTTATCACTGGGTTATCACTGATAAGTGTAGAACGGTTACATAAAGTGCCTGTCTGCAGGCTGTTAGTTCACAGATGATAACAGCAAATGGAGGGATTGATTACGAGGTCAGAAAGTTGCTGCAGATTTTTAAATGGGGGAGACAGATGCCAAGCAATAATAATACTAATGTGCTCTAATAAACAGATACAGTAATATCCTTCTTCCTTCAATTTGAAATAGCCATAGAAATAAAACAGGTTAAAAGAACTCGATTAGTGATACAAAAGAGATGTTGCCCACTTTTTCATATTGTCTCCACAAAGTTACAGTGTTATGTAAATATGTGATTCTGGTATACAGCTAGTGTTGTCAGTGCACACATAGTGTTGTTTTTACATAAAATGCAAAATATGACCCTTTGACCCTTCTGTAAAACGGCAAAACCTGGGAAGCGGCATGAGGGATGACCCAAGCATACACGATGTGGATATCAGGAAGGTTACAATGTGCAACCTAGTGCTGGGCTGCAGGGTTGTTGCAGGGCTGTTAATGAATAACAGATGAAGGTTCAGGGGGAAATGAGAGCTCAGGAGTTTCCCAACATCTGCTCTGCTCGAGTGAACACTTCAGCATCTTTAATAATAACCTTAATGGGGGTCGATTGCAGAGCATTCGCTGAGTGTGGGAAGTAGATGGGGAAGGGGGGTTTGCCTTGCAGAAAACAACAGCATAGCAATGCAACAGGTCAATTTATGAGCCAATTAAAATGCATCCCCATTAGGACCATGAGAACCTAGAGGCTGGCTATGCGTTTTATGAGAGCACGAACCCCACCTCTGTTTGCAGCACCTGTTCTGGATCCCACCGCATTCGCCTCTTACCGAAATTAGTTGGGGCAGTAAGCGCTATTTGTGATGAATCAGTTCCTGGACTTGCTATTGGGTCAGTTACGCAACAACAGTCAAAGGCATCTGGAACTGGCAGACCCCAGTTGATGTTGTGATGTCGGGCAGGGGCACAGACAGTCCCGTGTTTCCCTTCCACAACATCCGCCACCATGCCACCAACCAAAGCTTGCCAGTTCCTTTTGGAACATGACTGACATACCATTCGTGCCTCCTGCCACACAATGCCAATCTGTCTCCAAGTGCTGCATTCATCACTGGCTGATCTACAATAGAGAGAAAAACATGGAACAAACAGCAGTGAACAAGGACGGGAGAAACAGACAGCAAGCTCTCTGGGTATCGAGATGCGATGAAAAACCCAGCTTCATGTTTTGCTTTTGTGGTTGCTTTCTGGATTTTCTTTAAACGTCGGATTTATTTTGACAGAACACTAGTAGTACAGATATAATCAGGTCAGACATAATACATGCTGTGTTTCATAATGCAGTAACATATTGGTGTTTTCTTCATTGCACCTGGATTGAAAGAGAATAGTCATTTGTATAATTAAGTGGATATCACAGGAAAAGGTCGTTGCCTATTATTGTGGGAATTCTTTGGACAATAAAAAAATATATACAAAATCATAATCCCCTTTTTTTGCTCAGGAGGACTTTGTATAACCCAGCAAATGGCTGGGGTGTCGGTCTGGGTGCTTCATCGACAATAGCGCGCTCGCCCTCTGAAGCGGCCTCTTGTCACACACGGGTTTGCAAGAGCTCGTGTTTCCCCTGATTTACCCTTGGGGGGCAGTGATGGTGGGGGGAGGGGATGAGAGATAGACTGAGAGAGAGAGAGAGAGAGAGAGAGAGAGAAGTGGAGTGGCCTGAGCACGCAGATTAAATGACTCATCAGTGTGGTTCCCACATGGGGCACCCAGGCAGCCAAGTAGGCAGTGTTACACTGTGTTACTCAGATAGAGAGTGAGAGAGAAAAACCGGCTCAAACCAGCCACGGCCCGTGCCATGATCACAGCCTCTGGGGCCTTGGCCATGGCGCTTGCTAAATCAGCCTCAGCAGGGAGGAGGAGGAGGAGGGAGGGTAGGGTGTGCTGCTGCTGCTGCTGCGTTGCGTCTGTCTCCACATCACAGCACTCTCTAATCAGAGCTCAGAGCGAGAACGCAGGGCTGGGTGGCCCCCCGCACTGCCTCAGGCCATCGCCACTGAGAACAGTCCTGTCAGGCTACACACACAGCCTGGGTGGCCTTGGAATCACATTCCAGAGCACCACTTAATGCGTCCTTTCTAACCTTCACTACTCTGTACTGTAATGTCTCACTTGAGCTGCCCTCCTTTTTTGTGGGGAAAAGCAGAACAGAGAGAGGGAGAGAGTGAGAGAGAGAACTGCTCAAATCTTAATGTGTGGGCAAGGAGAGTGGTCACTCAACATCTTTTATGTTTGGACCGAAAGAATATCGAACTACGTTTTGTGAAATTGTGGTTTGAGATCAATTCTTCAGTTGAAGAATTACATACTACACCAGGTTACTACACGTTAGAAGGAAATAAAGGATTCATGAAGGCAATGGAAAAGGCAGTGTTGTCATGCGGTCCTGACAACTGACATAAGTGTCTAATGACGTTTCTGTTCCTTGCTGCAACCTTTTGTTTGTTTGTATACGTCAGAGTCATCTCCCAGGCATAAACACCTCCTACTCTCAGGTTAGTGAGCTACGTTGTCACAGTCACATCTCCTTCGTGTTTGTGTCTTGTTCTCCCCATAACAATAACAAAGCAGTCGGTGGCACTCAGCTTTCCCCAATAAACAAGAGTTACAGAGCATAACAAGCTGAAGAGTGGGTGCGGGACAAACAAGCTGAGAGGAAAGTCCTGGTGTGTCATCAAGCCTCTTTAAGGTAGCTGTGTCACGGTATGGCAACTCTCACAAACAAGGCATTAGTCAGTAGGAAGAGTGGCTCATGACTCTGCGTGACATCAGCCAATCAGGGGCCCCGGGAGGGAGTTCGGGTGAGGTTCTCACACCGGAGTGTGAGGTGAGACGATCCTCACACTCGCATGTGAAGCACTCTGTGATTGTGTAATCAGCCCATGTCCTAGACGTACTCCAAGGAAGCCTCCCATTTAGCTGTCCATGGCAGCCAGCAAATAGCCATCAGCAAAACCAGTGGAGGCTGGTTAAATCCATACAGTGAGGAACCGTTGTGGGTTCTATGTAATTACATATTGAGCAGTAGTGCTAGTCTGCAATCCCTCTCCACCTCCACCTCCACCACCACCACCACACCCCTTCTCTTCCCCCACCCTTGTTCTCTATCCCTGGGCTCTCTTGGCGTGGCCTGGCCTTGACAGTAGCATTGCGACTGTTGGAGAGACTCCAGCACAAGGATCGGTTCTGGAGCAGGCAGCACAATTGTTCACCCTGGCAGGAGAACAAGGTCAAGGAAGGATGGGGCTCCCCACCTCCGACCTTCCCCTCCTCTCCCCCCTGGGCCCAGGCGTCAACTCGCACCTCTGTGTGTGTCTGCCACGCTACTGCTTGCCGCTGTTACTTAATGGCAGATAATTTCTCAAAAGAATGGCCAGGGCGTGTGGTGGTGGTGGTGGTGTGTATGTGTGTGTGTGTGTGTTTGATTGAGTCAGTGCCCGTACATGGGTGTGTGTGTGTGTGTGTGTGTGTGTGTGTGTGTGTGTGTGTGTGTGTGTGTGTTTGTTTGAGTCAGTGCCCGTACATGGGTGTGTGTGTGTGTGTGTGTGTGTGTGTGTGTGTGTGTGTGCGGGTGGTTAAAGCATGCCATGTACCTCACCACCCCCATGTGCTGTCTCTCTCCAGCGGGCAGAAGGTGAGAGAGTGGGTCATAGATAGGGCACTGCCAGCTCCGTTGACTCAGAGCTAGAAAGGTTCCAATGGTGCCTGAAAAAGAAGAGTACCAGTCTGTGTGATGATCAAAGTTCTTAGTACAGTATAGTAAACCTCTTTGTAGCCTCTCAAACATGATGAAACATAGTTAATTGTAACAGAGACCAGGGTGCGTCATTTAGACTTTATGTGAGCGCCATCAAAAATTACAGACTGATGGAGATAGCTGATGTTGGGAACTATCTAATAAACGGACTTCAAACAAAAGATACAGACCAAGCCTGCTGCCACAGAATTATGAGATAATCACAACTCGAGCTTGGGTGACAGCTCACACAGGCTGAAAATAGTAATTAGCTAAGGTAAGTATAATTGCATTTAATTTGGCCTTTTTGGCAGAAGCACTGACTAAGGGCCACCACCCCCCAGCATACACATACACACATACTAACACACACACACAAACTCAGACACAGGCACACTCAGACACACGAGCGTACACTGTGCTGCCTCATGACCGGTTCAAACCAGTCGGGGCTGCTGAGAGAGAATTCAATCTTGCGGATGACTTAACTTGCCACAAAGGCCTTGGATACTCATCAACACGCAGACAATAGGGAAAGCAGGTCAGAACCCTGATGTCAGAATCTGCCATTTTTGTAATGCGGCTTCACACAGCCATCACACCCACCTCGTTCTCCCTTTCTGTCCACTCTGCCACCTCCAGGACTCTAATCAACCAGTGTGTTCCCATACTCGCTCAGCCTTCAATAGGCATAAAATGAGCAGTTCTCAGCTCTAGAAAATTGCAGTGCTCACACACAATGAGTGCTGCATGTGGAACATGTTTTACAAAAAGCAAACAACAAAGGAGACCCATGTTCCAGAAAGGTTTATGAGCAATCGTACATCTATATACTGTGCATGTTTAATGCAGTAAGGTCAGAGCATAGGAAGCCTGTGCCTGGACAGAATCTGTTACTGTTGTGATGATGCCTTTTTTTTTTTTAAAACCCTCCTAATCTCGTTTCATTCCACCCGTGCAAACAACAAGCTGAGAATTGCTGTTGCGAGTACAGCACAGCAGACATCAGACGATCTCTGCATATGCAAAGCCTCCTACTGCCGAAGGCTTGGATTTGAATACTCGTCTCACGTGCAGGGAGAGAGAGAGAGAGAGAGCAGAGATAGAGGGATGGAGGAAGGACGAGTGTGCACAGATTATGTGGACAGTGAATGCACGCAGCCTCACAGAAAAGCATTATATTTTATGTGGCATTTAATGTCACGTTGAAAACAAATTTTACAATGCTCTCACCATTCTGTTAACTGGGGATAATGAGTGTGTCATCCATAATAGATTCATTTGTCAGTTGTTTAAATATATTCAATCTGAATGACATTAACAATGACACAAAAACATCAACAAAAGCATCTCATTTTATGTTCTATATTCAGATAGCTTCATGTGGCAGATGCAGGGATGTTTCAGCACATGCAGGGACACTGAAGAACAAACACTACACAGACCACACTCGGCAGTAAGCCATCTCTACAGGGATTTGCTGTGTTTGTATCAAGGTCAAAGTCAGTCCCAGAAAATTGAGGTCTCCTACTGTATATATTGGGTGGACCACTGAAACTATTGAGCTACTTTAGCTAAGTTCAATCAATCCTGGCATATTGTCACGCGGACAGAAAGAGGCAAGCCAGCTGTCTGACCATATTGAGTGTCAGATCAACTCCCTGGTGATAAGCGATTCACTGATTGGCTGACAAACATCAACACATGTTGGAGACAAACCTGCTACAAGATCTTTAGTAGATATTGCCCCCTGGTGGCAAGATTTTACTAATGGCACACACTGTCGACTAAACCTAGTTTCTGAATGGTGGGCTACAAATGTGTTTTGATCAGGCCTGTAGTGAAAAATAAATTACTACAAGTGTACATTATATAAGTACATTCTGTTTCATAGAGTGTTGTGGTAACTTTTCAGCCAGATTAGATTCACCAAATGCACCCTTTGTGTGTTTACTTGTATCTCATCTTTTGGGATGCATAAAGAAGATGCAAGTCAAGTCAAGTCAAGTAGGTTTTTATTGTCGTTTCAGCCATATACACAGTACATAGTGAGACGAGACAACGTTTCACCGGGAACAATTGGTGATACATG
Source organism: Tenualosa thibaudeaui (assembly GCA_027481765.1). Lineage (NCBI taxonomy): Eukaryota > Metazoa > Chordata > Actinopteri > Clupeiformes > Clupeidae > Tenualosa > Tenualosa thibaudeaui. The sequence continues at coordinate 5,934,840 of JAIFZK010000018.1, read as the reverse complement.
TAACTGTTAAAACACAGTATGGACAAGACAAATACGTAATAGTGCCTACATACACTATTGCGGGACTACACAGATTCACTCACCCACTCACACACACACTCCACACACACAACTACACACGCACGCGTGCACACTCTTGTGCACATATGTACATACATTACAAAAAAGTTGTAGACAACTGGCAGGTCAAAATACAGGTGACCTAAAACAAACACGCTAGACAGGGCTTTTAGCAGAGCACTGTGGCTAGTGGTGTGATTTGTAAACAGAAGACTGTTCAATATAAATATAAATAATAGCAGCAAGGCTAGGGGTTATGATTTGTAAACAAGAAACTATTCTACATAAATATAAGTGATAGCAGCAAGAAAGAGCGGGGGCATAAAGGTGCAGTGTGCTGTGACGCGCTGGTTTGCATCCTGAGTTACTGAGAAATTCCAGTCCAATTGCGCTACAGGTTGTTCAGCAGTCTGACTGCCTGCAGGAAGAAGCTCTTCCTCATTCTGGAGGTGCGGGCAGTGATACTGCGGAACCTTCTGCCAGATGGTAGTAAGGTGAATAGTCCATAGGAGGGATGGGTAGTGTCTTTGGTAATGTTCTTGGCTTTCCACAGACAGCGGGTGCTGTAGATGTCTGAGGGGGGGGGCAGAGAGACTCCAGTGATCTTTTTTCGGCTGTCCTCACAATCCGCTGGATTTAAATGGATATCTGGTGATGGATATCTGGTGATGAGAACTCACCATACACCTTGTCAGACATAGACCCTAATTGCAGATGCATTTCATCAAAGTGAAATTTCAGTGAATAATACAAGTCATAAACTTCATCAGAAACATAAACTAACATAATCAAAAAATAATTGGGTATTGTCTCAAACTATAAGAAATGCAATTACTTTTAAGAAGAACCTACACCACCTGTATTTTTTTTAAGTGTCAGGTGCCAGAGGCAGAAAAGTGATAAATCAGTTCTTTAAAAGAAACCTTGAATTTGTGCCAGTATTGTGACATATGATTCACTAGAAACAGAATCCACCAAAGAACATGGTTTGAGGAAGTAAGTAGTATAAAACATCTCAGATTGGTACTGGCCAAGCAATCAAACACTTCCCCTGACACATGAAAGACTGTTACATAAATGCTGTAGAGTGCTACACAAAATCAAGGTATGTTGATAGAAACGTTTGATAATTTCACTTTGATTACTTGGGTCCAAATAACACTATTTAGTTCACACAGTGTAATTTCAGACCAATAAAATCTCTTGTATATTTAAACCATTTATCCAAGATACAATTTATTAGATTGTAGATACAGATTCTGCCAATCATTTTCACACTTGTCTCAACACAATCTCCACTTTTGTTAAACTCTTTATACTGTTTACTAACATGCTTGAGCAGTTGTTCTTTGCTGCAAAATGCACTACAGTCACATGTAATCCAAAATGAATATGCCATAGATATATAGCACATGTTGGTATACAGCAGATAGTGGCATCCAATGTTCGATGAAAACAATAAACAATAAAAACACTTGCAGCACTGCAAATCTCATAGTCTGGACTGATTACAGTTGTATTGGAAAAGGGAGAAGCTGTTCTGAGGAAATTGTCATACCAAACTGTTCTTTAAAAAGTGTCTTTTCATCACTGAACAAAAGTAAATGAAACCTGGCAATATAGATCAAAACAACAAAAATACTGATACTGGTATATTTCATTTCTGTAACAAAATACTGCGTAGCCTTCTTCTACAAAAGTCACATGCCAACACTACTGTGCGTAGGTGAGTTTATTTCCTATATACTATATACTATAGTGCCTACTTTATAAACAAAAAGAAAAAGAGTAATACCCCATTCATGGAAGAATGTTAAGCTTTAGTCCTATACAATGTCATCTGTCAGACATGCAGGGGTGTTGCACCAAGCTGGATACCCTTCGTTCACCAAGTAACATAAGTAAATAGCATGTGCCAGCTTTTAAACATTAGTTTACAAATAGTGGACTGGAGTGGATGAGTATCTATCACTTCTAAAACTTTCTTTCTTTCTTTAAATTGTGTAATTCAACACATTTCCTATAGGTGGCACTATAACAATCCCAAAGTAGAGCTGCATGTCATTTTGGGCAAATCTAATGGTATTTTGAAAGATATTTTGAGCAAATCACATTAATAGTTCATCTATTGCAATAAAACACTCCCAATGATATGAAGCTTTTTCAGTGGGCAAGCATCCACATCATGAATTCACTGTGAATTCAGTTTAGGCAAGGTTATCTCCAGCTGCCTTTGCCTTGTGGAAGTGACACGGACATTTTTTGATGATAGGGACATATGAAAGGAAAGATTTAGTTGTAATCGTTTTACAACCTTGTTTTGGTTTTTGCAAATATTCTTCTGTTATGACATTTGGCAAACAGAAGCAACAAGTGTTCACATAGACTGTCACGTGATGCCCCTTGCATGTCTTTTGATGCGCGTATAATGTGGAAGTCTTCTTTGTGTAAGTAAGCTGTGCCAAGTTCATTATTCCTTTCAAAACCTGTCCTCTTCTCTTTTTTCACACAAATAATTTCCTGCTCATGGTTCACCACAGCTGAGAACATTCTATTGTGAAAGATATGTTTTTTGCTTGTTCTTTACGCTTTTATAGAGATAATTAGAGAGATAAGTATAACTTCCTCAATTGTGGCAAAAGACTGAAAAATGGTTGATAGCATTTGAGTTACAAATTCAAACAGACTTTTGTGGCATTCACAGACATTTTTAATGTCCAAGCATCCACATCACAAGTTCACTGTGAAGTCAGTTGAGGCAAGGTCATCTGCAATTGCCTTTGCCTTGCAGAAGTAAAGTGCTAATGGGCCTGGAACAAAGCCCTTTTTCTTCAGTGCTACAGTGGCCTATATCACACGCACCATAGGGTCGGGGGAGGCCACGAGTGTCTGTCCACAGACTATTTACAACATGCAAATGTGCAGGAAAATAGCAGTAAAAATACACAGGATGTCACATTACAAGGATTGATTTAGTTTGTAAACCTTGTAGTTGTTTTGCGTAATATACAAATATTCCTGTTATGACAAAAGTGAATTGTTCCAGTGATGCCTATTTCTTGATTTTTTTTAAATTTTAATACAATAGAGAGAAAAATGGTTGATAGCATTTGAGTTACAAATTCAAACAGACTTTTGTGGTTTTTCATGCTTACCAATTTTAAGCTATAGTCTAGGCACATAGAGTATATATCAAAGACAGAAACCCCTATCCACTAACCTGGTGCTCAAGGGCATCTCAGCTGTGGAGCGGTGAGAGATCTTTAATTTAACCAAACTGGCCACCCTTCAGTCACAAGTTCGAGGCCCTAACCAGGCCACGACTACCCTGTCTGCCTACGAACTGATAACTGTCTGCCAGCATGTTTTAGTGTAGCGTGGTCTGAATGAATCTTTGAGCTTAGTGCGACTGCCAGGCTAGTTTTAGTGTGCTTTGGTTTGGTGCAAAAATCATAGATACATGCAGTACAAGAAGAATACAGCGCTAAGATGAACTTGTAAGAATAACTAGCAATAACTTTCTATTATTTTATTTAGGGAATCAAATTTTACAGAGCCAGTCACACATTATCTAAAAAACTGAAATACAAAATAGAAAACAAATACAAAAACAAAAATAAAGTTGCTGTCGGCAATGACGGGCCCTCACATGTGTGGTTCCACAACTCATGACACCCAAGAATATACTCACATGTCAAATATCCATAACATCTGCAAATGTGCTCTGTATGTTTTAAACACCATTACTGCCAAACAAATTCAGTAATTATACAAAAAATAAAACGTGTTTATAATTCTATTGTTTCAATAGAGGGATTATCTTAGTGAGTAGTTCCTGTAAATAGTAGCTACTTAACAGGCTAAATATTGAACATGCTAGGTAATGATTGTTATGGAAAACATTGCTAAGTATATCAAATATATGTGTGTATATGAACTCTTTGAATTTGGGGTATACAGAACAATGAACCATATATTTCTGATAGTCTTCAACTCAACTTTTCAGTTATAGGTAGTGTGTGTGTGTGTGTGTGTGTGTGTGTGTGTGTGTGTGTGTGTGTGTGTGTGTGTGTGTGTGTGTGTATACGTGCGTGTGTGTGTATGCAGATCTTTTCTATGTTTGCAAGGTACAGGCAGGACAGTGTTGTGTGTGTGCGTGTGTGTGTGTGTGTGTGTGTGTGTGTGATGGAGAGAGAGAGAGCAGGAGAGGGAGAGCATGTGCAGCTGTTTAATGTCTTTGATGGCTGGTGAGAAACTCCAGACTCAGGCTAATCATGAGATTCAGACCAGAGAGGACATCCAAAGAGAATCAAGCCCAAGAGAATCTGCTGTATGCTGAACCAGCAAGTAAGAATACAAATAACATAGCCCTTAAACTACTGATTCATTTCTATATGCCACATACACTACAATAAATACTATTCAACTTGCAGTGCTGTAATAAACTGCAAATTCAAGTCAAAACATTACCTTTGATCATTTCAAATAGATTGGCTTGCTGCCTATGGCCAAGCATGGGCCAGCTTGACCTCCATCAAGAGGATCTTCAAGTAAGAACACAAATGGCAAACTGTTAACAGCACCTGCCGCTGTTGAGCACAAGTATGAGTTTGCTTTCTCCAGAATCAGACTGTACCCTAAGGTCCATTCTCTAATCTATGAAGACAGACCTGATTCCCAACACCAGTTAATGAATACTATGTATGTTCCACAGCTTTCCCAAAGACCCCATAAGCATAGCATGTTTACTTTACGGTGGGTGGAAACCTTGAGCGGGTTCAATATAGGCAGACTTCTGTCTGCTAATTATCAACCGATTCAGTAACAGAGCTAACAAGAGCAGTAAGTTGGCATCATGTCCAGTCCACTGTGTGTGTTCACTATTACTTTTACATGCATACAAAGAAGTCAGTCACTTCTCTATTTCAAAATATTTCATCCTACAAATTACAATTCACTTAAATATGCAATCTGAACGTCATTTTATAAGGACTGAATTTTCCTCGTTTGGTCAAACCTATTTCCATGTGAAAAATATTTCAGACAACATTCAACTGAACATTCAATTAAATACGATAGTAGACTTTTGATGCTCAGGTCCCCTTAAGCTACAAAGGCATTTGTCTTTAAGTCACCAAACACTGCAGTGTTATAGACTTGTTAGTACATAAAGATCAATTCAGCTTAAGACGGTGTTACTGTTTTGATTTCACATGATCAATCAAGTTGGGGATTCTTTTCCCGATGTGAAGGTACATCATTATATTGTTACAGTAAACTCCCTATAGGTGTCCCTAAAACAATCCCAAACTAACATGGCTTGTCTTGTCACAATACAATGCATTTAGCTTTCAGGATAAAAGTTTACTGTAGAAACAACAATTTATGCTCTTTACATAAGCATACAGGCATACTGTGTACTGACAGATAGTGTTTATGTCCATATGATTATTGGAAACATTGGACAAACTATCTCAATGACTGATCTAAAACTAAAAGAGGTCCAATTATACACAACTTGGCACTTGACATTATCCACATTTATGTTGGGATACTTACTTATACTTATGACTGTGTTATTAGTAATGAATGGTGACTTTAGACTTATAGACTCATAGATTTAGGCTAATATACCATTGAATTGAACCACTTCTCTTTGTACTGATGATATGACTGACTGACAATAATGAAGCAATAGCCTAGATTGACATTGACAAACATAATACCTGTAAAAACATGTAGCTTAGCATACCCATAACATTTTACCTTTTCATTATGGGCAAGAAGGAGACCTTTTTATTCGAAAACCCAGGGCCTTTTACAATTCTCTATCTGTATCTGTCACAATAAAACATTTCCATTGATATGGAGCATTCACAGACATTTTTAATGTCCAAGCATCCACATCACAAGTTCACTGTGAAGTCAGTTGAGGCAAGGTCATCTGCAATTGCCTTTGCCCTGCGGAAGTAAAGTGCTAGTGGGCCTGGAACAAAGCCCTTTTTCTTCAGTGCTACAGTGGCCTATATCACACGCACCATAGGGTCGGGGGAGGCCACGAGTGTCTGTCCACAGACTATTTACGACATGCAAATGTGCAGGAAAATAGCAGTAAAAATACACAGGATGTCACATTACAAGGCTTGATTTAGTTTGTAAACCTTGTAGTTGTTTTGCGTAATATACAAATATTCCTGTTATGACAAAAGTGAATTGTTCCAGTGATGCCTATTTCTTGATTTTTTTAAAATTACAATAGAGAAGTTTTCCTCCTGTGACTCAACTTGTCCATCAGTCATTTGAAAAACCAGCTGATCTCTTAAAATGTTTTCACGTGGTCTATTTTTAATCATTTCCTGTGCACTTGACATCATAACCTAGCACATTAACCACAGATTTACACAAGTACTAACCAAGCATTTCATGTAGGCCACATGGCCAGTTACAATGCACTCATCGGCGCCTGCTGCAGCTAGAGGAGATCGGGCATTGTATGATGCGGGTCAGGGAAGGATAGAGAGCGAACAAGGACTAAAGGCCAAGCCAGGACAGAAAATGCCGAAGGAAGAACACAGAATGCATTCTAGATCTGTGCTGTGCAGCACAATGCCAGTGTTTGATGATGCAGGAGACGGCACGATAACTAATCCTGTTGTTCTTTGACATAAGACTATTGGGGTTTGGACAAAGAGCAGGAATGCACACAGTGGGAGTCCATTAGAAAGTATTACAGGGAGAGGAAATAGGAGGATGGTCTTTTCTGTTGTTTCTGGATTTGATGGTGAATTTTAATGGTGTCATTTTTGTCATGCGTCTTGCGGCTGGGGCATTGGTGTATTGGCTAACGTGAGATGTGATGTCAGATGTTAAGAGGAAGTGACTGGAAGTCATGTTTCATCGTCTAAGACGAAATCAAACACTGACAGCTGGAGTTCTTCATGAACAGAAAAGAGTACACAACTTGACAGTACAGTTAAGAGGTAAGATAATGGCAATGTATTGGCTGTTTATAAAACAAATTATGTTGTAAATAGGAAGTAAATTGAGATGCTATTTCAGTTTGGAGGCATTTTAGATGAATAATTACAAAGTATTCTAGATTAATAAATACTACTCATTTAAAATTATTCATATACATTTTTTATTCATCTTGTAACAATGTAATCTTTCTTGCTGAAAGTGGCAAAAGACATTGCATGTATACATGTCACTAGGGCTACAGGAAATAACTGCCTCTCAAGACAAAGCAGAAGCAGAGAATGTGTTACAGGCTACGGAACAAGAAAGTGTACTAGATAAACAAAAGTTCCCCATACACTGCAGTCAGTCAGTATTTTTCCTGCATTCTTTTCCTTCTCTGTGTGGCCTGTAGAAGCAGGTCAAGGTGTAAGGGGTTGTGCAGGAACAGCCAGGAAGTGATTGTGTCAGGCTGGACCTGCCTCCTGCTGAAAGGTGTGGCTTATGAATTTTGGACACACACACCCCTACACATGCGCACACACACACACACACACACACACAAGCATGCAGGTAGACCATAAAGGCCTGGGACGATCTCTCGAGTTTCAGTAGCTTGTCTGCCTGTTGACAATGGCAAGCACACGTCTCCTGTTGTGGATTCTTTCGTTGGCTGCTTCACTCGATCCCTCAGGTAAGTCACTGGATATGTTTGCTTCTATCTCACAATGACTGCTAAACTCAGCTCCAAACTACTTAACACTGGCAGGAGGAATATTGCTTTCACCTAACCAGACACCCTGTCTTTAGTCTGTGAGCCAGCACTTGATTGAGAGAAAATTTGTTTTCAGCTGTTATAAGGGTATTTTGCCTTTTATTTCTCTCTCATAAGATAACTTAAGACAGGAACAATTTTCTCAACTGCATGTGTACTATGAAAACAAACAACACTATAAAGAAGTTTTCAAAATGAATTGAAATGAACTGATAGTGGATGATAACAAAATGTTGTGTCTGACTAAGTACAGTTACTTCACAACAGTATTTAAGTATGTTTTGGGAGTATACTTTGCTTGAGTTGTTCCTGACAATTTTCATACTTTTACTCCACTACATTTTCAATTATATGCATAGTAGTATCAAATGAAACTGAATTTGGTGGTCAACTGAGTGTCTGCAACATTTTGTGTAAAGCCGGCTTGTCATTGGACAAGTGCAAATATCAAATTCTCTGTTAAGCCTGCAGATGTGATGCATTTAATTATAGATGCATTTAATTATAGATTTAAAGTGCATTTAATTATAGATTACTTAAGTACAGTAAATACTTTTAGACTTTTACTTGAGTAACATGCTAGTGGGTGACTTGAACTTCTACGAAAGTAATTTTTTGGTAGGGTATCTGTACTTTTACTCAAGTGGGACTTTCAGGTACTTTATACAACACTTTACCTGACACAGTATTAGTTGATACCTATCACCAACTTTATAATCTTTAGTCTCAGTATATCAACTAGAGTGCACAGTACAATTGCCTGAAAAATACTATTTCCTCAAGGATTTTTATGTGGACATGCTTATATAGGAGATTATATGAATGGAGGTGATCTTAAACAACAAACAATGCCACTCCCCATAACCTACACAGAGTATCACATGAAACCAGGGAAGTGAGTCAGTGTACCAATAATCATTTTTCAGTGATTCAGTGAACACTTATTCAGCTTTGTCATCAGAAATGTCTACACATAGCCTATATATTTAGCATGAGAAAACAAAACTCTGCAATGACATGCCCTTACCTTTTTTTAGTACTGAAAGTCTGTATAGTAAAATGATTTTTTATGGTTGGTGTTTATCTAACATGGTTTCCTATTATGATATTAGGTTGAGGGGAAGTGATTATTAGATGTCAGGCGGAGGCTTACTCAACTGTCAAAGTTGACACTAGTATAAAGTGATAAGTAGGCCTAATAATGTTAATAATGTTGTCACTATCATGTTGTTGTCTGTATATAATAGTATTTGTGTGCAGTTTCATACCATATTAGCTGTTGGCTTCCTAATAAAACATTTTGTTTTTGTAAATTTTAGCAGTGTGTTTCAGAGTTGGACTGTTAACAGCTGTGCACTGCAAGCCTTGAAATGGGTTTTACTATTAAGTTTCTAAAAATGAAGCAAACTAATATGGACTGTAGCACCAAAACAATGCCACTCCCCATAACATGAGTCAAGAGTACTTAGCAGATCCTTAGGCAAATCCTCTCTGTGCAAACATTCAGCTCTCTTATAATCGGTGTCCATGAAGATAGACTTTTTAGGTGTTGCAAAGACAAAAGTCTAGAACAGATATTGCACAACTGTGGTCTTCCCATAGACCATACTGAAAGACATTAGTAAACTTAAAAAAAGAAGAAAAAAGTGCTTCAGATCTTGCACACACAGCTTTCAGCCCGATTGTCTCTGTTTAACAGATTGTAGCCCATCATGAAGCATCTCCTGACAGTATTCACTCCTAAGACATCAAAAACAGACTGTCATAACAGAGCACCAATTATCCTTCAAGAGTTGGATCTGATAGTACCCTATGTTGTCATTCTGATGTTGCAATATAGAAGGTCTTGAAAAACCATGTAGTAACAAGTCAATGAAAAAGAGTGGAGGTTGATGATTTAGGTGGATGAGTAACATGGCTCACAATTTAATTTCACTATTCAGCTCTGGAAACATTCTTATGAAGTTAGATGGGCCCAAGGCTGTATCTGATTACAAAAATATGACTAGACTTGATTGGAACATGGAAACTCCACAACATGAAGAAGCAACCCAGTAATCCATAGTTCCTCTCAATACACAGTAATCCAGACTATGTACAGTAGTATGAACTGGGTTTGTGTAGTACATATGTCAACTGTAACTGTTGGAACTTTCAGAAGTTTTCTTGTGTATTATGTATCTGCTCATATCAAAACATTTCATGAAATTAGACAGGAAGTCTAATTTGGTGTTTCTATCAACATCAGCCTCATGGACAATTTTCATCTCATCTCAACATGTGGTCCTACTTAATCATAGAGTTAATCAATAATGTTAATCAATAACTAAACACACATACTTTGCATACACACACACACACACACACACACACACACACACACACACACACACACACACACACAGACACACACGTACATATTTTTGCTCACTTTATAGCAGCTGGCTGATTTTAAAGGGTGGAGATGCCGGGGAAAGCCTTGGTCTGTCCATGGATCACAGTGTGTAAAATTGAGCTTATACACAAGAAATAGATAGATAGACTTGGATTATGTATTGGATAATCTGTAAATCTGGGGTTTAAATTAAAATTAAATATTTACTGACTCTTGGATGTGTTTAGTGTTCATGTGTAAAGTGTTTATGGATAATTTTATGTCCTTCTAAGATTGTAAAATCATTCTGAAAATATATCGATGGAAATTGCCAGCAGAAAAAAATAAACAATACAAGGTTAGGCACCATTAATGGATAATATAAAATGGTTAATATTAAATGTGCAAACAGGTTGTCTGCGTAACGACCCCCCACTGATGTTAACATACCTGCTCTCTTTCAATAGTTTGCCTTCATCAGGAACTTAATGGCGTGAGGGTGTATGACATAGTTCGACCGATTAAACTCCACAGCCTGAACAAAAGAACGGTGAAGGTGAGTCACGGTCCATTTCAAACATGTCTGGAATCAACCACGATAAAAAAACAAACCTCAGCTGCATTGGTTGCACAAGCCAAATTAAACACTTCACTCCTCATTAGTGTATTCAATCCTTTACGTGGCAAAGTACTGTGCATAGGAATGAGCAGCACCTCACAAAATGGTCTGGCACTTTTAACCTCTGCAGCATCACTTCATAACACACCATTTGTTTGAGTGGAAAGCAGGGTGAAAGTGTTGCTGATTCATAAACAGAGTAATGTTAGGTCATGCTGCGTCTGTTGACTCTGTTTAGTCCTCTAGGCCTGAGGTGCTGAGGTATGGGATGACAGTGCAAGGAAAGGACCTTGAGCTGAATCTGGAGCGGAATGAGTGAGTTTTTCGACAAACTACTTTTCCATTCATTGGCCTCAGCTTAAGAACAAGTCATGAATAATCTTAGAATGTCATGTCATGTGAACTTGTTTACGCGGTCAAAGCCACATCCCCATATGAGGTATTTTCTGCAGAAGTATTCATTTCAAAACACTGAAACACAGTCTGAGACTCTCAGACTTTCTGTGATACTTCCTTGTTATAAAGGGTAAAATTAACTCTGATCTCTTCTCTTTGGCTTGCAGCAATATGTTGGCAAATGAATACAGCGAGACATACTATACTGATGATGGCACACCAGTCACCTCTACTCCTGAGACCCTGGTGAGTCAAGTCAACTCTGGCCACTTTATTTATACAACACATTGAAAAATCTGAATTTCAGATTTCAGAATCAGAATCAGAATTACAGTTATTGGCCAAGTATACTCGCATACGCAAGGAATTATTTGTCTTCGATAGATGTAAACTCTCTATACATTTAACATATAGATATGTAGTAATATACATTCCAGACAAATAGTAACATATATAGACACATTCTGTACAATAGAGACAACAATATACATATAGGCACATCTCTACGTAATACAAATAAGACATAATATTCAAGATGATATTCAAGTACGAGTGGGATGTAACATGTAAATTAATAATGCAAATGTAGTGTGCAAGATGCATTATTGAAATAAAGTATATAATGTGTAGTGTAGTGCATAAGATGCATTATTTAAATGAAGTATGTAATGTGTAGTTTAGTGTATAAGATATGCATATGGAAAGCATATAATGTGCAGGAGAAGGTGAATGGCCAAAGTGGGGGTGAGACCCTTATTAGCAGTTCAGGAGAGTTTTAGCAGTGGGACACAAGCTGTTCTTGTGTCTGGCTGTTTTTGTGCGCAGGGATCTGTAGCACCTGCCAGAGGGGAGGAGGGTAAAGAGAGTGGGTGCAGGATGTGTGGGGTCTTCATGTTGATGTTCTCTGCCCACTACCTTGTCCTTCCAGAGTACAAGTCCTGGATGGATAGAATGGGGTCACCAATGATTTTAAGAGCATAAATAGAATTAATAAAAGCATTAATAAAGAAAAGGCAAATTTGTATAAAAGGAAGGCTGTAGAACAACAAAATGATCACTTATTGTTTTTTACTTATTTTTCACTTATTTGCTTATTGAATTTAATCATAGTTATTTTGTAGTAGGATAACATTAAGAAAGTAGGCCGCACATATTTGGTTAGGGTTAGAACACAAGCTGACTTAAAAGTAAGGGTAAAGCCATTTTTTCCCAGTTTTAATTTAAAACACCCAATAACTGACTTGAGCTTGACTTAATGTGAGGTACAAGACGGGAGGACAGTTCCACAGCTTTGGTAAATAAAGTTGTTCCACTGAAAGTTGTTCCATGTTTCCATGTTCCACTGTGCATGTTGCCAAACCAAGCACACACTAATTTTCCTTCACCTACTTCCTTAACAGGACCATTGCTACTATCAAGGGAGCATTGTCAACGACAGTGAATCCATGGTTAGTGTTAGCACCTGTAATGGCCTCAGGTATGTCTGAGTGGTATATGCTTTTTATCTCAGTTCTGAGTATCTCACAGCTGCATATTTCATATAGGGGATTTAGTTAAGAAGTGGTTGACACACCGTTATGAAACTGGCTGCTACTCTCCATAGGGGATATTTCCAGACTGCAGAACAGAGGTTCTTGATTGAACCCATGACAGAGGACAAAGATGGAGACCATGCGGTTCTGAAATTTGATGATGTTCATGACAAACCAATGACATGTGGAGTGACCAACACCAGCTGGGACCCCGAGTACCCTACCAAAACCAGTAAATCCCGATCCCGTGGGGCTGTAAGTCACTTTCAATTGTATATCCACTTAAATTAACTTTAAATCCACTATTCAAAGTATGTTTTTCACCAAAAATCTGAATTTCTTTGTAGAGACCATCATTACTCCAAGAGCAAAAATACATTGAGCTCTATCTTGTGGCAGACAACAGAGAGGTGAGACAAACAAACTGACCGCAATTTCCTGCAATTTCAAATTTGCAATTTCCTTGTAGTGGCCCAATGTACTGTGTAAACACATGACACGATATTGTATAACCAATTATTCTTTCTTTGTCTTTCTTAGTATATTCGCATGAAAAGTGACATTTCAGAATTGAGGAAGCGAATATTTGAGATCATCAATTTTGTTAATGCGGTGAGTGCCAAATTACTCACAGTGACGCCAACAGTTTGGTTCACTTGAGAATTTCCAGGAGAAATGAGAATCACCCCTGTTGGTGCAGAAATTTGTTCATTCATCCATTTCATTTTCTCATTCATTCATTCTTTCATTCATTAATTTGTTATTAATTAGTTTGTCATTTAGTCCCTTTTTTCATACCATCACTCAGTATTCATCATTCTCTATCTGCCATACAGGTGTATAAGCCTCTTAACACCTTCATTGCCTTGATTGGGCTCGAGGTCTGGACAGACAGTGACAAGATATCAGTGACCTCGCCAGCAGGGGCCACCTTGGACAGTTTCACCAAGTGGAGGAACTCTGACCTGAGGAAGAGAAAGCGCCATGACAATGCTCAACTGATAACGTAAGCCAATTTCAACACCCTGCATGCTTCCTCATTAACTCTGAGAAGATAGGCATGAGTGAAGCCTGATCAAAGACAAAGATTAACCATGAGTGTGTGCTTTCTTACAAAATTTCTTTCTCCAGATCTATTGACTTTGATGGTTCGACAGTGGGACTAGCCTTCATTGGAACCCTCTGCTCTGATCACTCCACGGGGGTCATCCAGGTATAAAATTGCATATATTCTTTGTTAGTGCTGGGGATACACTCAATAACATGAAATAAAAGGACTGAAAAAACAAACGTTGGTGGCCTGATTCCAATATGATCTTTGCCTTGGTCAAGTAATACAACTACGCACAAACAGATATCCTCAAAAAAAAGAAATGAAACTCCAAAAAGGTTTTTTAAAGGTCCTCTTATCTGTTTTCCTCTTTTTCTTTCTTATTTTCTGTCTGTATTTCTCTAAGGATCATAACCACAGGGCTATTGCAGTAGGCGCAACACTATCGCACGAAATGGGCCATAACTTGGGCATGAGCCATGACACAAGTTCTTGCAACTGTCCAGAGAGCAGTTGCATAATGGCAGCAGCCTTAAGGTAAATAGTGAGATATTAATCACAGATAACTCACAAATATAAGCGCCACTCAAATCTTGTGCAGTCTTGAGTGGTGAATATGCTATCTTTGTCTTCCTTGTAGCTATAGCATCCCAGAGAAATTCAGCAGCTGCAGCAGCACCGGCTTCAGTGACTTTCTGAACAACCGCAACCCAGAGTGCATACTGAACAAGCCAGACTACAAGATGCTGGAGTCAGATCCTGTGTGTGGGAATGGGTTTCTGGAGCGAGGGGAGCAGTGTGACTGTGGCAAATTGGAGGTGAGACAAAATTACGCTCTTAAGAGGAAAATAGTAAGAATTATGATTCCTCACTCCCTGTGACCTCACATATAAACCTCAGCATTATTCAAAGTAAAAAACAGCATCGATAATGGACATTTGATTGCCAATTTATGACAAAACAATCAAAGGCAATGAATTTGATCATTCCTCAGAGCTTTGTTTGCTATGTTTCCCTTCCCTGATAAGAATGCCTTTGACAAGTTCAAACAGGACCGGGAGCAGTTCTCTGTGGTCTCCATACCGCAACCACTGAAAACAGCCAACAGCAAACATTCCAGCAGGAATGTTAAAAAAAAAACTGAAGCATGCATTATTATATGCTGGGTCATTTACTGGACATAAAAATCCTATTGATTGCAATTAATAAGGTCTTTGAAAAGAAGCTATGCTAAACGCTAAAGGAACTATGAGTAATGTGTTAAAATGTGCAAATCAATATGCACTGTCTTGTCCAGATATCCACTGAAGCCGGCCTGCAAGACCACTAGCCTTTGCCTGGCTTCCATATAATATCACGTTCCACGTGTGGCCACTGTATTAAATATAATGCGAGTGAAACTCGACTGAAAACCCATAAGTATTCCATTGACACTAGGAAGGGCGTACATATAACTAGGGAAATCAATCAGTGAAAATGCTGTTATTGAATTTTGTGTTAATATGTGAGCTGAACTATGCAGGACAGCCTGTTGTTACAGAAAGTTTTATTTGCGGAAAGATGCAATGGTGGTGATGGATCATGTTATGCCAAGTCTGAATCAGCAGGGCTCGGGTACAGATAAGGAAGCAAAACCTACAGCTATTTTCATATGCAGGACATACAGTTAGTAAGGCTTAAGATGGCAACCAGCACAGGGGCCTAAATTACACTATAGAACCTGACTGGACAAGCATTGGGACTAGCATTAGATTGGGGTGTTTCTGGATGTTTTGAGGTGTACCTGTGTACGTGTAAGACCTGAAGAGTACCTGTTGTCTCAGGTACAGACATGTCCTAACCCATCATGGGGAGAACACGTGGCCAGCTGAGACAACCTCCTTATCTGATTGATAATACTTCCTGTGGCACAGAAAATGATTGTGTTCAGACCTGCTCTCTGACAAATGGTAACAAACCCTCCATTCTTCTTTATGTATTTTGAATAGGAATGCACCAACCCATGCTGCAATGCCACAACCTGCAGGCTAATGGAAGGGGCTCAATGTGCTGCAGGAGAATGCTGTAATGACTGCAAGGTAAGGAAAACATGCATGGAGGTGTTAAAAATCATGTCATGATAACCTTTCAGAACATGTACCACTTTGTGTTTCCTTACTTGGATACTTGGGTACACATATAAGCAGAGAGGGTCAAAGCGGAGCAAGAGGCATAAACATTTGTTAAGTTCTCCCACTTATGCAGGCTGGAACTATTCCCATTGCTCCCATTGTTACGCATTATGTTGCTCTATCTTTGTCAGTATATATATATATATATATATATATATGTAAGCAAATTTTGTCTCATAAAACCCCTGCTCTGCATGCTTGTTTTAGACTATACACTGTCTTAAGAGTGGGAAGGGGGAAACAATAGATTAGAGTATTTACTCTAATAGGGCATCTTGTTTTTGTTATGGGTGTCAGTACAGTACAGTACAGAGTCAACAGAGGACATGTATTTCTCAAGAGATCATCTATGGCATGAAGAAATATAATTGAAACCGGGCTTTCAGATCCCTTTAAAGGCAACACAGTGTCATTTTATTATTACCATTATGATGGCCTTCTGCCATTTTCTTCTTTCAACTTTAGATAGCCCTCTAGTGGTCAGCTGTTGAGAAAGTAAAATTTACAGTATAGATACAAAGTTTACTGATTTTATACATTTTGGGGATATATATATATTTTTTTTTGTCTGTAAAAACCGCCTCCTCAGATCATGCCCAGAGATAGAGAGTGTAGACCCAAAAACAACAACTGTGATCTGGCCGAGTACTGCACTGGAGAATCTGCTGAGTGCCCTGAGGATGTCTTTGCTGTGAACGGTCTCCCATGCCAGAATGGGAAAGGCTACTGCTATAATGGCCAGTGTCCACAGAGGGAGGACCAGTGTGTTCGAATGTGGGGATCAAGTGAGTTGAACACATCTGTCAGAGGCTGATTTGCCTTCCTTTGCAGTTTTCTATTTTTTTATTTCCTTGAAAAAACTTTGCGTTTGAATTGCCTTACCTTTTGTTTAGCTGCACGAGTGGCTAGCACATGGTGCTATAGTCAGAACACTAGAGGATTGTACTATGCCTTCTGCAAGTGGTCAGAAAACGGCGAGTATCTGCCATGCCAGAATCAGTATGTCCTACATATCTTTATTTAATCATTTTATTTAAATACCTTTATATTCATTTATATTCACATAATTCCAACATCCAATTCTATGCTTTAGTGTCTCCATAACCTCTATGGATTAATCTAACCTGACTGTTACAGGGATATAATGTGTGGGAAGCTGTTCTGTCATGATGGTAATGGCAATCCCAATTACGGTCGCCTGGTGGCCTTCAAAGACTGCAAAGCCACATTCTACAGTGACCGAGAGAGCGACCTTGGTCAGGTGGACACAGGCACCAAGTGTGGAGAAGACATGGTAAGGCTTATAGTATTGCAGCAGGGTACACTCCTTGAAGCATGATCCTTTGATCCTTGTCAAAGTCCCTTAACTTTCCTCTCTCTCTCTGTGTATGTGTGTGTGTATTCTTAGGTGTGCAGTCAGAACCAGTGTGTGGACCTTGAAACAGCCTACAAAGCGGTCAACTGCTCAGCCAAGTGCCCAGGACATGGGGTAGGAACCAGTTCCACAGAAAGACATCCTGTTATTGACTAATACTGATATACTGATAGCGTGGATATTTGTCACACAAGGCATAGCTATGTAGTAAGGTTGCCTGCTTCATTTGTATTCATTTGCTGTAACAACAGTAATAACCAAATCATAACCAATAACTAAATTACTGACTACAGCATAACAGCATAACACTATGTCATATAAGGTATATGGTGGCATTATTCAGCAGCTACAACCATCTCTTCCTCTGAAGACTGTTTGAACTACACTTGTATACATGTTCTTCGCCCCAGATTTTTACATACTATTTGCATTACACGCCTCTGATTGTGTAAACATTGTGTTCACCTTTAGGTGTGTAATCACAAGTCTGAGTGTCAGTGCGAACCTGGTTGGCTTCCACCACACTGTGACACAGAGAATTCGGCCCAGCTCTCCAAAGGTAGGTGTTTGTCCCAGCATCTATGTGGAATAATCGTATTAAAACCTTTTGATTGAGAAGTGAAAAATTGAAAATTTTCATTTTCTTTAGTTCTGCGCTAATAATTAAGGCTAATAAAGGCTAATTATTCCAGTGTGGTTTTCTATATTCTGCCTTGTGTGAAGTCCTCAAAGTCTTTTACTTTTCTGTCCCCAGATGTTGTGATTACCATCTCAGTAATTCTCTCCATTCTGGGTCTGATCATTCTGATTGGGGGAAGTGTTTTTTTTCTGAGGCGCAGACAGAACACTCCACGCATATCTAGGTGAGTCAAACACTCTCACATACACAGACCCAAACACACACACAATGCTGTGGAATTTACTCTAACTAGTTACTTTACATTAATTACTGCTTTTAATTGTCACTGGATTACGTTACTCGTTATCCCTTTTGAAATAGTAACTTGACTACTCGTTACTTTACTTTTTTCATACTTATCAAGATTCCCTAGGCAGAAGGATTCTTTCAGTCAGGGTTGTATGCCTAGTGGGCCTGGAGCAGATAAACTACAGTTTTTCACTATTAGGCATTTATAACATTGCATGCGTTGATACCAGAAAGTGCACGTCTCAACCAAACCTCTCCAATAGGCCCACCATTGTCCAAATAAAATGTAACATAGGTTACATCATGACCATAATCAGTAGGCCATCTATCACTGTAGTAACAACTTGGAAGTTTTGCAAGTTGCTAAGGGAAAAAAACACTAGGCAATAATCTACACTTGTCTGCAACTTTCTCACAATTATCCTCATGTGAGACCAGTGGGAATTGTTTAACAGCAAGCATGTAGGTCAGCACGCGAAATGACAGGCTGCATTAACAACAAGAAACATTAATTCTAAGTGATACAAGGCTGCCTGCAATAGCCTAATTTAAGTGTTTAGGAGAACAGGCTACGAACTAAATATAGCCTATCAAAATGTTTTTGTAAATGTTATATGTTACAGAAGGCTTAGCCAAATTTATATGTATAGGCAAACTGAACCTGCACACAAAACAACATTGGACATCTTGCATTTCACAGATTTTTTTATTATTTATTTATTTATTGATTGATTGATTGATTGTCGTGCAATAAACAGAAAATAATATCAATACTTCCAGTGCTGGGAAAGTTACTTTGGAAATGCAATGTCTTGCAATTACAAAGTAATGTAACTAATTACATCCGATTACTTTTGGATTACTCTTCTATATTTTGAGTGAATTTTCTCAATGTTAAAAAATTTGCAGCTATAAATGGAGGATGTTGTGAATCCGTTCATACGTTTTTCAAAATAAAAACAAAAATGTCTCCAAAACCAAAATGGAAAAAAAGGATAGCGATTAGTTCTTTCAGTTTTCATTTTTGTGTTTAACTGAATAATAGAAAAAAACGAATAACGGCCGTTTCCCGTTTCATCCATTTTTTACCTGAAGCAAGTTGAGTAAACCGTTAATGAACATGGTGCCGTGGAAAAAAAGGTAGACATTTAAAAGAATTCATAAACTCAAACACGACGTGAATGGTGTATGTCTGACCAAAACAGGCCGTTTCACCATAGCTAACACTCATGACTTTTAATATAATTAAAGTTATTATTACTTTTTCGTTTGGCCTCTAATGGTTAATGGTTAAATATACCAAGGCTATAATAACACTATTTAAAAAATACCGTTTTCTGATTGGTTTTATTTTGAAAATCAAATGAACTTTACACTGATTGTTGTGCACTTGAGAAAAAGTCAAAACAAATTATTAAACATAAAGTCAACGTTTCTGCAGAAGCTATTCAGATGTAAGGGAAATTGTAATTTTTAATATTTCTTGAAGTGAGTGATTTATTACTCGTTACTCCCCAACACTATTTCAGTTACCTTTGATACTAGTGCTTTCGCAGATGTCCTCTCTCCGGCAAATAGGCACGCAAGATCCACTAAGTAAAACTGTGCGTCTCGTTCATGACGCACACTCTGTTTATTTAATAGGTCAGATATGATTTCACTGCGCAAAACGTTGGTAGCGCAGAAAAAAGTCCGTTGCAATTACAGTGCACAAAACACAAATTACAGTGACCCGTTAGCCCCAACACTGCGCGCGTGAGCGCGCGCGCACACACAAGTACACACGCACACTCCCAGTCACATAAAGCCATTAATAACACTCCTATGTTCTATCATCTCCGCAGTAGTCTCACAACCCCGAAGAGCCAGCCTGTGAGTAACCCTGTTTTTGGACATCAGCAACTGAAGACACCCAGGCCAAACCCAGAAGCAGTAAGCAGCATTCAATTGATCAGATTAGCAACAACCTAGCCTAAGCCTTATGCCTTTCTTCTCTCGCTCTGTTTGTCAGACACAACGGCCTAGAGCTCCACCACCACCACCCCCTGCTGGTGGGAGGAGTAGACCTCTGCAGCCTAACTTCATGGCAGCACGACAGGTAACAACTGAAAGACAGAGCAAATAACCCAGCCGTGCACAGATAAGCATGTGTTTTGACTTTTAATCGCAGATGATCTGTAAGTAGTAACCTAGGCCTCTAACTTCTCGGTTGTTGTAAAGTAAAATATGACACGTAGATCATTGATTCAGGACTGTGATCTTAGGGTCAACGTAGGTAGGTTTCAAGGAAGGAACTATGCACGTTAGTCTGGACTCAGTTATCCCATAAACAATTAATAATGTTTCACAATTTCTGTAATGGTTACACAAGTTCTGTTTTCTTACAGGCACTGTGGCTACCGCCACATCCTCGCGTGTAATCCACAGCATCAGTAGACAGAGGTGAAAAGGAGTCTGTGAAGTAGCATTGAGCTTTTCTGTTTATACGGAGAGATCTGGTGAATGCCAGTGAGAATGTGCACTAAAAACAAGCATGGAAGGGCTTGTCAAGAGACAAGTGCAATATATTATGTCCACTCCATGCAAAAGTGAGACATATTTTTATAGCCATATGTACAGTATATAAACAGATTTTATTGCCATGTTTGAAAGCGCATGTGTGTGTGTGAGTGGGTTCAAATGCCAAGATGAGCCTCAGTATGATTTCACTGGTCACTTAAGGTTTTACAGCCTCACCGATATGAAATTATGTATACTTTTTAATTGTACAGAGATGAGATGAGACATCTCAATTCTCAGTAAAATTATCTGTAAAAAAGTGCTACAAACTTTCAATGCACTTTCTACTTTACATGTTGTTTTATTGCTATGTAATGTATAGGAAATGTATAAAGTCAGCACAAAATGTAAATAATAAAACACGCTGAAATATGTCCTCAACACTCTTTTATATCCAACATGTCAGTTACTTTCATCGTCATTATTATTTGCAATGCAGCTCAGTCTGGTTGCTTTCTTGTCAGCTCCCACTTCCCTGAGGCAGAATGAACAGACATAGATCAAAATTGTGCTGTGGACAGGCCTACCACCAATCAGACCAACGTTTGACGTTTGAAGAGGCTGAGCACGGTGCATCGATATTTAAAACAAAACATGCGTTAAGCCCACTTCCATAGCATCGGTGCCAACAGCCTATGTTTGATTGGTTGTCTGTCTCAGGCAAATGGAGAGAAATGAAGATAGGCCTAGTGGCCATACTGTGCTGCATAGCTGTGGTCACTATAACAATTAAAGATAAATATCCTCAATACAGAGTTTTAAGGCCTCAGATAGTCAGTTTACTCACATTCTTTGTTCTTCAAAGCAGTTGAACAAATTATATACTGACATAACTGACCACAGGCTGGAGGTTTATTCAACTAGTCCACTATTACAGTCGGTGTTGTAGGCTGTAGTCAACAAATGATTATGAAAAATATAAAATAGAATGAACTCTACAGATCGGTATTAAGGAGGGTAGTTTTGTGGAAATAGGCTAGTAAAATCATGGTAACAACTCGTAACTACTCACGGTACTGAAAGATGACTGAATGATTTCTATATAATTTCTCCAACAAATAGTGGGTCATTGATTAGAAATAACATAAAAATATTCAGTTAGCTGTTAAGAGTTGTTACTGTGATTTTTACCAACATATTACCACAAATGCTGTTATCCTGTTTTGAGCATTAACTAAGGTGAATAGATACATAAAAAATCCTTGTATTTTTTTTTTCACAATGACAAAAGTAAATTTTCAATTCCACTCTCTATGCCATCTTTAAGAATGAGTCAATTTTATTAATTAATAATTAATGACTAGTTGACTGTTAAAGTAAAAATAACTACTAGTAGTAACTACCAAAGAGTTTTGCCCCTTCCACAGGCTGAGGTATTAAGTATTTCTACCAATTACACACATACTGGGAAAATCCGGTTATGGACAAAATCACGCTACTTACAGACAGAAAGCACAAAAAGAAACAAAAGTAACATCATGTAAAGACTTCCATATTCCATTTTTATTTTTCAACTGACACACCTACATAAAATCAAGATTTAACAGTTGCCTTGCAACACAGGTACTCAACATTAAGATCGACCCTTTTTTAAATACAACTATTAAGAGACTCTTGGTAATAACGTATATTTCTGTACATTCTGTGAGATATGTTAACCTGACCTTGGTCACTGACTTTTGCCCTAACTGGGCTTCAGACCTCACCAAATTAATGCTACCACTCGTGCGGTCTGGTCACACACTTGGTGCAAAAAAAAGTAAGACTGATAAAGCAACAAATGCATTTAGGAATTTCCCATGAGCATGTTCTGTAGACCATTTAATATGAACACAGACTTACAAAATAAAAAGAAATAAAGAAAAAGGTGTCAGATATGGAAATATGAATTACAAGTGGGAATCATCCACCACAGTCCTGTGGCTGCCTCTAACTCTGGACAAGCCAGACCAATGGGCTTGGAGACCTGAACAGACTCAAGGTAAGGTCAGGATACCAGTTCCCTCTACAGAGGAACAGAACCTGTGGGACATGTAGACCTGGGCTGCCTGCATGGATGGTGTGTGTGTGTGTGTGTGTAGAGGTCAAAACCTCTCAACCATAAACACAGCTTATATGTTTTTTACACACTGCCATCTCCTGTGAATACACATCCTTACAGTATGTGGTGTTTAAGTGATGGTTTGTAAAATACTGAAGTCAAGCTTTCCTTTAATAGCTTCAGTGACTACAGGTGAATGTCAGTCATGTTTCTGTTATTCAGTCAGCACATTGCACACTGTATTGGATTGGGTGGTAGAAAAATTAAAGCTGTAGTTAAACCATCTTAAGACATTTCCATAAACAGTTCAGACCAGCATTATATATACAATGCTTATATCACTATTATTTCTTATCATGAGCACCATGATGACTATTCCATGAAAGGGTGATTCTGGACTTTCTTTGTAAAAGGAGAATGTTCCTAAACAATGTCCACAACCACCTGAACAATGACTATATTAGAAGGACATTTAACTGCGAGCATATCCTGCCACTTTGGATGGTGAACTTACAGAAAACCAACAGCAGGTGGAGACAAATATTGACATCACACGTTCTGGAGCATACAAGATTTCCCCAATATTAAGATGTGAATGTAGTGCTACTAGTACCATATAGAATGTCTGAATAACAAATAAGACAAGACTAGTTGCTGTCAATGACTGCTGTCAGTCCCTACCACTCCTTCAATTTAAAAAATGTATCATATCTCTGCACCACCCCATCTCGAATCACACATCAAAAACACCCCCCACCCCACAAAAAAGTCCACCATTTACAGTTTGCACCCCATGTGCTGTCATTCATCACAACTCTTGCACTTTCCAAGTAGAAAATGAATACAATTCCCATCAGCCACTGGGGTTCTCCTTGGCGGAGAAGAGTGTAGTCAGGACCTACAGGTCTGGCAGCTTAGGCTCCTGGGGAATTACATTAGCAACATCCCCCTCCAACAGACTTTGGTTGAGTAGTTAGGACACCAAACACCTGGTGGCAATAGTTGTATGTTTCAACATAGCAGAGAGAGGACACAACAAAAATTGTTTACCACTTAATCTGACTTCAATCTATCATTCACGTTTAAAACTGATAGCATACTTCTGCGAATGGGCAAAAATATATTTATATATTTACTGTATATACACACACATATATAAATGCTTATTTAAAAAAAACGTGGGAACAAGCAGGAACCCGTAAGCAGCTACAACTAACATATCTTTCTTTTCATTTAGTTGTTTAAATGGTAGTCCAAAATAACAAAGAAAACACAGCAACATCTGCTTCTATTACTTTCCCCAAATGTAAAAAAAAAAAAAATTAAAAAAATTCTGAAATAGCATGATATTGATCCCTCATTTTTTTTTAGTTTTTAGTTTTTTGGAAGGTTCAGACATCCCTTTTAGTCACGCCACATGATGAACATTCATCAGCTCGGAGTGTTCCCTCACACAGTAGAGATGAAGAACATTTGGAGAGAAGACAGAAATTACTGGACTGCTGGTGCTTCGGCAATGGCTGTCCATGATGAGGAGTATAAACTAGCAAAACGGTGTGTTGTTGACACATGGTGTGTACTGTATATCTGGTCATTTTGTTTTTCCTTCTCCAAACAGTAAACTGTCTCTAATACGCAAATCTAATACAGTTAAAGTAATAAATAAAAAAATAAAAAAAAAAAACTTTTACTTCATTTTTTTTTAGCTTACGGACCATTTTCTCCCCGTCTTGTGCTGGCCAGATAGAAGAGGCCAGAAGGAGGACAGTCTTTGCTAAAAAGACTAACACAGAGGATCAAGAGGAAAGGAGTGTGACAGATGGAGAGACAGAGAGAAAGACAAAGAGACAAAGACAGCAAAAATAGCTGGAAAAGAAGAGCAAGTACAGTGATCCAGACAGAGAAACAAAGACCAGAAAGATAGAAGTGGTCTGAAAGAGAGAGAGAGGGAGAGAGAGAGAGGGAGAGAACACTGGTCTGGAGCAGGCTCTTGTCCCCCCTCAAGTCTATGCCTTTCCGTCAGTGCCATTCTTTTCAGCATCGTTGCCCGCTTTTGCAGCGTTCGGGTCGGGAGACTGTCCATCCTTTCGGGGAGGCATCCTCTCGTTTATTCTGTCCAAGCCCCGTGCCTCCTCAAAGTTGCGTATCTTTCTTGTGGGAGAGAAGCCTTGGATAGCTACCAGGAGATTAGGAACAAGAGGAAGAGGACCAAAAAGAAAGAGAGGAAAGAGGTATTAGGAACGGTGCAGAAAACGGAGAGCAGAATTGTGGTGAAGTCATGCTATGCCAATTCACCAAAAAGATATGCTCAGACAAATCATACACAACATCCCAAAAGGGTGTAAAATAATACAATGTTATGTACACAAAGTGCAGGTATTGTCTACTTCTGGTATTATCTTTAACTTAAAGGGTAGGTTTGTTTTTTTGATGGTTTATGATGAAATACAATGGTTATAATTAAACCAAAAATTTGAGAAAAAATTGAGAATTTTCAGTTGCATAGTATCCCCAATCTACAGAATGGCTGCATAGGCGACCTGCTGCAATCTTTCCTAAAATGCATTAAACTTTCATTTGTAAAGATACAAAACTCACAGAGTGGACAGTAATGTTCACTGATACGCTGACACAAAAAACACACTGTCAATTGTGGACCTATTTTTTCAAACTACTCACCCATCAACCCATGGAAGTCACACTTCACAATGATTTTTGTGTCAGCTTATCAGTGAACATTACTGACCACGCGGTGAGTTTCTCATCTTTACAAACTAGAGTTTAATGTGTTTTAGGAAAGACTGCAGCAGCAGGGCACCTATGCAGCCATAGTGAAGGTGGTGGGTGCTACTGCAACAAACGAAATTCTCGGAACAGAGGCATTAGTCAAATTTTAGAAAACAA
The DNA here is from genome assembly GCA_027481765.1 of Tenualosa thibaudeaui. Lineage (NCBI taxonomy): Eukaryota > Metazoa > Chordata > Actinopteri > Clupeiformes > Clupeidae > Tenualosa > Tenualosa thibaudeaui. The sequence goes on along the minus strand of JAIFZK010000018.1, from coordinate 5,909,098 downwards.
AGTATAAAAAACTAACTTGACATTGAAACAGAAACATAACATTGTCTACACATCACAGCAACACAGTACAAACACAATGGATTCATGTGCATGCAAGAGGGAAAACACGACTCTCTAAACACTCGAAGATGTCGCTTACCAGAGCAATTGCAGCAAAAGCAAAAACAATAGAATTAATAGAAACCAAACCAGGAACCATGAAAGTGCATACTGTACATTAGGATACATATCCTGAACACCATATTAATGAGACCATAATGGGCCTGCAGAGCACAACACTGACACATTTACATCACTGTGGTCTTGCATACAAATCTCATGGGAGCAATGACTACAAAGGGTCAATCTTGTGTAATTTGAATATTTCCTCTATCAGACCACAATATTCCGCTGAGGAAACACCTGATGGAATTAATGATCATGCTGTTACGTCTTATCATAAATGTATGTGAATAATTCACAAGGCTCCACTATAAACCTTTGTCAGGGATGACATCAGACACTTGACCTAATTACTCAACCACACAAGCCAAAGTACAGTCACTAATAAAGAAAGAAGTCAACGCAACACAGACACACGCACACAACACAACACTAAACAAACATAACACTACACCACACGCATGGAAAGCATGGGTATGTGATGCATGCTAACCACCACACAGAGGAAGACATTCTTGCACAGCTACAAGAAGGATGAGCCATCCAACTTAGACTAAACAATTCACCCTAATTTTGATTTCAACTTCAAACCAGCCAACAACAAAAACAAACAACCAAAGACAAAGAAAGAACTCCACCCATGCCTGCCCCACCCCTAACACACACAATCAGTTTGGAATGTACAATGTCAGGACCTTAGGAACCTGGAGGGCTTGTAATAACTGGATGTTCAAAGATGTTGTCCTGAGCATGCCCAGTAAAGGCCTCTTCCCCAAAACCATCATCCCCATCCACCCTCACTTTCCCTTTCAGGCTGCACTGTGTGTTTACACAACATCTCCTTCACCTGGAGTGCGGCCATTGTGGCGATGGCACTGTCGCCGTTAGAGGGGCCGCAGGCGGACAAGGTGTTTCTACGAGGCGGCCGCAGGAGACAGACAGGAGCCCTTTTGCGATGTAACAAGATTAGTAGTCTGAAAATATCCCGCAGGGAGAGAAAGAGGGAGAGAGGGAGGTCCTCAGGCCCAAGCCTATCACAGCACACAGCCGGGGTATTATCCAGCTCTGCTTACAGCCTCACCAGAGGGGGGAGGGAAGGAAGGGGGGATGGAGAAGTGAGGAGGAGGAAGGAAGTCACTCTCATGGTCAACAGGTGACATCAAGCTGCTCCAGAGTTCCTACGGCCAACTGCGGATACTTGTGACCCCAGAACAGGTGCAAGAACAAGCTTAATTTGCCGCACTGAGTCGTCATCCACGGCACACGCGGCTGTTTCTCTCCCGGTCAGGTGACCCTCAGATCTCTGAGCTTTTCTGTGCCTCAGCATCTACTGTCCTGAAGTGCCCCAAAAGATGTTTGGTTTGTTTTCATTTTCAGCTGTAGCTACTGACTGTGCAAGAACTTCCAGTTTCCACATTTCAATCACTTGGTATACACAAAGGAAATGGTCAAAAATCACAGTGAGGAACTACAACACAATAAAACTGAACAGAAGCGGGACTTTAGAAAGGAGCTAAGCATGACACACGACACCAACAGGAGTCGGGTTGAGAGTATGGGGTGGGAAGGGATCGCCACAGTCCATATGCGTACCTTTACCCTCCTTGGCTTCTAGGGTGGCTGTGGAAGAGTGACCACAGTGAATGGAGTATGGTTAGGATATGCATGCAAACTCAACCTCTCAACAATATCACCAGCATTATTTAAACACGCATGGACACTTCTCTTCAGATCACAGAGAAGAAATGAAAATGTGTTTACAAGAGAGACCAGTGAAAGGCTGAAGTGAATATTATTTGGGATAGAGAAGGTCATTATGGCAGAGCTTTTCAACATCAATGGGAAAAAAAACAAGACAAGAAAAACAGGTTAAATAAATGATGAGGCTCCACATCATCTGGAAACGCACACTTTAGTTTCACACAGATTTAGAGACAAGGGAGGACAGATCATACCAGAGCTAATTTGATCCAAAAAATTACACTCAAACAAAAATCACTAAAATATAATATAACGATCAAAAATGTTCACAAATTTAGTGATGGTAGAGTGACATACAGACTCATACACACACAGACATATACACATTCCAAAGGTCTAAAAACTCAGCAGAGAAGACCCAAAGGGGCCTGAGGGGGTGGCTGTGGTTCTGTCAGGTGGTCCGTGGGAGAATGGGTCTTGCCTGTGAGGCTGACGGATGCGAGGGTCCATTTACATGCCACTTCTGTTTTGTGAGCACAGGGCAAGCAACCACGCACAGCCAGAAATAACACGCCGCCGCACACCCCACGCCTCACACTATCCACTGACCTCAAGTCAGCTGGCAGCCCTTCAAACCTTTGGGACCATGAGATAAAAGACTAAAAGACGCAAGGGAACCAGGATAAATGAATACAAGCCAACAGGGACTGATGAGGACGGGCTGACTGATAAAGGGGTAGAGACTGACACTGACTGACGGAAAGGGATGAAATTCCTTTATAGAAACAACAGGACTGGTTGTCATCAATGGGGAAAAACAGGAAACAGAGAGGCTGATGTGCAGTGCCAAGACAGCGCTGAATCCTCCTCCCCTCCTCTCTCTGTGCTTTTCTCTTTCGCATGTACTGTAGCATTCTTCAAAAGGTCACACTCCTCATGCTAGCATAGCACTGCTTGCTGCTTCACATGGCATCAGAGGCACTACTACTGTTGCTACTACTGCTGCTGCGGACGCTGCTGCTGCCTGCCAGTGGTCACAGTGCTGACCTTTCTCTCTGACACCTGGATGCCCCGGTGGAGGCTTGAGCTGAGCTGATGGCCCACTGAGCCCACCCCCAAACACAAACACACACACACACAGGGAAACCCTGCTTGGAACTTATTTTGGGCTATTATGGGCTATGTTGATGCAAGGCAAAGGATCTTGTTCTAATTTCCATACAGCATAGCCTATCTGGGCCTGTTCTTCCCTCTGGTAATTGGTTGCTAATGAACACAGTTAGTTTGCTTTTGCTATTTCCAAGGATAATTATGTAGGGAGCCACAATTCCGTAGTTGTTTGTCTTGTGGTTATCCATCATTTCCTTTTTGGAAGAGCCGCCTCATTACCACTTAACTTTGTCCTGGGACCCACGCAACACTGGCGGCCGTCAGACTTTTGGGTCGGTGGGAAATTCTGTCTGGCAGCACAATGGCAACGATGAATGAATCACTGAAATGCAGCTAAATAGAACGATCACAGCAGAGGCAATTCATTTTCTTTCTGCAGGGTCACGGCTGTTTCTGGGCTCTAGTCCAGAAAGTACCCACAAAGTTTTCAAAGTCTCACTCTGTCAAGTCAACACCAAGCAAGACTAATGAAACAACCTAATCTACAACTGAAATAGGCCATACATACATACAAAGTAATAAAGTAATACTTTAAGAGGTAAGTTGATGTGTTGATGGACAAAGATGTGTATCCATCCCTTAAACACATTTCTGTTTTCAAAGCCATCATGCAGGTCTGTCTGTCTGTCTTTGTAAAAAGCCAATGCCAAACCGCAGCTGAGCATAAGTCCGCTCCAATGCTCTAGGCCAACACTGACAGGCTGGATTGCTGTTAGTGAGGATGAACGTCTGCGCTGTGCGGTGAGTGTGGCAGGAATTGAACGCAGCCAGCTGAGGAGATCACAGCGAGTTGTGAAAGAGCAGCCTGCTTAACAGCACACACACTCACACGCATGCACGCACACACACACACGTACATGCACACGTACACACAAGCACACACATAAAACACACACAGACACCAACACACACGCACAAAGATAAAAAAACACACACGCACACCCACACACACAAAAAAACACACACACACACACATACAGGGCTTAGCTTAGCCTCACTAGTACAGCGCATCTCAAGCACTGACAAGAAAGAGGAGGAGATAATCAGAGGTTGGTGTAACGCTAAGAGCATTTGACCTTCTGTTGTGCCAGGAGTGCAGCGTGAGGATAATTTTTGGAGGCGAAAAAAAAGAAAGATTTTAAAAAAGGCATAGGAATCAGACAATGAGGCAATGGGAAGACATCTGCGGAACACACTGTCTGCTCCTGTCTGGTAACTGAGAGTCTGGGTCTGGGTGGAGAGTCAGTGGATGAGAGACAAGAAAGAGCAGCTGTGAGAGGACAAACTTACCACTTTGCAGGGTCTGCTTGCCACCTGACAACACTCCAAGAGGTAGGGTACCGGTGGGGGTCAGGCCCTTGAGAGTCAACACACTCTCACTCTCCTCCCTGAAGGGAAAAAACAAACACACACACACACACACACACACACACAGGAACAAAATAAAGAGACTCATTATGAAAAAAAATCAGGAGGAATATAATATGAATTTTTTTCACTTAAGTGTTTGCAGGTGCAACAATGTAATCATTTCCACCCTTGTGACAAAAGAGAAGAAGACAAAAGCCTTCCCCTCATCCCCACTACACACACACACACACACACACACACACGCACACAGGCCAGCTGATCTGGAATAATGCCTAATATGATCACATGCCAAGTGCAGCACGACACCTGTCTGGGCAGCCAGCTCATTGATCCCTACACAGCTGTGTGTGTGTGTATGTGTTTTCAAACAGAGCTTGGTTGTGCAGTGAACTGATTTCACAAACACACACACACAGCCAACAGTGAAGATAGGTCTCCCAGCCGCTGTCTGGTTTGATTACCCTGGCCTTTCTTCCACAGCAGTGACTCATTGTCCATACCAGAAAAAGAGACAGACAGAGAGGAAGAGAGAGAGAGAGAGAGAGAGATGGAATGGAATGAGCAGAGCGATGACTGGCACTAACCTGAGAACAGAGAAGACTCGGGCCATCTTCCCGATGGCACGGATCTTGTTCCGGATCACCACATCCTTGCGCACTTGAGGGGTTAAACCTACAATTAGGCACGACAAGTCATCCAAGTCAAATGCTACAATAATGATGCCTTTAGAAGGAATCAATCCAGCTCAAAAGCTCATATATATAACATTATGACATTTAAAATCAGAACTAATAGTGCTACAAGGGAAAACTTTGAAAAGGTCAGTCAACATTCGCCAATACTCCAGCTGCATCTTGTGCAGTGTGGAATTTCAAAGGGCATTCTTGTGGTGCCTCTTTTCAGGCACCACAAGAAAAAAGACATCACATGCATTCAGATGTGAGACTTCAGTGGCCCGTCTGTGGACTTAAAGCCTGTGGGCTGCAGACTGGCACTGAGACATCTGACTCAACACGCTCGCTAGGAGGACGCACAGTGCTGCTGAGAAGTCATGTATTTGATATGGTGTGTGAGTGTATGTGTGTGTGTGTGTGAGTGAACAAGGAAGAAAGAAGGCTGGCCTGCAATGCCCTTAACAGATACATGGATACCGAAAAAGACCAAATAATGAGAATTCAAAGCACTGGTGTTAAGAGGGGAACGAAACAAATGATCAAATTAAAATAAAACAAAAAGGGCAGAGCTGTCAAAGAAATGAAAGGAGGCTCCTTGTCAGTCAGTGCTGAACATATTTTGTTTCAATTTGCGCAATAAGAGATGGGCTTTCGGACGCTAAACAGACATGCTGCTATTGCAACAGTGGGAGATCAGCTCTGAATCTGGAGGCTGGAGAGGGATTGCATCTGCTTGTGTCCTCTAGGAACGTGCACAGAAGTGTGTGTGTGTGTGTGTGTGAGAGAGAGAGAGAAATAAGTGAACACAGTGTGAAGGACATGATGAGGGAACATATTGGGATGCAAAGAATCTGTACAAGGAGGACTTTGTGGGAGGATGGGTGTGTATGCTTCAGTGTGTGTGTGTGTGTGTGAGACAGAGAAACATCTGTCCGTTGGAGCTTGTGTAGGTGGAGGCGAGGCTCACCTTCGCAAAGGTCATCATGTCCCTCAGTCATGAGCTCATCATCGGAGCAGATGTTTAACACATTCACCAGCATCTCCGTTACTGAGGGGGTCGGGACAAACACAAGACAAACCGTCACAGTAAATCCTCACCTCTTCTCAAGTCTCCAGTAGAGCCTTCAGGGTGCAGTCAAAACAAACCCCCACAGCAAACCTGGAAGCTATTCTTTTTCCACCTCTCTGTGCAAGCTTTTCCATTTCTACGTGAAACCCTCTGCTTTTTATTTACTTAAGTAATACTTAAGTAACACTAAAGTATCCCAGAGTTCACACATTAATTCAAATTTAAATAATTGCCTGACACAGCTGCCGTCAAATCAGTGTACTAAGCAGTCAGAGCACTTTTCTGTATCATCCACCACAGACAAAAGTGAGGTATCTCCTACCCTTCTCTCCAACAAAAGGCAGAGACCACGTGAAGACATCCATGAAGTTGGGCAACCAGTATGGGTGGGGCGAGCAGTTGAACTGTCGGATGTTCATCACGTTGTTCTCATATTTCAAAACAGCAGCTGTGCCCAGAGAAAAGGAAAGGGACACGGTGAGATGACAACGGGAGCTGCGCCTAACGTTCGAGGCTGTGGACACAGGAGGGACAAACCAGAGGAGCGCAGCTTGACTCGGTCGTAGCTGGTCCAAGCTCACCTTTATTATTGTAGACGTCTAGGTAGTTTGGTGCCGAGAAAATGGTGATTAGTGAAGGGAAGCCCGTCGTCTGGCTTTTCCTGTACATCCTATACCTGAAGGACAGAAAAGCACTCTCATAAGCACACATCGCACAAAGGAGCACTAGAAGTCTGCCCCAAAGGGCAATTCATTTCCTGGGTCTCCTTGAGCACAAAATCATGTCACTAAATGTGTTAGTAAAGTGTGTATATGTGTGTGTGTCTGTATGTGTTTGTGTGTGAGAGTGTGTGTCAATGTTCACTGCAGGAGTGAAGCAAACATTACCACAGACTTACCCTGCATCCTGTGCTTCATGTGCTCTTATTACTGACAATAAATTATTGTTTGTCAGGAAATCGCATACTGCTGCATAGCTGCAAGGTAAAGAGAACAAATGGGTTGAGCATCATCATCACCATCATTATCATCATCTCATATTCCACATGTGCCACAGCCATCACAGCTCTTGAGCTCCGTGCTGAACCCTTGTTGTCTTTAGCTTAGTGAAGTGTAGGGGTGGAGATCAAGAACCGGATATCAAGTAGAGCCAAGAATCTACTGCTTCAATTTACGGTAATCACATGCCTCTGACTTTATTGATTCCTCTTATCAATGTATTATGGCCTCTGCAGTGATATTGTAGTGATACCAGAATTGATAAAGAATTGGGCCGATAAGCAGGATCGACAGTGGCATCAATGTTAATAAAATCCTATCAATTCCCATCCCTAGTGAGGTGCTGTTTATAGTTTGGGGACTGGCAACGGGGCAGGTAAGACACACTAGCATAGACCTTATGCCTCCTGCTGCCTATGCTGACCTGACCTTGAAAACACTTCCCTCTCCAGAGAGACTGCTCAGGAGATTGAACACCCACATATGTAGGGTTGCAACTATTGAATATTTTTGGAATTGAGTATTCTGTCGATTTTTTTCATTGATCAATTGGGTAATCTGATAAAAAGTACTTTTTTGTTTTTCTCGTTTTTGTTTTTATGTTTTGTTGAAACATAAAAGGCCTGTTAAATGCAATTGGCTATTATTCCTCATCAAAACACGTTTTATTCCAACTCCAACACTTTCCTTGGATCAAAACTCAAAACCCATATGCATACAATATAATGTAAACTTTGAAACATACCATAAAACCAAAAATTGAATTTGAAGTTGAATGCTCTGCTTCTACCCTTTCTGATGCAACATTTATATAACTTGAATAATATATATTTATATAACTAACTTCACAAATAAAGTTTATCCGTTCTTAGTTTTATCTTTTAGGAAAGAAAAGAGGGTTGTAAAACAGTTGTATCTTGTATCCAATCCAAGAATAAAGGATAAACGCATGTACAAGATGTGGAGAGAGAGAGAGGCAGGGAGAGAGTGTGTGTCTGCAGAGGCGAGAGAGAAATGTGGAGTGGATGGCAAGATTTTGGTGCATTTGCTCACTTAACATCACGCATAGTCATTACTATAGACTCATAACCAGCACCAAATAGCCATAAATATAAACTACCGCTAGTGTTGATATAGTTAGCGATCAGTAAATCATGCAACTTTGAAACTCTGTGTAGTGAACTGCAGATGATTTCTGCAGCCTACAGGTGTTGGAGCATGACTTTTTTATGGTAGGCCAGGTCCGTTTTACAGTGTATACACTGTGCCACGTTGTCCTCCTTACTAAACATTTAATGTTCTCACACTGTTGACATTCCGCCTTTTACGTCTGCCGGGAGATTTTCTGACGTTGTCATAGACAGTAAAAGAAATGTGCTTCAATAACAATACTCTGTGTAAAACTATGATGATACCAGAGCTTAGTAGGCTGCAAAACGCAGGTGATATCATCATTAAAAATATGGACTTGCCTTGAGGCAAATTATCTGCCTCAAATATTTTTGTATTCGAATTATTTGAGTTACTCGAGCAATCATTTCAGCCCTACACATGTGTTTAGTTAAGAGTAGAGGGAATTCATGGCAGTGGACTGAGCCAAGGCAAGGCAAAGGGTAACTTTGGACCAGAGACACAGTTAGGCAGACGCACTCAGGAATGTGAAAGATCCACATTCTCAAAATGTAACGGTCAGAGTGGTATTTTTAGTCTGCCCAAGCACATCTGGCCAAACGTCTCAAACATATTCATGCAATGGAGACAAAGAAAAAGAGAATGGAGGACCAGCATGCTGAGTTGGATTGAGGTCTCGACAAGCTGACACAGGGGCAACTATGTGAGGATATGTACACACAAGGTCCTTGTGGGAAAGGGGGGGTGGTGGGCAAGGTAGTTACCTGAAAAAGTAGGAGCAGCCTCGCACTGAGTTGTGATTGAAATGCTCTGTGGTCTTCTCACTGCCGTAGTCCTCACCTGGGTCTGCCCAGATGAGGTCACACATGGGCCCGAATGCCGGAGGCTCCTTAAATCTGTCTAACTGTGAAGGACAGACAACGTAAGCGCACAAGTTCTCAATTAACTCCATTGCAAATCTTTTTTTTAATTTGGATATTGTCATATGTCACACGCTTTCCACAAAAAACAAATAAACCAGTGAAGTGACTATGTACATTACAATGTCTTTATTGACTGACTAGACCGGTGTCATATGAAAGAAGTTACAGAGGGTATTTCCAACCAGTTTCAGATACTGACTTTAAGCGACCAAGACCGTCACTTACTTTCCTAATGTCGTCTAAGCAGTTGATTTCTGGAGAGAGGCCACCGTGGACGCAAAGGAACTGCTGGTTAAGAAGTGCAGCCAGAGGCAGACAGTCAAATGCTTCCATGCAGGCATCATACACTCTCTCCGAATACTTGATTTTACCTGAAGATGAGTGGACAAAACAGTGTCCTGTTAATACACAACATCTGGAGGAAGAAGTGTTTACCATCTGTGGTACATTTGCATACATTTGGTATGGGAAGCTGGATGCAAACAAGGGAATTAACACTTGGGGCATTCTTCCACTTATTCTTAGTTTGAAAGTCTTTTGGGTAGAGTCAAATGATCAAAACAGTTTAATGTTCTTTAAAATGACTTCATCTGTGCTTTAAAGGTTTGACTGGAAGGGCAGCCAAAGCTGATTAATTTAGTGGTCAGCACAGACTGGTCTGTGGACCACACAGAATTACTCATGAGCTCTTTCCTGAAGTTCAAGAGATTCACACAACCTTGTACAGAATTTTAAACATGCGTGCACAAGCTCTCTCTCTCTCTCTCACACACACACAACTAACGAACGATTCTCCTGTGTGTTCCAGGCATTTCTTCAGTGCCTACCATTTCAAGGAGGCATGTGTGTGTGTGTATGTGTGTGTGTGTGTGTGTGTGTTTGTGTGTGTGTGTATGTGTGTGTTTGTGTGTGTGTGGGGAGGGAGGCTCAGGCCAGACCCTTCGCGCTCCCTGTCTGCAGCTTTACACACAAATGAACTGGGCCACGCCAGGCTTTTCCTGCAGGCTAGCGCCAGGTTTATTTTCAGAGCTGCTAACGCTTAAGCTACACCTGAAACACTTTGGACACTGCCACTGCCAATGGGATGGGATATTATTCACAGCTAATGCTGTTTCTTAAATGCAGCCACACACAGAAAGACACACACATCGAGCTACAAAAAGGAGGGGGGGCTGCTGCAGCCGCATGAAGATTTAATTGCCACTGGTCCAATATGGTAAGTAGTGGTACAAAAGCCAGAGCGTAAACATGGGAGGCCTGTGCAGTTGAATTCAAATGAGCCTGATGAATGCTCTTCATTAGGCTTCTTAGCGATGCATTCAGCCGCTGATAGCATGGCAGGGATCTCAGCACCGGGCGCACTGCTCATTATCCAGATTGGGCTTTAAAAGCTCTCTCATAACTCATCAGCTATGCGCATTTCCAAAACGAAAACATTCACGCTTCCAGCAGCGCTAATAAATAGATGGCTCTGTTATTGAATTAAATAGGAAATAAAGAGGGTTTTTTTCGTTTAAAACTGGGGCCTTTCAACAATATGTTTGTGGTAACTAAAAAACCTGTTATATTTACAGTCTTGTGTCTGGAACACAGACATAAAGAGAGAATAACCTGGGCAACTTGTGAAAGAACAGGTGCAAACCCTTTTCTTCATTTGATGATGTACCATGAAACTTACATACGCTCTCTGAAAACAACAAGGACTGAGGTTAGCAGTGCGGAATAGCAAAGCATTCTCTTCCACCATTCAATACACTCATAAGCATATGACCTTCATTTTCTAAACATGAGACAGACATCAAGATAATAACCTCATGATTGCATGTCTATAAAACAACACCCATTCACACCGCCTTATTAGTTCAGTCACAAACACACTCACACACACAAACTCCATGGGAGATTTTCCTTGGACATCTCCAGAAGAGCAAACCATTGGAGAGAAGTCAGTAAGCTAACTGTGGAGGCACACGCCTCCTGAGTCCTGACAGATGGGTCAAATGGCTCAGTGCCCTAAGAGCCGTAATGTGTTAAACCGCTTCCTACCATCTTGGTGGTGGTCGAAGGCTTCTTTAAATGGCTCCGTGTGCATGGTCTGAAGCGACCACAGGAACAGTGCTGTTTTGTGTGTGGTGACGGTTATGTGCGTGTGTGTGTGTTTGTGTGTTTGAGCCCTACTCTCTCTCCAAACTGAACGTGATCTAAGCGTCTATCTCAGATCTAGATGCTAGCAACTGCAAGGGCAGCCGGAAGCTTTTTTGCACAACAAACTCGTGGGTGAAAAGCAGGCATTTACATTTTTGTATTGTAGCCAAATAACTTATCCACTAACATTACATAAAACATCCAAAGCGAATCACATTAATCAATTACTTCAAGACTCAGCCTTCCATTGAGTACGGGTTAAGTGCCTTGTTTAGGGGCACGATGGTAGCAGTCAGGATTCAAACCTACAATTTTCAGGTCAGCTTGCTAGCCAGGTTCCTTGACCGCTATGCTACAACCACTTCCAAATAGAGCACCCATGAGGGCTTTGTGGATGGCATCTGACATGAGAGGCTGCTTCATTCACTCCACTTCTGTCACCGGACATTAATTTAAAACGCTAAGCTGCAGATGACAAACAACCTTCTCTTCTCCCCAAGAATGGCATCAAACAGACAGAGCTATGGATAATCAGTTTAGAGTGTAACAGACACCCATCCCCCACAAGACAATCACAAACACATGCTCTCTCTCTCTCTCACACACACACACACACAGCACAGCAAAGGTCAACTGAAGATGTATCTATTGCACCCCCTCTTGATTAACTGCATTATGCCAGTTTATTAAGTATTTGTGTGTATGTCCAGCACTTACATTCCTGTTTGAAGGTGAAGTACTCTGTGAGGTGCCGGCACTCGTGGTTACCCCTGAGCATGAAGAGGGTTGTGGGGTGGTTGATTTTGAGCGACCAGAGGTATAACACACACTGAAGGCAAGACGGGGGGAGAGGGAGACAGACACACACAGACAAAGAGAGAATGAATGTCAGATAGCACAAAGGAACAGACCATATGAGAGTTCTGATTAGAGCTGCAACAATTAGTTGTTCAGCCAATAAATCAATCTTAATTAGTCATTTTTCAGAGAAGAGAAAAAGATCTCTGATTCTAGCTTCTTAAAATGGAATCTTCTCTGGATTATTTACTCTGACCCTTTTGGTTTTTACAAATAAAATTTTGAAAACCAAAAATCTGAGGAGGATCACTGTGGGCATTGGGAAACACTGATCATAAATGTCACCATTTACACACATTTTACAGACAGCTAATCACTTTGAAAAGATAATTGGTGGATTAAATAACAATGAAATTAGCTGTTAGTTGCAGCCCTTCTTCTGATGAAATGGGAAACAGGGAGATAATGTGTGTTGTCATCTGAAGTTTAAATTTTGATAATTTGACAATTTTTCAGTGCATCAGATTCCAATGTACAGTAATGTATAATCTTTATAATCTGCAATGTGTATTATGGATGGATATATTGTTTCAACACCGGTCCAGTATGTTAGCCATTCCATGTTAGCCCAAGAAATACACATACATTCATATTAGACATTCTGAAAAGCCAAGCAATTTCCCTCAAGTTCATATAAGCAGGCACATCTCTACAAACACCACAGTACAGACTCACATAAAAAAAAAAAAAAAAAAAAAAACATTTCAAGCCTATTTTATTACAGAGCAGACAACATACAGAGAGAAAAGAGGAGGGGGAGAGAGAGAGGGAGAAAGAGAGAGATGGAGGTGGGCCATAGGGAAGGAGACTGTGAAAAGAGTCTGTCCCTCTTTAGCTTCTCTCCTCCATCTCTCTTAATTTAATAAACATGCAGGAGGCCAGGTATTGCACTAAGTGCCATGAAGCTCCTCTGCAAGGTAACCAAGGACAGCAAGTGAGCTTGCAAATGTCATGCAAAAAAAGAGATATGGGAGGAGGAGGAGAAAAAGTAGAGGGGAAGAGGAGAGAAAGTGGCTGAGGTCGCGGGTGGGGGGAGGGACATGTTCGGACAGCCTCAAGCCAATGCTGGCAACATAATGAGTCGCACAATTGCAGGTAATGGCAGCAGTGGTGGGCAGAGATGAAAACATTCTGATCGAAAGCTGACAGAGCTGAAAGAAATGAAGGACGGAGGGAGAAAGGGAGGGATGGAGGCACAGGGAGAGGGAAAAAAGTGGAGTGGAAGAAGGAGAGAATGGAGGGAATGGGGTCATGTAGGAGAAGAGGAGAAGCACCTTTTCTCTCTTCAGCGCTTTCTAGCTGCATGAAACCTCTAGCGTGGGTGGCACAACAAAGGCCAGGCAGCCTTCAGTGCGAGACGAAAGAGGAAGCAGCCTATGGCAGCAGAGAGCAGTGAGGGGCAGTGGACAGGGAGGAGAGAAAGGGGGTGGGCAAGATGAGGGGGTGGGCAAGATGAGGGGGTGGACGGGTGGGTGCTGTCTTAGATTAAAGTCAAGACCAGCTCGTCATGCTGGGGTAAGCAGACAGATGATAGGAAACTTGCGCTTGGCTTGGTCGTACCGAGGAAAAGGGTTTGGAAAGGGACACAGGTGTCCACTGCTTCAAGAGGGCCAAATAACAGCAGTTCTTTGTTTACGCCACATTATGCAACATCATCAAGATCCATCAAGCAATTAGTGTTCTATGAGGTGGGTGAACACCGTGACCAAACCCTGTTTGATCAACCAACTGCCTGTCTTGTGGGTCTAAACAGACCCGCACAATCAAACAGCTTTTGGGTTTGTCACTATAGTTAGTATAACTCTCAACCTCTGTAAACACACACAAACAAAGACCCTCTGGTCAGCAATATTTCCCTTTCTATAAGGGCAGTGCATCAGCATATCTGGTCACAGTACATAGCCTATGGCAACAAAATGCGGGTTTTGCACAACTGAAACACAAACAAACTGACCATGTGCCTCCTCATGCCCCGCACACGAAAACACACAAATACACACACACACACACACTTAGGGCTGGCAGGCTAGTTTTACCACTTGATCAACTGCACGGTTCCCCCAGCAATCCTGCTTCAGGAGTGTGTCTGTGGAACTCCTGCTTTCATGTGTGACCTTTCACAAGCGCCCATGTTCCCCTTTCTCTCTGTCTTCAAAGGTCGCTGTGGTGCCCAGTATGGGGTCAGATCCATGGAGCTACCCCAACCTGCCCCTGACCAGGACGCAGGAGGTTGCATAGGCACTACATACCCACACGCTGTCCCATTAAAAAAAAACAAAAAAAAACCATCAGAGCAGAGAGTATGTCAGCAACAGGGTTGAACCACAGACTTTTGTGGAACTCAACTCACCAACAGTGAGGCCTAAGAGCTTGAAGGCAACATGGAGAGAAAGAGAAAGGGAATGGGTTTGTGAGGGCTTGCATGCAAAAGCAGATCTTAGAAATCAAGAAAGAACAGCAGCAAGGAACACAGAGGCAATAGGGCTATAGCACATAAGGCCAAAAAAAGAGGACAAGAGAGAGACAGAGGGAGGGAGAGGGAAGAACAACGAAGAAGACGACCCAGAGAAGAAAGGAGCCAGCGATCATGGTGAAGCAGAAGGTCCCAGTCTACTCCCATCATACCAGCCCGAGCCTCTGCACCCACTAGCGTGCCCACCAACCACTGGACATCACATATACAGTGGCCTTTGAGAGCCTATGTACTGGCAAAGGTTAAACCCAGACTGAGACTGAGAGACCAGAGAAGCACTCACCTCGATACTGAAATAGCCCCGGTCTACGTAGTCTCCCAGGAAGAGATAGCGTGTGTTGTCGGGCGAGCCGCCCACTTCAAAGAGCTTCATGAGGTCAAAAAACTGTCCGTGGACATCGCCACATACTGGAAACACAAAAAATGATGTGTGTGATGCTTGCAATAAAACATGCAATGACAAGATGATGTACATCTTTTTGCAGTTTTTTAGCATCCAAAGCCATTTTACTCTGCTGTTATCCTGATCTGTGTTTAGGCAAAGAACTACTCATGCAACCAAACAAGCAGCAACTGACTGAACAGATGAGTATGATTAATGCAGAGACCAAGTAGCATATCAATGTTCTGCATGACATAATGATTTTTCAAATTTTTCAAATTCTACAAACCGTAGCCTACATATACCTGAACTAAAACCAAACACAATAACAGGAATAAGCAATAAGCAGAATCCCATTTTTTTATTAGTGGATTGCAATTGCAAGCATTTCACAGGGGGTTCATTGTGATGAAATTTTACCATAGTAACAGGCTATGCTTTTATGAAGATTGCTTTTAACGTCTGAAATAAATTAACATGATGTTTCATCTAGATACATTTTGTTTAGCTTTCGAATCAACAAATGCTGCACTGCCAGTTCTGGGACCAGTCAGTTTCACAGTGTCACTGGTCTACTAATAGAGCTGTGGCGGGGCACACTCCTCTTAAGCCTTCTCAGCTCTGGTGCCCTGGCCAGGCCATGCCATCATTCCAGAGGTGTGACAGCGGTGGCTAACAGCGGCCTTAACATCCGCAGGAGCAGTCATTTGTCATTTGTCATCGGATGTAAACACAGGTGGCACGAAGCATGGTACAGACACGGGTCCTGTATAAACAACAGCACTGCCATACTGGCAACTGCCAACAGCCCTTGATGCCAGTTAGTCACAGGACTGTTGTGGGCATGTAACAATTATATGTGGCCAGTTCCAATGCAGTCTTCAGAAAACTGGTTAGTTAGGATTCAACAACTTAGCTGCACTATGTTTGTATTTTTCACAAAAACATTGCTTTTGTTTAACTGTGCATTTCTTCATCCAGAACACAATAACATCTTTATGAAATCTCTAAGACTGGCACTATTAACCAAATACTCTTACACTTAAACCAACATTTCTACTATTTAAAAAAACATTTTTAATTCATCATGACATTTAACAGCTAGTAACATCAAGCTCTGTCTTTCTTATTCTCTTAAACTATAACATGCAGGTCTACCAGCCGCTAAAAAGCTACAGGCTAAGAGTCCCTAAACCTACTATTGTGTAAGCAACCGGTGATTCATGTGATTCAGCTTTAGGAATTATATATACAAAATAAATCTGCTCAATTGGCTGATGGAAATAATAGATCACAATCTGACATTGCAATCTTCTTAAGGATATTTTGGATGTCCAGTTTTTACTCCAAAACGAATAATATTGTTGTAGAGGACTTGGTTGACCCTGATAGTTCAAGACTATTCAAAACTGTTGAGTTTTTTTTCTTTTTAAACTACTATCTCCTTCATTACCTCATTATCTCCCTCATTAAGTTCCTTGTGTCATTGTGTGCTTTCATTTCTTCTAACATCTTTGGTTTTGCCTGAGCTATGTCTTATTGCTATCCATTCATCTATTTATGGCTCAGTGAGCAGCCAATGAGAATGGAGCTTTCAAATTCTCAAGACAGCTAGCCAGCTTGGCTTGTATCACATACATGTACCTGACACTCAGTAACACTCTGTGGGAGGGCTGGGTAATGCTGACACTGAAAGCTGAAGGCCTAACGTAGCACTAAGCTGGGATGTCGGTGAGCTAGGTGTGGTGTGAGTGTGTGTGGGGAGGAGGGGGTGTGTACCTGTGATGGGTGCCTCCACCTCCAGCATGCATTTCTCCTGCCGCAAGATGTTGGCACCGTCATTGATGATGCGCAGGGCCACCTCCTCCTCCACGCGGCCCTCTTTTACCAGGTGGCACTTCAAGAGCTCTGGGTTGGGCTTGCCGTCCACATACAATTCCTTCAGCGTGAGTCTCTGGTGGGGAGGGAGCGGCACCGCTGGGGAGGAACACGACCGCTAACTGTTAGACACTCTGGTGTGTTTCTGTGCACTGTGTGTGTTTTGTGCACTCGTGTGGTTAAAATGTTATAGTTTCACTGTTCATTCTGGAAACACATTCAGTAGAAATAAAAAAAGGCGACAGAATAACACCAATGGTGATGCATAACTGAGGGACTGCTTCAGTTCTGATATGCAGGGTGAAATCCATCAGTTCTGTGCCACAACCAATAATTTGATGAACAAATGAGAGTTTTATGAGACTAACAGTTATTTCCCTATTGGCTTAATAATTATTTACTGACACTGGCTGACTGCTGTGCTGCTAGTGTAAGCAAGGTTTTCAAAGCCACCATGCAGTAATCCCTCCCCTGATCTGAACTACCAAGTAATCTAACCTTCTCAAGGCAGAGCAGGGGAAGGCTACTGTCAGTTTTCCCTCATCACTCATTGGGTTAATGCATTGGCACAGACTTTGACAAACACATCAAAAGGTATTTGGCTACAAGTTAACCAGGTAAATGGTGAACGATGATAGACTAAAATCTTCACTCTAAGAGTATGACCCTCTGATTAAAGAAACAGGGAAGCAGCATAGAATTAAATGGAATAGTTACACAAAAATGACATAATAATTGTCTTCCTTGACTTTGACACCATTGTTTGCATAACTTTGTTTGACTTTGTTTGCCTAATCCCAGAAAGACAGCAGACAGGACTGCATCACTGCAGTCAAATAACACTGAGAATATTCATTCTCTTTGAAGGTCATATGAGGGTGAAAAGCCCTTTAATCATCACAACTGTGCAAAATATCCTAATTAGTCTGAAATCTCCAGCCATTGTTCTCCTGGTCCAATGTGGGAAGACAGGCTGCCCGACAGAGGCTATTAACTTTTTTCAAAGACAAATAAAAAAATAAATGAAACAAAACGCCAAAGTGGAGCCTGCCAAGACCCTCTACCTTCCCCCACCCACCCCCATGCTGACTGCATACATCAAGCCATCACAAAGGCAGAGAGCTCCTCAGTGTTCATTTGCATGCCAGCGACCGGCTGAGAATAAAGCCAGCCAGACACTTGCAGCCTAGCAAAGCCCCAGCTGATCAGATGCAGATCGGAGCCTGCAAGTTTGGCTGGACGCATTCTCAGAGGCTTAGCCCGCACCAGTTTTATCTTTTCCAGCACACCATCAAGGACGCATTCTGATGCTTTGTAGCACAGGCTGACTTCATATAAAGCCCTGTGTGGCTCAGACAGCTGTGCTCATTGTTTCGGCATCTTACAGGAGAAACAGACTATTCATTGGGATAACACTGTATAGGAAGACACTTGTTTGTAACAGAGGAATATGCCTAACCACACTGGCACACCTAAATCATGTTAATGTTTTTTTAGTGAACCTGTACTGTGTTGCATTATGTACCAGTTTTTCTATCTATTGTCTATCTGTTAGTATTCTATTGTCATCAGTGTGTATCTAACTCATTGTGGGCTTCTTTTTTTGCCTGGCTGCAACTTAATTTCCCCTGTGGGATAATACAATTGACTTGACTAAAATCTCAATGCAAACAATTGACCAACAACACACGGAGTATACAGATGTGCAGGCTCAGTCACCAGAAAAAAATAAATAGAACAAAAAGACATGCATGTCTGCTTCCATTCAAGAGTTGTTGAGCATTCCATGAAAAAAAGCCTGAATGTAATGTGAAGTCTATTGTGCAATAAATATTCCCAAATGCTCTTTACAAATGCGCACCAGAGATTTTCCAAATGATAAAGAGCCATCCCAACCATGAAAATTCCAAACATTCCCTTGCATTGCTCCATGCCAGTTCACTGCCTTGTGAGAGTGCCTACTGCTGGTAGCATTTGGGCCAAAGTCCAGCTCACAGATGATCCGTCCAAAGGGGCACACCCTGCAGCTATGCCAAATCACTGTAGGGAGACTGGAGTTTTCAGTCCCACTGATCTTAAAATACTTACTAGGAACAAAAATTATTAACATTTGAAATGGAGAAGCAGCCAAGTATGCAACCTTGCTCTGGTCAGAACTGCTACAATTCCCTTTCAGAGTGATTCTGAAGCCAGATTTCTGACACAGTGAGTTACTTTTAGCATGTCAGCTACCCATCATTTCAACTATCAAAGTACTTTGATGGAATGAGAGTCAGAAACCTAGAATATCCTTACATTCTTGACTTAGGAGAACACTCTCTTAGCAGTTCCCCATCATGTGCGAGGCTTATTTTTGTAGAAACTGCTTTTCCTTTAACACACATCCTGCAAAGTTGTTTGAGCTACATAGACGAGACTGCAGCCATGATGTGGGTTGGAGTGCATATTATTGTACATGAACGGTCATAACTCAGACCTCAGTAATTATGGAAAGCCAGAAATATTTGGTAGCTCAAGAGTGGCCAAATTCCTCTTTAGATGCTTGTGACTGGTGGACTGGTCTTGGGTGGACATGTGTTGAGTAGAGCAGTGAGAAGACATCTTCAGTGAAAGTTAATGGGAGGATGTTAAAGGTGATCTGATTTGACGTACATCTACGTCTGCAGTATAATCCAACAGTAAAGTGCAAAGACTGACAGTCCGCATATGCAGTGGCACACCTGTTTGGAAAGGTTAGCAGAACAAGCACACCTTGCACTAAAGCAGACTGCTTGTGCGGCAAGGATTGTGGAGGGGTCTCACATTAACATAGCTCCAATTTGGCCACACTGTCATCAGGACAAGCCACCGTGCTCTGACAACTGTGGTATAAATAAACACTAAGCACTCCTGGGTCTACACGGTAGGCTGGGAAAGGGCCTGTAAGCTGTGTACGAGTGCTAAGAAGAGATTAGGCAAAGCCTCTATTAGCTGGGGATTCCAGGTTCAGGGTCTGTTTATTTAAGGGCCTCACCCCGCTGCAAATAAGATCCTGGCTTGCTTGAGATAGCAGAAGACAAAGGCTGGTAAAAGGTACTCCCAAACTTTGACAAGCAGGTGCGCTCTGATGTCTACACAAGACACCGATATAACTTAAAAAGGAATGACATGCCCAATAAACAAGGTGCCAAAAGCAATCACACGTCTCTGAACTATAGATGTCCACATTTTGCTCTCTCAGAAATGAGAATATGAAAGGACTCCTGATCTGCAGCTTGCATGATCTGCTTCAAGCATGGGCTAATCTAGTGTACTGTAAGGAATGGAAACCCCCTACAAATCTGCTGTATGTCACTTCAACATGATTTTGCACCCATCATTGTAGTGGGTCCAACAACAGTAAGGAAATTGCACATTACCTTGGTTTCAACAGACATGACTTAATCTGGCACATTTACTGCTCTCAAAATCAGATAAAAAAATGTAGGCCATTCTATTTACTTCAGAATCAGAAAAAGACATACTGATGTATGCTTTTTCTTGTCGTGCACAGCTCCTTCAGAAGATGTAGGCTAATTAACAATAACTTAGACAAAAATGCATGGACAAAGCTATCAAATGAACTTTGTTGCACAGAGAGTTAATGAGACTAAGTACCTGTAACCATTGTCTGAATTGGACCATTTTTGGTAAATGTCCATACCTGTATTATGTGTGTGTAATACCAATAGCACTGATTTGCTGTCAATAGTAAAGCCAGGTTGCCTCATGAACTATGTGAGTAATGACTGGAATTACAGTTTGTGTCCAGGTTGCACACTGACATGATTCATAAATCCATGACCTGTTCTCTGCCGACAAAGGAGGGCTTGTGCGTTTGCAGTCATCGGGTGCTTTTTTAAAAATCCCTGCATTAGTCATGGTAAGAAAAGTCCTGGAGCAAACCCTTGCGATCAATCACTCAAATTAGCCCATATAATAAGGTCAAGTTTCTGTTCATCATGCTTCTTCATTGGCATTCATATTAACTGCACACACATTGAGTCACAGTCTCTGATAATCTGAAACTATAGTTTCTTTAGTAGTCCATAGCACAGGACTTCAGTTAAAGTCTACATTAAAATAAGAACCAAGTCAACATGCTGCAATAGCAAAAGCACAAAAAAGCTTATAATTGTGTTTTGGTACAATGGAAAGTAAATGTGTTGCACTATCCTTCTATGGAAGGGAAACCTTTGAGAAGTTAGACTTAAATGGCATAGGCTATGGCATCCAATTTCAACCAAACCAGTTTTGTAATTTCAGCACTGAAAATGGAATTTCATTACATTACTGTTGTAGCTACACACCAACCCAACACCTCCCACCCAACATATATTTTCTGATCACTTAAACTGATCCATACCTATCTTCAAGGTTCAACCATGCTCCAAAGAATGCACCATGGTTCCTGTTTTTGCTGGCAGCATGCAAATGTAGCCAAAAATGCACACAAGCTCATTAAGTCAGCCTTGCAGCAGGTTCAAAGTAGTTGCATTTCACAGGAATAGAAATGATACAGGCCTAGGCTAAATGATCAATTAATATTGTGAGAGGTCCAAAAGTATGATCGGAGGATATTCACAGACACTCCACTACCATTATTGGGCGGGAGAGGGAAAAGGTGATATGGGTGGCATCTTAAAAGGACTGTTGAGGCACCCCTCTAAGTTCTTGCACATTCATAATAAAGACTATGAGTCTATAACTTCCACACTATAGTTAACATAAGGTTGGCCTTTAGCCTAGGTGTTACTGTACAAAACCAAATGCACAGGTTGATTCTTATGTACATTCAGCATGTCAGAAAATATTTTGTGAATAACTTAGATAGTCTATGGTATACAATACATTTTAGCCACTTTAATAATGTCCTATGACACAACAGTTTGGTATATAGGCCTAACTTTGACTTGCAGAAACTATGACTGAAAGCACAAACCACCTGCAGTGCATCAACTAATCTCAAATTATGTAATTTCATTATAATGATATACAAAACAGCACCCATCCAGTTACAGGACATTGAAGATAAAACTACTGTAGATTCGTGATGTAAAAAAAATTCTGAAGGCAATCAACAACATTAACATATCTCTGAACCCAACATCTGCTATCAGAAAAAGTATGACGTGATCTTCAATTATGTTGGGAGGGAAAGGAATTCTTGCGATACCCGCAGTACCATCAGACGATGTTAATGAAAAAACGTCTAGAGAATATGGCCTAATCATAGGCTAGACATGGGTGCAAAGAAAAAAAGGTACAGAAATACCGACTGCCCTCAATCTCTGCCCTGTTGATCCATGGCCAAAGGTCAAATGCCTCCATATGAACCTGATGTCACAGCCAAGCTCCAAAACAACCACCACCAAATGAGCCAATAAGGCTGAAGGTAGTATGACCACATATCATCTCTGCAGGAAAGGGCATAACGTCCCTTTTTCACACACCGCCCACAACATACTTAGTTTTCGCTGAAAACATGGTGAACATTCAACTGAAAACGACTTCATGTTGAGGAAAACGCACAGCGCGTATGATGTCAAGTCACTGACTGACGGCCTCTAAAAAACTCTGCGCTGGCAAAGCAGCACAGTCGAAAGTGGAAACAAATTAGCCTGCTTGCAAGACCATCCTCCAATAGCTACTTTGTTGTCCAGCAAAAAGGGGCGAATAATGGTCTCACTATGTCAGTTCGCAAAACCGCTGTAAAAGCGATTACGCTTTAAATTCCAATGCAAAAGAGCTATCCCATCCATGGCAAATTGGTATAACCTTCACATTTTATCAAACCTATATCAAGGGAGTGAATTCAAAGCGATTTTACTTTGTAGCGAAGTCGAAATACCAAAACAATTTCAAGTTAAACTACAACCTATCAATGTAACGTTAGCTTACATGTATTCCAAAGGTCTCTGGTTATCCCTACAAGTTACATTGATGCATTTGCTAACTGTTAGACGTTGTTACAATGTTATTAAGGTTTTGATTATTATGTTACTATACGTTAACAGAGGTTCTTTTATGTTACACCCACGCCCACGAAAACTAAGTTTAACGTTAACTTCAACATTACAGCTAACGTTATTATTGCTTTCTGTGAAAGTGAGCTAGTTTCCTAAACAGAGATACAGTTTCAGAAAACTGACCTGATAGAAACAATAATGTACACCAAAATTAGCTTAGTTAGCTGGCTAACGTTACAGCCTAATTAAATTGCTGTGGTAGCTAACGTTAACTTAGCTAACTGTGCATTAATTGCCCCAACTCACAGAACATACATCTTAATTTGTAGTCCTTAAAGTCAATGTTTCCCTATTTAATATAATACAAAAATATGAAGTCGCTGTTGTTATATTTATATTATGCATTATATCATGCATCATCAATGAGTAACGTTATGTTAGGATTAACTAGCACAACTGTTGGATGTCCATCTAAATAGTTAACATTATCATTATCACAAAGCGGCATTTGCTGCCTAGAAGCTGACAGGCTGTCGCACCTTTCACGTTATAATAATGTTGGTCCAACTTACTTTTGATGAGCCGCTCAGTGGTAGATTGTTTTTCTTTTTGGTCTTTCCCCGACATTCTCGTTTGACCAGGTCAAACAAGCCGATGAGTGAAGTTGTTAATGTTGTACAATGAGCTGGCTAACTGTACTGCTGATTTATCTTTTATTTCCTCTAGTACCGTTAAAAGAACTCGTTGGCAAGGTTGCTGGCCACAACTGTTTGCTACCAGCTAAACCTGTTAATGGCACTTCAAACTACAATGCTATTACTACAATTTCTAAACCAACTAGCCTAGCTAGCTCGTCTTAATATCTAACGTTACCCTAACCCTCGCAGCTAATCAAGACAACTGATACAACTGTAAAGTGTAGAGATGATACAGTTACTCGGCATGGTTAAATTATCGATGTAGCCACCAAATAAAATCCCCAATCGAAAAATCCAAAGAGAGTCGACACTGTCCTCTGAAGCTCACTGAAATAACGTTAACGTTACTCAGCTCGCTGCCTCAGACTGACAGTTCAACCACCAGAATTACAGGTAAATTTCACTGCCTCTCATCACATCTAAATTGCTTCTAAAGTTAAAAGACACTGATCAAAGAAGTCTAACGAAAAACGTGAATTTGTTAATAAAGTTAGACATGCATCGACCCGACTTAACAACTAGAAATTTCTTCCATGAAAGAAGTAACGTTCACCAAGCCAGTTGACAAGATGATTAGACTAGGTGCGCAGTCTTGAATGTTAATCCGATTTTCCACTTTTCAGAGTCAGAATGTCATCTAACGTTAGCTGGCTAACGTTGCCTATCTACCAACCAATCTAATTTGACCAAATAATATATGTACAGGTAAGTTAAAAGCTAGCTACTAACAGAGCTCTTTTCTTGGGCTTATGTCCTGCTTTTCGCCCAAGACTGTTTTCATTTCTCCCCGCCTCCGACTAACCATATGGCCAGCTCAGTCTAACACATACACACACTTTGCTTGTTCTTTCAGATTAAACTGTAATCCTCAAACCACAGATTTCCTACAATATGGCGGAACTGATGTCCCGAAAAACTGACGTATGAACACGTTGAAAACATAGTTTAGAGGTTATATTGTCTTGTAAAGTAGCTCATTGCCATTTTCTTTGTGTAACCAAGTTTCATCATGTAGGCTATAAAGTCCTCTGCACTCCGTGCAGTTAAAATGCACTGGTGTTTTTTGACATTTTTTTTCTTTGGTCATTAACAGATTTTAAAAATAGCCTACATTTAATTGAAACTTTTTGTCGAGGCTTAGAGTGTTCTGGAACAGATTTTAAACCTCAGGTAACCATTTCTTTTTTTTTTTTATTGACCAGCAGTTTTTCCTAGACCATCCTCAATCAATAGTTTTGATAGAAAAAAGTGACCATGTCTCTGGATCCATATTCTGAAGTAGCGTTTGGCCATGGAATAGCCCAAATTATTTAATGTACAATTTAATTAAAATTGACTGTGCACATAAACTACTAAGAGTAATCGGTAGAGGTCAGTGTTGCACCGGTAAAGACAAGACTAAGACTTCAGTCATGGGATTTCGTAATGCTTTGCCCAATGTTTTTACTGCGATGTTATGCCAGGCTTCTATACAGTTGTGGACAAAAGAAATATCAGCTAGCCTACCTAATTTCCATCTGAAGCAGAAAGACAGTTTCATTATGAAAAGGCTTTTATGGTTAAAGAAATGCTGGCATAACCATGGCATGTCAGCAATCTAGCCTTTGAAATCTGTTCACACCTCCTTTACTTACTGAAGTTTTAGGCTAGGCTACTCTCAGTTTTTATTTCATACATTTAGTAGGCTATTGAAGACTATTTAGTCGCAATATGAAAAATGCACAAAATACAAAATGTGAATAAAATAAGTAAAAAGTGAAATAAGTAAAATTATCAAGTGAGGACTATTTTATTTTATTTTCTAATTAACAGACCAAAGCAATTTCACCTACCACTAAAAATATAAACAAAAATACCCTAAAATATCAGTTTATGCTTTTTACTGAAAGGGCCACACAAACCATTTCTTAGCTGTCAGGAAATGTTTCCAGGAGGAACATAAAAAAATGTAGGCCAATATGATGACAACAAGTAAATAATGAACACATCATATCAGAGGGACAGTAAATGCTGATCCAGGGTAGTCTTCAAATGTTTTAGTTTTTTTAAATTACACACACACATACAGCACAACTCACAACTTTGCCCGTCTTCTCACAGTGCACAGTTGGGGGGGAAAAAATCCATAGTTTTCAAACAATGTTAAAATGCAAATTTTGATGGATTTGCATTCCTTACAAAAAGCCAAACTATGCTCTCCTCAGAGTCCAACCCTGCCAAGCCTGTCCGAGCTGCCATTCATGATGACAGGTTTATGCAAACAGACTTTACCGGATCTCTGTTGTACAGGTATGCCAAATTACATGTGAAGCCTAGAGTTGGAGTTCTAGCCAGTGGACACCTTTGGAGTGAAGTGAGTGCACACTAAAAATGGCTTGGAATCAAGTCAGGCAAACAGTCTTAACATTTTATCAAAAATGACTGAAGGTAATTGTATACTCATCCGGTGTTTGATTGCCGGTATGTTTTAATGACTTCACTAATGGCATGGATACACAGACTGTAGGCTATTTAAACCATGCATAATGGTATCTAGGTTCTGGTGCATGAAGGACATACGCACTTATGACAAAATTAAATGACAAAATGAGGTTTTAGGTGTTCATCTCTGAGAGTTGGTTGGTGGTTGCTAACAAACCAGCAGAAAAAAATATCCAGAGATGTAATGATACAATATTTGTTAGAAGATATGTTTTTTAAGAGAACATGTTATTTTAATTGATGGTAAAAGATTCATTGTACATACACAGATGGCAAAGACAGTGCCAGCTGACACCTATGGCCCACATGCACACCCCCTTGCATGCGCGCGCACTCTCTCACTCACACACACACACACACACACACACACACACACACACACACACACACACACACACACACACACACACACACACACACACACACACACACACACACACACAGTTCAATGTGTTCCTGCCCTGAGTCATTTGAAGCAGCAACAACACTGTCACTCATCCACAGGCTTTCATGCTGGATTACCTGTTTCTGCAGAGCCCTTTCCAAAGCTGCCTAGTGGCACACCTTATCTTACCATTCAAACATGCATCACCTTAACACCTTAAGGACATTTTGAAGAATCAAATCCAGTTGTTAAAAAAAAACATTAGAAATATCTGTGTCCAGGTTGTTCCTATGTATGTACCTGTGAAACAAAAAATATATATTTTTTTTCCAACGGACTTTTTGTTGGCTTTATCTTCCTCACCAAAAAACAGTGCAGTCTTTGCCTTTGTGCATAGGCGCTTCACATTTCACAAATGAAAACGCTGTTCAGATTTGAAATGCTATAGAGAAGTTATCCTACTTCAAACACCACCACGTTAAAAACAACATGAGCTCATCACAGAAGCCAAGATGTGTTCAGAACCTGAAGGGCACTGTCTGTAATATGGGTAGGCTGGGTAATCGGCAAGTCCAGCTGCCCCTTGATTCGGTAAAACTTTCCTGCTGAGCATTATGTGAGGCAGTCTAAATTTTGTTTTTCATAGTAACAACAGGCAACAGGCATGTCTATGCCATCCAATGTCAGCCAACTCCATTCGCAGATTGGATGTGTGACGATATTCGCAGAGGTACAGAAATGACAGACCTCAAACAGAGAGTAGGGAGAATAAAAATGGTGCCGGCGTGTTTGTCCACATGTGCTCACATCTTCTTTCCAAGTAAACAGACCCAGTGGCTTGTCACTGGATCATGAAGCCAGGGTGGTGAGCCATGCGGGGTGGGGGCCTCTGGGGCAGTGCAGGTGGATACTGGGGCAAGAAGGCATGCTGGGGATAACCCTGATTAAAGCTGGGTGCAGGCTGACCCACTCTCGGGGGGATGGGTGGGTATAAGGGTGCGGGGTAGGAAGGCATGGGGTAGGAGAACACCGGGGAAGGCTGGGCAGCTGTGGCTGTGGTGGGGGGTGCAGGCGGAGTTCTGAGGGGTGGAGGCGGGGGGGCTCGCCTGGGTTGGGGCACTGGGGAGCTGCTGTTGCTGGAGCTGGGCTCCTTGTGTAAGGGGGAGGGTTTGGCCAGCAGCTCTGGGGGACAAAAGGGTGGGACTGGGGGAAGGGCCATGGATGGTCCCTTCAGCACTAGCTCATGGAGCTTGTCGATCTTCACCCGCCGCAGATGCGCCAGCTTTCTTTTGCTCTGATATTCATCAATAAAGGCATCCAAGGAGACGTTCCCATCCAAGAAGGAATCAGCCATGATCTGAAAAACACAGAAGACAATTAACAAGTTTATAACAAGTTCTAACAAGTGAATAACATCCATACAAAAAGCTGTGATAAAACTGCACTCTACAGTGACTCTCCTTGTAGACTCTCCATACATAGTGGCAGCATGCTGGTGTATGTATATACACACACACATTAATCAAGGATGGGATAAGTTTAGCCTGCACTTTTTTCCCCTCAAGTCTGTTGCTCAAAGATATTAGCTGACAGCCATGAATCTGAACCACAGCAACAGGGGGACAGAAAACAGGAAAAGAGCAAACACCCCCCCCAAAAAAAAAAAACTAAGCACACACCAAAGCCACATCCTTTGCAGACTTTACCCTGTGTTCTCATTCTCTCTCTCTTGCTCTCTTTACAGGCCACTTAAACACTCACTCATTACCTCAGTTTCCTCCTCGATCTTGGCTCCTTCTGTCTGCAGCAGTGCAAGCAACGTGTCTAAAGAGCTGTTCCCAGACGTCTGATCTGTAAACAAAGGCAGGTGAAGAGCAATAAGAAAAAGATGGGGAGGAACTGTGCCCTATATGGGATATATATCCCGACATTCCCGACATGCACTGGTTGAGCAGAACAGACTTGAACACCATACCCCCCCCCCCCCCCCCCAGAGTGGGACTTGAACAAAGAAGAACAAACCTCGACATTAATAATTACCACCGCCAAGTAGGTTATGTTTTCGCCGCCGTTTGTTTGTCTGTCTGTGAGCAAGATAACTCTGAAAGTACCACACTGATTTGGATTTTCAGACAATGTGGGTATTAGGAACACATGATAAAATTTTGGTGGCGATCTGAATTTATATCGGATCAGTGAGCCTATATTGCTATTGAGGTCTGTGCTCTCCGAGTGGTTTTGTAGTTTCTATAGCATGGGAAGAAAAGCTCTGAACCCACGTGATGCCTGATTCCCACGAGTCATGGGGGGCACATGGTGGTCATTACTTGATGCCTCTCCGGTCCACATCCCTCCATCTGACCATCCCTCTCACAGATCTGACTGACACCTGATTCTAGAAGAGAGCAAAGGGGCTGGCACACAGCAGTGCACAAGAAAGCTCTGCCAGGACTGCCTGGCTCTTGTGTTCGACAAGCCAGCTATCACATGAGTCACAGCGCACAGAAATAGATCACAGAGTCTCGGCGGAAACAAGACAGACAATTCTCTCCTCTGTTCCTGGGCCGGCTTCGAGGCGATGCTGGGTGCAGGGAAGGCACAGTTGCATTAGTGCAGAAAGGTTGACAAACCACATAGACCGTAACCACTGGTAAAAATCTATCCCAGTTTATAAGAAAGCTACAGAAAATCTCACCTCCCTTGCTATGTATAGAATATGTTTTAGTAGTTGTGAGAAGGCACAGGAAACCACTTAGGCTCTCTCTTTCATTTTGATGCCACTCCTCCTGCTGCGGCAACTTCATCCAACTCCCACTCCTCTCCCAGCTAAAGGAGCTTAATCTAACCTTTCCTGGGCCATGACACCAGGCACTTCACAGATGTCCAGTTCACACACGCACGCACGCACACACACACACAGAGCTGAACTTATTACGGGAAGAATGAAAAAAAGACCCCGCCCCCCCACATTTTGCACAATGGCAAATCATTGTCAACATCATTGCCACCCCAAAAGTACCACATCAGCACCAGAAGTGAGAAGGACTAGTTGTTGGTTGCCCATCACAGTGACTTTCCATTATCCATAGCTAAATAGTTAGTTCCCTGTACTGCATACCACATACATAGGCTTGCTCTCCAGGCCCGTCTGAAAGCCACCTTGTAGTTTCCCATTACAAAGTGAGAAAGGGATTGTATTGTGAAAGGACAATTAGCAGAAGGCAGTTCTGGAGTCCCCATGGCAAGAGCAACTGGACACCAGGTTCTCCCCTCTTTCCTTCGTCTCACCACAGAGTTATCAACGCTCGGTCAAACAATGGGCCAGTCTTCACCTCTCAACGGTCGTGCAGTGCAGAGGGCCTGGGCCACTGATCATGAGACAGCTATTTACTCGTGTGTGCCAGAGCCAGCCATGTTACCAGAGCAGGGCAGGGGATGCGGCTCTGTCCAACGGGGGCTGTTTTCGCTTTCACACACAAACACGCACACACCCTGAAGCACAAAAGCCGACTGTTGGTTTTAGAGTCTGCCATGTTGCCCTCAGCTGCCTGCCTTCTAGAAGACACAGGGAGCTTCCGTTGCCATGGCAGGCTTCCCTAGATGGATGTGTGGAGGGAGTTGTGCACACACACACACACAAACACACAAGTGTGTGTTTATGTGAGTGTTTGCATGATAGTACACAGAGTAAGGGTGGTAAAAGCACACACAGGAATTTTTCAGAGCACTCGTCCATCCAGTTTTTTGTTTTTGTTGCTTTGTGCTCTGAAGACTCATCTGGGTCAAGCAGGCAACTCCTGTGTGGTAGCTTACGGCCCTGTCGCCCAGATGCATGGATGCTTACAGCAAATCCAGAAGTGGGACAATCAGCATCAGAGAAAAGTGGGTTACCCACATCCAACTTAGCCCCCCTCCTCACCAACAAAACAAATATCAGTTGACTGGTTCTGACATTTTTGCTCTGTGAGCTTAGTGAAAATGCCTCACACAGATATTACCACACCACAAACAAGGGAGAAAATCTGTTCGATGGCCAACTACGATGATAATGATCCCCATCACAAAAAAATCTAGGTTCATTCTCTGTTGTTGAAGGCTTCAGTGTCATGGAAAGTCAAACGGCAAAGGCTGTGGAAGGAATGTTATCTCACTCCCAGAAACATTAACCTCAGCCTGAAGGAGATACACTAAGGAGAAATATTAGCATGCTGTTTTGAGTGAGCTGCCTGGCAACCACTGCAACACGCAGGGCAATCAGTGACGGTCCCTTTTATTCATGTTGTGTCGACCCAGGGTTGACATGAGACTTCTGTTATGAGCACCAGCAACACAACAGACAGCTGGTCCCATTCCCAAACTTCAGCAGCTATAAGGTCACAACAAGTATCTATCTATTTATTTATTTATTTGTTTATTTATTTATTTGGTGCTACGTAACTTTACTGCTGCGTCATGAACACAAATGTCTGGAAGCTCATTAAAATTAAACAGGACAGAAACAGGAGTAACTGGTTTGACAAGGGTGCGCTACTTTGGGAAGCCCTAGCAGTAGGTAAGGTAACTGCCCTAGCAGTTCTCGGTAAGTCACACCATCCAACAATGACACATCAATGTTCTTTTGTTTAAAAAGCACATGACATGGTCATGGAAAAAAAATCATCACCTATATTATCCTAGACCGTCCCCATTATCAGTCAATGACCATGACGTTTTTGTACCATATAAAACCCTAAAGACTGTATTGCGGATGTTAACCCAGTCGGTGTGCCAATGTCTCAACTATGTGATAGTAAGGGTAAATTTGTGTCATTTATTTCAGTGGTGTCACACCCAACTGTTCTACCACCTGAATGAACAATATAAGACTTTATATGAAGCTTTCCGTTGGGTTTCCCTTTCCAGTTCTATACTCCCACATGTCCTATTTCTGTGCTTTGTTCCATGGTGAGTAAATATATCAATCATGACAACTTGGCAACAGATCTCTGTCAAAGGTTTGTTCACACTTTGAACACATCCTGTGGCGAGCAATAGTAAATAGCTCACATGAGGCTCAACCCCACCCTTTCCCATTTCACAAACACTCATGTTTGGGCTTGAAGGTTTGCCACGGAAAGCCCCGACACACAGAGTTGTGCCACCTCACCTAGCGTGGACTTGCGGAGCTGGTAGTCCTCGTAAAGTTCTTGGAGACAGCGGTACCGTTTGGTGAGCTCGTTCTTCTGGAAGTCTAAACGAGGCTGGAGCTGGAGGTTCTGCTCAGCCAGGGTGCGGTTGCTGGCCAGGGTCATCTCTTTGCTTTGCTGGACGTTCTGAACCTACAAGGCAAATGTGGATTATACAGATTTGTTTAAACGTTTACAATGGACCTATCAAGGCTCAAGGGCCTTTCCATAGATTGACTGGACATAACTAAAAGGTCTGTTGAGGAAGCAACAGAGCAGGTTTATTACAGCCCTAATGAAATGATAGGCTACATAATGATTATCAATCAACATATGAAAGGCTAACTCAGCCATACAGCAGCTAGCAGATTGCAATATCAGTCACAAGCCACTTCATGGACATGTACACATTTAGAGATTTATCCCTTGGCATCCATTATCTGAATCCGAAGAGTTATTTCCTATGGGACCCAATGGACCACATCTTGGTTTCAATTCAACCAGAGCAAACAGGCCAGTGGATGAAAGGGAGTGAAATGCCTTTAGTACAACTCCATCACAACCAAGATTGCTTAGCTCGATTTTATAGACAACTACACAGCCAAAATGCATGGCTGTGGGAAGAAAGGGCCTTTTAAAAAGAGCCACACTAATGTTGTAAGTTATGCTATAATGAGACACAGAAGAATGAGGAATGCAAGAAAATGCTTTTCATTTGAAACGTTCCCCAGTGTCAAAACACATTGGTGATTCACAGGAAAGAGGGCAATGTGAGAATTTTCACCCTTCCTTCAACTACTGGTCTTGGGGTGGGACAACCTGACATGGCATATCATTTTTATTCCTACCATATTTTTAAAACTGGCAGCATACAATAATGAGACCATGACAGACTGTGACTGTCCAATAGGATATTCAGTCATTTACTATGAACTATAGGGACTACCCACGCCACAGAAGCCTAGATATAGGTCTGGGTGGTATAATAGCAACATACAATGATGACTGAGCACTTTTGAAAAAGAAGTCAGTGGACTTTCTGAATGCCAAATAATTGGGATTAGTAGATCTCTAACAGCATGGCCTCTTAAAGGAGAAATGCTGAGGTTACTCAGATTCATCAGAATCTAATAAAGGAGGCTGCAAGCGTGCGCATGAACACACAATATTTTGCAGCACTACCACTGTGAGTTACAGAGAGCAATTAGAAGCTCAAACAAAGATGAAAGGTTAAAGGGTAGGCCTACCCCAGTTGCCAAGGTTCAGGGAAAGGGTTTACATTTTAATTTCCAAACCAGTTGTTTTCAGGATGTAAAAGACAGACAAAGGTATGGAAATTCTCTCACACATGTCTGGATTCCTGCAATGTGCTGTGCTCTTCCATTGTGCTACTGTTTGCCTTCATGTGGATGAGGAAGTAACATACAATTGATGCTTTTCATAAAAGATGAAGCCACCTCCAGCACAACCCATGCCCTACCTGAGTGCATGATAACAAGGTGAGACCTTTGTAGGACACAAGCAACAAAGTATAAAAGGGAAATTCAGCTGATTTTCATACTTCTCATAAAGCTAACCTTGCAGAGTCCAAAAACCACAGACTACTTATAAAACTGTACAAAAAAACATGTGCATTAATACTGCATGACTAAGATGAAAGATCTGTGCAGCGCCTCTCACAAACAGCCTGAGTGTTAGATGCACACAATATACAGATTATTCACAATTAAATGAGACATTTCGTCCTCCACGCCCTGCTGTAGCCTAACGAACACCAGCTGTAAAGCTGGTAAAGCAGACATTTGCCTATTGTTGCGTTAAATGTACCTTGGGGCATCCCACAATTGAACCATATTGAGCTCATAAAAACCAACATAGTTCCCACAGTAGTATCTGCGTAAACTGAGTGTTATGTAACAAGGTGTTTCTTATGGACCAACTCAATACTGAGCGGCAAAATGCCCATACTATGTGCCCTTTCAAAGCAGGTCAAAGCAATCTAAACAAAAAGTCGTGAAAACCAGCACGGCAATCGATAGCTCGCAAACAGTACCCTACCAGGTGACCGTTGAACTACAAACCATCAACCACACGTTAGGCAACGGATCAAGTTGCCTAACGTTAATGCTGAAGCAGAAACTGAAAGTTTGCTTGAGTTAAGAAGTCAAGAGTCAAGACGATGTTCGCAAAACTACACAGAAAAATCAATACATCATAGTTTCACTCGTGATAGACCAATAACATGTAATCTCCAAGGCATTGTTTGAAGGTCAACAGATGGTCACAATGCAAGTAAGGTTAATGTAGTCAGCGTTACAATCGTTTTATATATAGTCTATGGTTACAACACGGACAACAGTAGTCTACTATGAGGCAGACGAAGCAAACATTCCGAGACAAAAATAGTCTTACAAAAAACTGTAACGTTACCCAATTGCATTGAGGCTCCAGTTACTTGAACACTGGTTATGTGCCAATCCATAGCTAAACTGCCGTAAAGCAAATAAAAACATTAGCTTATTGGTGTTTCCTTACAATCCGTCCTACAAGGTTTGACTTTAACGTTAGTCTGTCCTAACGATAGCTTAGTTGCAACAATGTTGCCAAATAAGCAGGTTGTGTAAACGATTTTATAACGTTACAATGTAACGAGTTAAACAATGTTGCAAATGAACTACACATAAATAGCTAACGTTACTGAGTGCAACAAAAGTTTGTCTGATTTACACGGTCGTACACATAGCCCACTAGGCACTCACAGACAGAGGACCCTCGGAGGGCAACATACGATAGGCCTGAGTTCTCTGGAACGGGGCAACGCTAAACTTTTGAGAAGACAGTTAGACATTAAACATACTGAAATATGTTTTTTTTTTTTTCTTACCTCCTCCATATCTCCAACAATTTTATTAAGTTTGTCATCGTCTTCGAGTAGTTCATTAAGCTGGCTCATAGTATATCCACTCAGCTTGTTCCCAAACCCAGACATTTCTGTCACAGCTGTTTATCGGTTTCGGTCTCCTGCGACTGCTATTGCGAAGCCTCTTGTGTCTGAGCTTCGGGAGTAGCGCAGCTGCGCTAACTAGCTATGCTGCTCAGCGTTTTTCCCGGAAGCCATGGAAAGGTGGGGATTTCGTGACGTCAGTGCAAATGATACCTTTCTTTAATTGCATATGTCGTATAAGGCAATGAATCGACAGTTTACTGTGGTGAAACTGCATCTATGTATCTAATATTGTATATATTGTATATAACATACGGTAGGCCTGCATCAATGGAGACTTTTATCCATTATTTTGACATCTCGTTCTCGAAACAGTTTATTGTACTGTCATTGAACCAAGAAATTTTAGTATCTTTCTTTGCAATGGCTTTATTTAAATAAAAAGACACAGACTAAAATAGTTCTTCACAAAGAACCTCACAAAGTCTCACACAGGCTTCTCAGGAGATAAATAATTGCTGATAATATTTCAGGACATATAACTGTATGTATGCCCTGATACATGTTTACGTTCCTTTAACATTTTACATTACAATCAGAGTCACTGCTTTCCTTTTCACTCTCTGCTCTACCATTCATGATCTTCCAAGCCGAGACCTTGGGGGGACTGAGCATCTCTATTCTTGTTTCAATACCAAGGATCTGTCTTTGGACCAGCTTGCAGTACAGCCCTTTCCGAGCCATGAGTTCAGCATGTGTCCCCTGATCTACAATGATGTTGTCGGCCCTCTCCACAGTGCTCAGCCTATGGACAATCACCAGCACTGTGTGTTCTTGCATGATATCATCCAGGGTCTGCTGAACCTGAGAGAGAGTGCAAACAGTAGATCTTGAAATGAGATCAGCTATGAACTAATCAGAAGTCTATACTATGAAGCAAGGTTACAGTTTAACCTTGGTAACGTTGGGAGTACCCACTGCTCTCCAAACAACACATGTTGTTTGGAGAGCAGCAGTTACACCTGAAGTTATCTGGGTTAGCCAGTAACCTTGCTACATAGTATAACCCCAGGACACTTAACGACACAATTCAGGTAGCCTGTAGAAAACTGCAGTGTCATGCTATGAGCCATCTGCAGAGGAGTCTGCTGCAAATTTTTGCTGTATCCAACACATCAGTGCAATAATGGACATAGCCTTCCTCTTCCATAAATAGCTTGCACAATTAAGGGCTGTAGCCATCCAGCACCGTATTTAGGATAGCTGATTATCATGCCCTGTGTGACTATAAAAAATCGACACACTAACGCTAACTAAGGATATGCTAACGATGTCTACCCCAAGACCATTAATAATTGAGAGAAAAATACTATTGATGGAAGTTTACATCCATTTCATTCTATATTTCAGATAATGGGGTCAATTTTAATTTTTCAAAAGCAGTAAAAACAACTATGTTCACTTTTCAATAAAAAATGTCCATTGACTCATGCATTGACCTTAACAGCTATAGTTGCTCAGGAGCAACATTTTTGCAAAGCTTACTACAAAATGGGTTTTATATGTTTAGTCACATGTCATGTATAAATATTATCTTCAACTGGTTACAAATTTGTGGAAATAGACATTTGATGGGGGGTGTCTTTACCCATTTTGTTCATCCATTCTTCTGAGTGGAGGAAGCCATTTTGAAATGTGTGTCAACTGTGTGATACAAGGCTGAGATGCACATTTTAGGACTTGCTGGAAACTAAGCCACTTACTAATCAGCAACAGTAGCTAAGACAGTGACAGAAATATTTTTGAGACCCATGGTGGACTAAAATCAGTGTTGCTCCTGAGCCACGTTGGCTTCTCTTCAATGTTCTGAATATACATGAAACAATGATGTCTCTATGACTGGGATACTCACAATATGTTCACTCTGAGCATCCAAGGCACTGGTGGCTTCATCCAGTATGAGCACTCGAGGTTTCCTGCTGACCCCCAGACAGCTGGGTTCCCTTCTCTCCCACTCCTGGCACCAGACACAGGCATGTATAAGTTATATAGTATAAGTAGTAGTTATATAGTATAAGTAGTATAAGTTTCACCAACACATCAAAAATGCAAGGAAGTGTTTAAAGGAAAAGTCTAACAAATTCCCATATCTTTGTTACGAGCTCACCGAGTGCTGCCGGTAGGAAGAGGTTCAAGAAGATTTGGTACAGTGAGGACCCAATAACGAATCTGCAGTTAACTCTAACTAATGAGAGCAAGGAAACTCGGTTTCAGTTAGCGTTAGCTGCCAATTCACAAATTCGGTCTATATTGCACCAGGATTTTTCATTACTCTTCCTACCCGGAGCGCTCGGCAAACTCAACGAACAGGGATATGCATTGATTTACATTGGACTTTTCCTTTAAGTAGTCGTATTTGTCTAATGAAATTCAAGTTTAGTTAGTACGTTTCAGAGTACTTCAGTAGACATGACATGTATTTTTGAAATCATGACAACAGATGAGAGAATGGCAACAAAAGAGAGTTTCAGCACAACAAAATAAATATAACTGGTTAATAAAATAACTTTAATTCAGTTTAATTACTAAATCAGTAATCTTATAACACTTCTGAATTCATAAACTTCTCACCTGTTTCATATCCTTGGGAGAGGCCAACTATAAAGTCATGTGCATTGGCCTTAGTGGCAGCTTCAACCACAGCATCCATGGCAATGCCTTTCAGGCCATAAGCAATGTTCTTCTGAATTGACCGTGCAAAAAGTACCGGCTCCTGACCCACTAGTGCCACCTGTGACAACAAAAGTGCATCAAATACCTGCATAAACAATGCTGCCTCCTGCTGGCTGAAGAGGGAAGGGAAAACCTTCACTTCTGAAAGCTAAAATCAAAATACAAACCAGATTGGAATTAATTTATTTACACTAAATTGCCCGATTTGCCAATTTACAGTAGTCAATGTCACAATATTTCTCACAAATTCTTCATCAATTTGTGAGAATTGTCATCTTCATCAAAATGCAATTTTGCTCTTCCCACTCCCAGATGGACCCACAAGTGCAGTCACCTCTCCAGGTTGAATAGTAAAAGATACATTCTGAAAAATCAGACCAAGAATGATCAACTGTGCCAATAATTACAAACACTTGCAAATTGCTGTATGACTTGTTCCAAAACATATAATACACAGCTGTCTCTCAAATTCATCAAAATGAATTTAGCTCATACTGTACTTTACAGCTGCTATGTGGCTGTATTTCATTTCTGATTTTGAGAAGCTTTGCAATCATTTTGCATTGTGTTTAATACAGCAGAACATGGTAGAAATATGCCACATAGCTCCTTTTATATTAAACAAATATATAATATGTATCTAGGGCAATTTCAAGTAGTGACCATATATACTCAAACACCTTCTCAGCTGCCCCAACTCCTTGCATTAGTCCTGTGTAGACAGACGCTACACTCTGCAAGAGATACTAGCAACAAAGAGGTTGAACTTAAGAAATCACAGTATGTGCACACAGGACCTTTCCACCATTCACATTCACACATCCACAGACATGGCCTCACGAAGACTTTGCATCAACAAAACCTCAAAATTGTACAAAGAAAATATTGCAATAGGTGCCTCCTACCTCGATCCCAATTCAAGTTCATAGATGATGAAAGAGATGAGGGTGCCCCCACTCATTTGATCTGTTATAACAAGGTGACCCCCATAAAATAGAATGACTACCTGCATGACTATTTCAGACATCTACAGAAAGCACACAGGAACAACATTAAGCCATTACAGTAACAAACCACTCATCTTACATATAGACATTCAAATTTGACCAAAACCTATATTAGATTACATTCTCATGCACTAAACTTACAAAACTGGACCAAATCAAACTGCCTCTGCTGTTGCCCCCACTTGTGAGGCATGGCAGCCACTGACCATCCCTGCAGTGGTGCTGGGCGCCTTCCTGGACGCCGATGCTGGGCCCGACTCCCCTTCCTGAGGCTTTGTGATTGACCCCCCCTCACAATGGCGCTGTCAAATGGACCCTTACTGTTACCCCCATGACCCATCTCATTCCTTTGAGTTTGTCACTATGCCTGGCCGCTGCTACATTGTCCAGCCATAATTCCTGATAACCACCTATAGACTGACTACCATGTAAATGTGGGATAATACTCTCTTATGAACTATTATGAACCTTAGCTAAAACCATAGGCAACTTATAGTCTGTCATGGTTACTACTGATTGTAATTTTTCTCCATGACCCCTGGCAGTTAGGTTAGCCCCTTGAGTCGTGGATCTGCCCAAGGTTTCTTCCTAGATTAACTGAACATATGGGAGTTTTTCCTTGCCCCTGTTGCTCTTGGATGCTCCTTCTATGAAGCGCCACGAGACAATACTATTGTAAAAGGCGCTGTATAAATAAAACTGAATTGAATTGAAATCAAACAACCATAGGTCAGTGCTTGTTTCTTGTTGAGCTGGAACATGTCCAGCAGGTTGCTGTAGTAGCCTCTTGCTCTTCAAAGCTGCGGACAGTTTTCATGGCTGATATGGTTTTCTTGGCCACCTTGTTGGCCTGTGCGAGTGATGTCTGCACCTCCTTGGTCAGTTTCTAGCAATGACAGCAGCATACATCAGGTCAGCAAATTACATAATTTTCACTGCTAGAGGAAGCCACTACTGACAGAAGTCAGTAACAAAAATAAATCAGGGTATAAAAATGATAACCTTCATAAAAAATTACAAAAAGTACAACAGTAAAGTTAAAATGATTAACTATATATGATATTATATTACATGGGATGATGAGGAAGGATCACAGAAAATACATTTCCACATACTTTACCTTGTAGTATTCTCTCTTATCTTTGAGACAACAGTAATATAAAGGAAGCCCATGATGGTGACTAGTGTGAGTTTCCAAGACATCCCAAACATGAAGACGAAGAAACCTATGGCCTTGATGAAGCCTCACAGGAAAAGATCAACATTCTCCAAGATCAAATCACTAACCTGCGTGGTATTGGCTGTCAGACATGAGGTGATGTCACCTAAAGAACAATCGATCACATTTAAATCATAAACGAAAAAAACTAAATCATACAATGGAGGTATTTATGTGCCCTTGGGTAAGGGCCAATTTCTTCTTTCTGGCAAGAGCATGTTTGACTTGCTGTAAGCCACATCATCCATATCTGATGATCTGATCTATGCAGATATGTCAATTAGTGGTGCTTGTAGAGTGTGGCTATTTACACAGAGGTCTGCGTTGGATAGACATGGATTCAATAAAGCTGAAAACTATGCATGCAACTACAATATTATGCTGTGAATCACACTACTCTCTCTGCAATGGAGAATCAAATCTGTCTGCTCTGTTAATCATGGAGGGAGTGGAAGTAGACTTTATAGAACATCACGTGTTTGCTCATTTTAAACAGAATAATTTCCAACTAGTTACATCTAAATCACCAGAGGACAGAGTGAACAACTTAACAGAGATCAATATTTTAACAACAACAACAATGTAGGCCTAGTGACATCACCTGTATGATTTGAGTCAAAGAAACCAATCTCTTGACGCATGAGTGATCTAAACAGAGGGTTCCGTAACCTGATGTTTAATCTAGAAAAGGTTATGGAGAAGACGCTTCCTCGAACACCAACGGCTAAAGAACTAAGAGGAAGAGAGGACATATGTCAACATCCACCCACAGATCACCAGTATTCACAAAACAAATGTCTTTGTTACTCACAACAATAACTGCATAGATGA
Organism: Tenualosa thibaudeaui; assembly: GCA_027481765.1. Taxonomy (NCBI): domain Eukaryota; kingdom Metazoa; phylum Chordata; class Actinopteri; order Clupeiformes; family Clupeidae; genus Tenualosa; species Tenualosa thibaudeaui. The sequence continues at coordinate 5,868,713 of JAIFZK010000018.1, read as the reverse complement.
CTCATCTGACAAAAGCCAATGATGACAATATGATTATAGGTTTTGTGAAGTGGTCCATGCTCTTGTGAATAACTATGCCATCAATTGCCTTGCCAGTGTAATAGGGTATGAAAGCTTCACCTAAAAGATGTGTTTCACCATTAATGGAATGATCAAAGCAGTGCAATGTCAAGTCTGTGTGAATCAAATATTCTGGAACATATTCTCTGATCAAATGTGTCACATGACACTTACAGACTGTAATCTCCCCACTCACACCCCAATCAAGTGCCTTTTTCCCCAAGACATCATACCTTAAAATCATACCATCATACACTAAAAGTGGTATTTTTCCTACATACAAGGGTAATGTTTTTGGCATAATTGCCAAATAAATTTACGTTTAGCAAGTTTTCACCAATGGAGTGTTAGGCCTGATGGACACCAATGCACATTGTCTGCTATATTGACTGACTGCTGTGTAAAAGGCCTGTTAAACAGGTAAGTCATAATGGTACCGCATATGTGCAGCATTATACAGTAATGTTCAGTCAAACTCTTTAGCAATTTCTGATTGGGCGAGACACATTCTACGCATCAGGAGGAATGAGGATATCCCAAGATATACCATGGGTGGCTCTTCACAACTAACAATCACTCTACATTTTCCATTAAGTTGACCGATGTTGAACGTTTCATTTATTCAAAGCGAGAGAGCAGAGATTTTCATAACATTACATTTGGCAAATCTCTCCAAAGAAAAGTGTTAATGGAATATTGTGATTATGGAACTTGGTATTTGACATACAGAAAAGCAAGCAGGTGTGTGCACAATCAGAATATAGCCACTCTGCACTTTCAAGCCACTGGACTTTCATGTCAATACACCAAAATTTGGCTGATTTATAAGACCACTTCTGTTTGCCAGCTTCACCATCAAATTCAATTGGTTGTGGTGGCTGAACGCTATGACAGACAAAAAATTCATGTGATGACATTTAGCAGGTATGGTCTGAAGATCATCTGTGTGAAGTTTCATGACAATCGGTCAAACTATGTGGCCACTGAAAAATGAGTGTTGATTTTTATAATATCCAATACAGCAGCTAAAATCTTAAGCTTACATGAAAATTTGGCAATGACCAACAATGGGGCAACCCACAATATGACCAGACACTGGAATTTTGTTGCTAACCCAAACATTTCATGAGATTTGAGCCAAAACACATTTTTGTTAAATTTGTTGTGCCCCCTTGGGATAGGGTCAGTAGTCCAGGTACCAAGTTTGCTTAGGCTACGTCAAAGCGCTGAGATATTAACTATTTTCCTGTCTGGTGACTTTGCCGTTGAATTTGACTGACACTCAAGCCAAAATACTCAAATATATGATTTTGGGACTGATTGCCAATCAGCAATGAATGCATAACATAGGCAAATAGATATTTTGCACATGCATCAATATAACTACCATGTCAAGCACCCTAGCAATAGCCATTGGCAGCCTATTACCACAGCATAGGCAATCACCACAGCAACCAACATGATTAGTCTAGCAATTTGCATAGAAACCACAATGACAACCTTGTAACCAACATGTTGACCCAGCATAGCAACCCAGCATAGCAACAACCTCAAGTAATCTAGCAACATCCTATCAACACCATAGCAACCACTGTGACTACCCTAGCATGTATACAGATTGGTAAAAACATAAGTTTTTCCAATAATTGGTGCAAATCAAAGGTGAACAAAGCAGACTTCTATTCATTATCGTTCTCAAGACCGTTTATTGCACTGGTCTTCTTTATTTATTCTGTGATCATGCCACCACAGATGGATTAAACCAAGTAATTTTTAATATCTTTCTTTGCATTGGCTTTCTTTAAATCACTTCCATTTAAAAAAGGACACAGACAAAAATAGATTAACCTCACAGAGTCTCACACGGCTTCTCAGGAGATCAACAGTCTCTGATAATATCTCTCAGTGCTTACAGATATAACTATATGTATGCAGTGATACATGTTTACATTCCTTTAAAACTTTACATTACAATCAGAGTCACTGCTTTCCTCTTCACTCTCTGCTCTACCATTCATGATCTTCCAAGGCAAGTCCTTAGGGGGACTGAGCACCTCTGTTCTTGTTTCAATACCAAGGATCTGTCTCTGGACCAGCTTGCAGTACAGCCCTTTCCGAGCCATGAGTTCAGCATGTGTCCCCTGATCTACTATACGGCCATTGTCGATCACAATGATGTTGTTGGCCCTCTCCACAGTGCTCAGCCGATGGGCGATCACCAGTACTGTGTGTTCTTGCATGATATCATCCAGGGCCTGCTGAACCTGAGGGAGAGAGCAAACACCAGAGCCTGAAGTGAGATCAGCCATGAATTAATCAAGAAGAAGACAGGGGCCTATACAATGCCCCTCCACCACAACCATCACCAGTATGCCCCTACATACACACTGCCACTCCACCACTGCCTTCACCATAACCCCCCACCCACCCACAGTTAACTGCCTCCACCCCACCCCGACCCAATAAATGTCTGAAATATAATTATTTTGGAAAGAATAGGCTATAGGACTAGGCCTAATATCAAAACTCAAATTCCAATATTCGTGTAGGCTTATCATATTCTGTAAAACTGTCTATCAAAGAGAAGATGACTCTTTGATCCTTGTTATAATTGACTTCAAGAAATGTTCAAGAAATAAAACTGCTATTCTATAGATAAAGTCTGCTGATGTTAAGGGCTAACATTTTCCATAGAAATGTATTTGAGAACAATTTAAACAGATGTGTAAAGAAGTGTTTTTTTTTGAGAAAATGTGACTAATTGTGACTACATAGTTTCCATTGAGATTAATCACGATTATAGTTGCCATATGAGATTAATCACGATTAAAAATTTAAATCTTTTGACAGCCCTATTAGCAACATGCTTTCTATATAGGGGGCCTTAGCTAGAATCTGCTGGTATATGGGGGGCCTTGTCATAGAAATGTTTGGCCGTAGCCTTCCTCTTCCATAAATAGCTTGCACAATTAAAGGCTGTAGCCATCCAGCGTATTTAGGATAGCTGATTATCATGCCCTGTGTGACTCTACAGAACCGACACACTAATGCTAACTAAGGATACCACACACTATGACAAAAAACAGTCTTAACTTCAGTGTTCGGAATATATATGAAACAATGATGTCTCTATGGCTGGGTCACTCACAATATGTTCACTCTCAGCATCCAAGGCACTGGTGGCCTCATCCAGTATGAGCACTCGAGGTTTCCTGATGAGAGCCCGAGCTATGGCCACACGCTGTTTCTGACCCCCAGACAGCTGGGCTCCCTTCTCTCCCACTCCTGTCAACAGACACAGACACGTATAAGAGCACCAGTTATTTCACCAGCGTTTGTTTGTTTGCAAACTGTTTGTGTACAAAACAACTTGAAAAGTACTCCACGAATTTGTATAAAATTTTCATACAATGTTGATACTAGGACAAGGAATAGATGATAAAATTTTGGTGGTGATCAGGAACACCGTCTGGAATTTGTATTGCGTCCGTGACCCTATATCACCTTGGCAGAGATCTGCGCTCTAGCATTTCTGAATTCATAAACTTCTCACCTGTTTCATATCCTTGGGAGAGGCCAACTATAAAGTCATGTGCATTGGCCTTAGTGGCAGCTTCAACCACAACATCCATGGCAATGTCTTTCAGGCCATAAGCAATGTTCTTCTGAATTGACCGTGCAAACAGTACTGGCTCCTGACCCACTAGTGCCACCTGTGACAACAAAAGTGCATTACATTCCTGCATAAACAATGCTGCCTCCTGCTGGCCGAAGAAGGAAGGGGAAAGGCCATCAAGCAACCTCAGAAAGCTAAGATCAAAATGCAAGCCAGATAAAATTGCTCTATTTGCCAAGCCTAGAAATCTAGACACACCCTAGTGTTAGCAAATAGTTTTGCTCATCAGGTGTGTCTAGCCATGCGCCACTGGGGCCTTAGGAGGTAAAGCTTGGTAAAACCAATGACAATGCACTATCTTTGTAGTCGATTTCACAATTCTCACAATTTTTTCACCTCCAACAAGTTTAAGGAATGAGGTGTAATTTTGCTTATCAACAGTAACATACCTCAACTTCATTACATAAGTGATAAATGAGAAGTAACAGAGCTGCACAGGTGATCAAAACATGTTCAGCTCAATTTCTGCCAAACCACCTTCTGTTCTGAACGCACCTGAGAGTGAAGGTAGGTGTGTTCGTAGTCCTGTACAGGGCGTCCATCAAGCAGCACTTGGCCTTCCTTTGGAGCATAGAAATTCTCCAGCAAACCCACGCACGAGCTCTTCCCACTCCCAGATGGACCCACAAGTGCAGTCACCTCTCCAGGTTGAATAGTAAAAGATACATTCTGAAAAATCAGACCAAGAATGATCAACTGTGCCAATAATTACAAACACTTGCAAATTGCTGTATGACTTGTTCCAAAACATATAATACACAGCTGTCTCTCAAATTCATCAAAATGAATTTAGCTCATACTGTACTTTACAGCTGCTATGTGGCTGTATTTCATTTCTGATTTTGAGAAGCTTTGCATTCATTTTGCATTGTGTTTAATACAGCAGCCACACATGGTAGAACACGATACATTAGGAGGCCTGGCCCAGCACTAGTTGTTCTGCATGCTGATGGTTTGCGTTCTTCACATTATGCTGCTGTTGCCCCCCTCCCCGCCACCAACCCCCACAAAAAAACATTTACAAAAAAAGAACATTTACATTTAATGATGACATGAAACTATAGCATTTAATATTTTTTCGCTGTGAAACTTGAAACATGAAAAACTACAAAACGTTCCATGCTATCATTCACATCATACAAATAATACTAGGGCATTTTATTGGCATTATGGATGTAACAAACAATCCACTTTCCATGGAATTGCCCTCTACAACCAAATTGACAAGAAATAACCCCTATGACACATTGAGTACATTAGCAATTACTACCTTCAGTATCTCTGTGTCGGGCCTTGTGGGATAGCTGAAGGACACGTTCATGAACTCCACCTCTCCTTTAAAGGTGTTTGGAGCTTGACTGCCACCAGAGGGATGTTCAGGCTCCCTATCAATATACTCAAACACCTTCTCAGCTGCCCCAACTCCTTGCATTAGTCCTGTGTAGACAGATGCTATACTCTGCAAGAGATACCAGCAACAAAGAGGTCGTACTTAAGACAGTATGTGCACACAGGACCTTTCCACCGTTCACATTTACACACCCACAGACGTGGCCCCACGAAGACCTTGCATCAACAAAACCTCAAAATTGTGTGAAGGAAATATTGCAATAGGTGCCTCCTACCTCTAAGCACTCTCCTAATTCAAGTTCATAGATGATGAAAGAGATGAGGGTGCCCCCACTCATTTGATCTGTTATAACAAGGTGACCGCCATAAAACAGAATGGCTACCTGCAAGGCCAGTTCTGATATCTATAGAAAGCATAGAGGAACAACATTAAGCCAGTAATGAATCATGCTCATTTAAATACATCTTAAATATAGACTATAGACATAGGTTATATCTAAATTTGACCCAAACTTATTTTTGATTACATTTCTATGTACTCAACTTACACAACTGGACCACATGAAACAAGCATAGGCCAGTGCTTGTTTCTTGTTGAGCTGGAACATGTCCAGCAGCTTGCTGTAGTATGAGTCAGCTTCTTGCTCTTCATTAGCAAAGCTGCGGACAGTTCTCATGGCTGATATGGTCTCCTCGGCCACCTTGTTGGCCTGTGCAAGTGATGTTTGCACCTCCTTGGTCAGTTTCTAGCAATGACAGCAGCATACATCAGGTCAGCAAATTACATAATTTTCACTGCTGAGCCACTAGCCACAAAAACAAATCAGGGTATAAAAATGATATAAAAATAGTATGACCAGAAAGCTAAAATTATTAACTATATAATGACATTATATAACATGGGATGATGACAAAAGGATCACAAAAAATAAATTTCCACATACTTTACCTTGTAGTATTCTCCATACATCTTTGATACAACAGCAATATAAGGGAAGCCCATGATGGTGACTAGTGTGAGTTTCCAAGACATCCCAAACATGAAGACGAAGAAACCTATGGCCTTGATGAAGCTTCGCAGGAAAAGGTTGACATTCTGCGAGATCAAATCACTAACCTGTGTGGTGTCAGATGTCAGACGTGAGGTGATGTCACCTGAAGAACAACCAAACACACTTATATCATGAATGAAAGAAATCATACAACGGAGTTATTCATGTACCCTTGTCAGGGTCAACTTCCTCTTTTTGGCAAGGGCATGTTCTATTTACTGTAAGCCACATTATCCATAACTGATTCTCAAGAATCTGTGCAGATATGTCAGTTAGTGGTGCCTGTAGAGAGTGGCTATTTACACAGAGGTCTGTGTTGGATAGACATGGATTCAATAAAGATGACAGCTATGCATGCAACTACAATTTCATCATGCTTTGAGTCACGATATTAAAATCTGTCTGCTCTGTTAGTCATGGAGGGAGAGGTGTGGAAGTAGACTTTGTAGAAAATCAATTATTGTAATATAACTGTAAACTGAATCATTTTCAACTAGTTACATCTAGTTCACCAGAGGACAGAGTGAACAACTTAACAGAGATCAATATTTTAACAACAACAACAATGTAGGCCTAGTGACATCACCTGTATGATTTGAGTCAAAGAAACCAATCTCTTGACGCATGAGTGATCTAAATAGAAGGTTCCGTAATCTGATGTTTAATCTGGCAAAGGTTATGGAGAAGACGCCTCCTCGAACACCAATGGCTAAAGAACTAAGAGAAATAGAGGACATATATCATCATCTGCCCACAGATCACCAGTATTCACAAAAACAAATATCTTTGTTACTCACAATAATAACTGCATAGATGACTCACCTGACAAAAGCCAATGATGACAATATGATCATAGGTTTTGTGAAGTGGTCCATGCTCTTGTGAATAACTATCCCATCAATTGCCTTTCCAGTGTAATAGGGTATGAAAGCTTCACCTAAAAGATGTGTTTCACCATTAAGGGAATGATCACAGCAGTGCAATCAGTCTGTGTGAATCAAATATTCTAGTGCATATTCTCTGTTCAAATGTATGTCACATGACATTTACAGACTTTAAACTCCCAATCTCAAAATTAAAAGTGGCAGACCAAGTTTAAAAGTGGTATTGTTATTACATACTGGGGCAATGTATTTGGCTTAAGTGGTCACACTCACTGTTTTGTTTTGTTTTTTTAAAGTTAGGACGTTTTGTTTTTCCATCCAAAATTTTGTTTTTAAATAAGCAAGTTAAAATTTAATTAAACTTGTTTATTTAAAAAATAAACTTGCTTGTATAAAAATTAAAAGGCCTGTATGTCATATACAGGTACAGGTACAGCATATATGCAGCATTGTTTGCTAATATACTCTACAGATCTTAGGTCAATGTGCAGGTTAGACACTCACAAACAGCAGACAGCATAAGAAAGAAGAAGGCAACAGCTAGCAGCAAGGCATCCTTCCTGCAGTAAGACAGAAGGCGGCCCACGGTCGCACGAGAGTCAGTATTCTCCTTGGCCCCGCTGCACCGTTTGCGTTTCCCATTCATCCTTTTGCTCTCCTCTTCCTCACAAATGCTGTCAGCCAGTGGGTCCACCAGCCTCTCCGTCTCCTCTTCACTACAGCCGTCACTGACAGCATTAGATGTTTTTGCCAGGATTCCCCAGAGGTATACAGTCCCCGTTGCCGAAACACAGCTCCAGGAGACTAAGCTCAAAAACCAAGGGTCAACCAAGAGTTCTTCCTGCTCTGAGAAGATCAGTAGCTTGGTAAGAGCATAGGTCATGATGGTTAGGCAAGAGAGGGTGATCAGTGTGCTCAGTTTTGAGACCCTACGAGGGCCATCTACTCGGTTCCTGAAGACTCCTATGGAGGCTCCAAGCAGCATTGCAACTCGGACCAACAGAGTTCCCCATAGATCAAGCGCTGAGTGGGATATATCAAATCTAACAAGTTCATCGGCAAAGATATCAAGCTGAGAGCCACGGACATATAGAACCGTTGAGGTGATGGTATCAGCAAGAATAAAAATGAGGTTACAACTCAACACAATAGCAGCTCGCATTGTCTTGTTTCAGACTCAGCAGTTCTTAATAAATCTAAATTAATCTTTTAAATTACAGTGGCATGAGACATTACATTAGTCCTTATAAATACATCAATAACTCACATCTGAAAACATGAATGCAATTGAATAAATAATTCCCAAATGTGTTGGGTTACATGCCAGCTTTCCACAGTGGGCAATTATTCGCCTAATGAAATTGATGTTCTTCGGTAGAATCTAAACATAACCCCTTGCCAAGGTGCGTAGTTCGAAATGACATAACTTGCCATTATTACTAAAAGCTTCAACTATGCGTTGTGTTGGCCATGACTGTACCTGGCACTGTAGGATAAGTCCGACATTGGAGGTTGAGAACCAGCTCAACAAATGAATAGCCGGCTAGAGAGACTGCAGTCTAACATATAACATAACGCTGTGATTCAAAACAGAGTTTTCCGACAGTTCGATTTTCCTTCAGGATCACAACTTAGTGGACGCTGACCCACTGCCATCAAACACCGATAGTCGCAGCAGTTACAGCGCATCGATATACACCACCCGGAAACATTGGTGCCCACAAGCACTCAGAAGCTCCGCCCTTTCATTCTGGACTGTCGAATCAGGGCTTATGTTCATTCCTTGACTAGGACCTTGGTTATATTCTCGACTAAATAATTTTTTTATAAATTTTATATAAACCTTTTCTCTTTATTGAATAAGATAAAGTGTTAAGTATTTTATAAACAGCTGATGCTCAATACCGATGGCTTAAGATCTCTAAGCTAAAATTGCATCAGATTACTTTTAACGGACATAGGCTTTGTAACCAACTGATGTAACTGCGCAACAAGATGTGACACCCGGTGCCCCAAAGTCCATTAGGAAATTTACGAGTCAACGACCAACTTCTCCTTTAGACTGTATGTCCTTTAGTATTAGTCCGATTTTCTAAAAGTTTATCTATACTGGTTATGAAGGGAGAAGTTCCAGTCGTGATACACCAGTGTTTTTACTGTATAAAGTACATCTGAAAAATGCATCGCAGCCTACCACCAGAATTTTAAAAGAATATGAAACTTAGGGTTATTAAAATTCTATGAATTCAAATCACCCTGTTATTTTTCCTACAGCATACCATGCGATGAGAGACAGTAAGAGCAAAAACTGTGCAGTATTGTTGCTGGTGGCTCATGGCAGGGGACAGTGCACAGGTCAGTTAGTGAGTGGCGTTAGCCACCAGCAACATGACATGGGAGAGTAGGCACAAGACAGTATGAGCGGTGCAGGACAGTGCACAGGACAGTAAGCGAGTGGCGTGGGACAGGTCATGGGACAGTTGGTGATTGGCACGAGTCACACCAGTCACAGTACAGTATAGTTATTGCTCCTACTGCTACTGGATGTAATCCTTATTCCTGACACTTTTTTCTGCTCATAAATATGAGCATGTATATTAAGTAACTTGCATAGAGACTCAAGTTGACAGCAACACCAGAGAGAAGACTGAAGGGAGAAGAAAAGGGGACCATATGACCCCAGCCCACCACATGGCATGAGGTCCCAACCCCATGTAAAAAAAAAAAACTACTAGGCCTAATGCACCCTTCTCCAATGAAAGGGCACACACAGGAAAAAAAAGTAAACACCATTTTGAGGCACAACTTAAAGGACATCACATCATGTTCGTCACCACTCCAAAGATACTCAATAAGGAACACTGAAGTTTCTCACTAGAAGGAAATCTTCATAATTTAATCCCCTAGCAAACATGTAAAGCTCAGCCAATAGGACACATTGGGGGCACTTTAGCAGCAACCTTGAGGGTATTAGAAGTCCACACACAGGGGCTTAAGCTAATCCTTACTGATTTGTCAGTCCATGAAATAATTTTATGCATGACTTTTAAGTCACCTAGGGTTGTAAGGGTTGCAACACCTCTCTCTTTGTTTAGCCACATCATTCACCTTGAAATATTTGTGCATCCAGACATCTTGGAATCTCGAGAAAATCACAAGGGTAAACCACACATCTGATTTCAATGGTGAGTCTTATCTACAGCTGTAAATTTCACAGTTTTTTGCTTTGCATTAGTCTATACTGGAGCTAGCCTGGGAACCAAACCCACATTGATCAAGACTGAAGTAGGCTCAAACAATGAGTAACTGACTTCCAATTTCCAGGGTGTAATCAACATGAGATCTGAACTTAATTAAACTCTTACCATAATTCTATGGAATTCAAGCAAACAACTTTTTTTTATTGCAGTTGTTTACTCAATTCAAAGTAAAATACAAATACATAATTTTACCATAGACGGTAATGCAGATGCCCTCATTTGTTGAGAATCATATGAATGTTCCACACTAGATTAGCGGTTGTGATGGGTTTTTAGGTTTTTGGTAATTTGAAAATAGGCTGAATAGGTCAGACAAACTTGCTAAAAGCACGTCTGGAGTCTGAGGCTTTAGCTGAACCTTTCCCGTACTTAATCTTAATTAGCTTTTTTCTGTGTACATAAAAGCTGACCTACTTTTAGGAACAACAATGTTTGCCAAACTAAAAGACCTATACTTTTCCCTGCCAATCAAGACAAACACTTTCCATTGTAAGTTGAGCCTCGAAATTATGAGGTGTTAATGAAATATAAATCACAAGGGAGTGGCATTAAAAGAGTGATGTTGGTGTTACTCACTCACATTACATATCTAATATCAATGACATAACTAAAGCCAATGCACTAGACAAGATTATGAAGTGAGGTTCATGTTTCATATTATAAATTAGCTTAAAAGTTTAACCCTTAAATCGAATTAAAATGCCATGCAAAAAAAGAACATTCAACAATACAATTGTTCAATTTTTTGCTTAAAGATGGAGTAGGTAAAATTTTTTGTCCAAAACAACATGCATTCTATTTCAACCAAAGACCAAACAGAAAACTAGAGATCCCTCCCTTGATTGCTCCCTAAAAACAACACAGCACATTCTATTTCTGTTTAAAGGGCAGACAGACCCTAATTTGTTTCCAGTTTTCAAAGCCAGAGCTGTGTAAGAGCATTTTTTACAGTGTTCTCCAAAGAGACTCAGCGAATCATCATATTTGCAATGTGTTACAAAAAGAGTTACATATTTACAAACCATTTACAACATTGATTACTCAACACAGTATTTAAAACATACTGTAAAGTTCCTTAATACAAACATAATGATATGAACAGAGGTTTGTTGTGCCTGCTTGAACTCATTGAATTCAATGGTACCAGCAGCTGGAATTTAAAATAAAGACAGCATTTTTTAGAAGCACAGTCAGTGATGCTGAATGACATGGTGTTTGTTTATATTAGTGTTTGTTTAGATTTCATAGCAGATGCTTGTGCTCAACTCAACTTTCTGCCTATTTGAACCAAGAACTGCACAAAATTAGCTGGAGAGGTACCTCACCCTTTCCTCCAGTACTCCTCTTTACTATTAAAGAGACAGTCTGCCACCACATTCCAATTCGCAGGGTCATTATAAGATGACTCCTTGAGAGCTAGCGGATCTTGAGGAATATTAACTAAATGTTACAAAGTGTTGCATGTTTACAAACCATGCAACATCCCTGACTGCACTTTTAAATCTTTAAAAAACACAGACAAAATTCTCCTCAAAGACATGTCCCAGATACTCCAGTAACAGTAATGTCAAGAGTCAAACCTATAGGCTACCTTCAGTTCCTACCAAGCAGTTCCTCTCTCACCACTATTTGTCCATTACTTAATCACCCCAACTAACAGCGTGTAATGACCCCTACATATCCAGTACAGTTTACACTTCAAGCAGATCAAATTTTCTTGGGTCGTAAATTGATAAATGTCCAAAGAGTGGCATAACAGCCTTACACTGTACTCTCTTTCAGGACATACCGTTTATAGCCCTCTCTATTAGTTGAATTCTGCAGATCGGTAATCCAACTACATTTGTATTTTTTTATTCACTATCCCCAGTAGCTGCCTTAATACTTTTCAGTGCACATCAGAACCTGGCAATGGAAATTCCAAGTCACTATTCTTGCTGGCAGTGCCATTCTGTACTGTAGACAGAACTCCTTCGACTGGAAAGGACAGGAACAAACTGTCTTTCAGTTTTTTACATGGAGGTGACTCCTCGTTACCAAACTCAGGTTCTGTGACCTCGTATGTGATGCTCCTCGCTCTGCGCTTGGCATTCTTCTTTTCCTGTTTGTAAGCAGCGTTCATGCTGGCTAAAACCTGAAGGTTCCACATTGACAATCATTAGCGTGAAAATGTTTCATGTTTGTATTTAACACTAACATAGTGAAAGCTGTGAGTGCTGCCAACAGGCTTACCATCTGTCTTAATGTATTGTGTTGTTCCTGCATGGCAGTCATAAAATTCATGACTCCCTGTTCGTTTAAGGTAAACGTCTCCTCACTGTCATGAGTAAGTAGGTCCAGTTTCATCTGATTTATCTAAATTAAAGGGACAGACCATTCACATGGACAGTTAGTCAGCTGATTTAAGGTACTGCTGTAATAACAAAAGTCATAACAAATGCTTAGGGCTAATTCCATCAGTTCAAACAGCATTCACATCATGACCTCAGATTTACAGCACTGTTTCCACATTTTTTAAATTATCCATACGGAGAAATCAAATTGCAACATTGTTTCTGTGTAAACCAGAAATTTGTGCTCAAAACGCAATGTTATGTTCATCAGAAATGTTTGGGCTAGATATTTTCCAATACTTCTGTTGCTTTCTGTTGCTTGAAGAAAGAAAAGACTATACTTTTGACTCCTAATCATCAAAGCACTCAGACTAAAGGCGTAACCAAAGACGTACCTCATTGGGCATACTAGCTTTTCTATTAAACATTAAGCAATAAGGCGTGAACTTCGTAGTAGGGTTCATTGATGTTCGAAACAAGGACAGCACTGGATCAATGAAATCATCCCAGTCCAGCTGCTTTTCTGACCCAACATCCTTGATGGCATCCCTCAAAAGACAACTATTTTGGTCATAAAGGGCATTCTTCTGTGGCTGGTCTACAGAAGTCACCTTCTGAATTATGTTCCACCTGTCGCAAAGGTGCTTTGAAACCTGAAACAACAGAGCACAAATATGGAAACAAAACCTAATAAGCACATTTCCATAAAAGTGTTGCAAAAATGTCCACATATGTAATCTCATCATACCTCTTCACAAAAGTCTGCCGTTTGACAAACATAAATTGTTTTCAGTGACCCAAACCTGCAAGAGAGTTTCTTTTCAATAAGGTGAGATTTTGCTATGCACGGGTCTTTATGTATAACAGTTGCCAGTGTGTCACCAATACCTGTAGATAGATGTGGAAATGCAACGTGCAACAGAGAGGGAATCATTCCTTTGGACTGGAAAACCTTCCACCCACTTGCTAAAGTAATCAGTGATTACCACCACATGTGTGTTCCCTGCTGGCACTGTCCCAGGATATGGCCCTGATTATTGGCAGAGAACAAAAAAAAGAATCGGTGAGTTTATTTCCCCATTATCAACATACATATTTCTTTGTACAAGTTATAAGATAAATGCTTTTAAACATTACCTAATATTTCAACTGCAATGACTTCCCAAGGACCATCCACCTTTATTGGACGAATTATTCTGGCCATATTTTTATTCCTTTCTGTGTGTTGGCAGGTTTCACACACTTTTATCTGAAAGGCAAACACTCAAACACATCACGTAATTGTCATACACATTGCAAATTAATGACTGAATTCTGACAAAACGAATCTAAATGATAACATTACCCAATCCACCACATCTTTGACTATGCCAAGCCAATAATATTTGCTCTGTATCCTATGCACGGTCTTCTTCTGCCCGAGGTGGTGGCCAATATCATTAAAATGACATTCAAGAAATATCTGGCGCTTTCGTTCAGATTCAATTACCACCTCTCGTTTCTCCTCTTTTTTGGGTCCAACGTAATATAACCGTCCATCTGTGAAAGTAAGTTAACATCGTGTGGATTATGTAGAATCTAATTAAGAGTTTGATAAAAGTTGACAAACTGTGCAACAGCAGCCCTTCTGAAAATATCCACTAAACGAAACTTCAGTACTACTCAGTCAATAGACACCGCATTCAGAATTTACAATCATGAGAAATCTTGGTATCACCAACACCACTGACAAAGCAGTCAAATGTGTAACATTATAAGACCAGCCTACCATCAATTACAAACTTCTGAGCGTAGCGTTTGAGGTTTTTCTTTCTTATTGGGTTCATGGACTGTGGGTAACATCCCTGCGCTACAAATGTGTAAATATCCTCGAGCCGGTTGGAGCTTGATTCAACTACCTCCTCCTCAGCTACTTGTATGGAGTCTACACTTAACATCATGTAAAAGTACACAATTATTTCGGATCCATTAAACGTTTTTGTATCAGTAGTCGGTGACAGGCGCCAAAGCTCGATTGTCTTGTAGAGGAATGGTTCCGTGAAGTTGCAGACGGTCGGTTTTTATTGATGGACGAAAATGTATTCAAAATATATGTCCTCTGATGCTTTACGCAAATTGAATGTTGTATTCAGTGCACAAATTACTGCTTAACCGTCATGTTAAATATAGGCAACATTTACTTAATTTAATATTGCTGACTAACTCGCAAAAATATGGTGACTAAACAGAAGCAATGTTTTCCCACACCGGACGAATATATATTATGGACCTAAACAAAACACGTCACATCCGGGGGCTGGGCACTCCGAACATTGTAGATGCAGAAGTTGTTTTCTGTTATTCTATTTTAAAGGATTGTGTAAAATTATCTGTCACGGAGTAATGTTTTATTTAGGTTACTACAAACGTCATACAGCCAAGCTCTAGTCATGATAAACAACGAATGTAGTGTGGATAAATTCTACACTTGTAGTTGCTTTTGCACTGATAACATTTTTCTAGACAACTACAAACTCCATATCAGATTTGTGTCAGAGGAACAGTTTAAACGGGATTATCAACATGTAAGTTAAATTTATAAAATAGATGTAACGAAATAATATTCTGGCAATGAATGGAAAAGTTGTGATTCTATTTTGATTTTCCAGGTTTTGAAAGCCCTTGGTTGCACAACATCCGCTCAATATAATGATGTCCTCGAGAAGGTAAGATCGGATATAGTTAATTACTCATTTTGATTTACTCTATAAATCACCTACATGTTAACCTACATGTCTGTCTATAGATATGTACAGAGGTTAAAAGGAGGAGAAGCCTAAAAGTGAAATCGGCTGAGAGAGCTGTTCACATACAGACGCACTACGCGCCACTGCTTCCACATGTCTATCACTTGCAGGTAACTCAGTAACTATAATTACAAGAATTTCAAAGGAATGTTGAAGTAAACCTCATGGACTTGCTACCGAAAGGTACACTAAACCTTCCAGACACTTATGGCCGAGCTAGACATGCCAATTAGCGTTTCATTGCAATACAGTAAGTAAAGTTTCATTTTATTTTTGGTGGTTTCCTACCCTGTGCCAAGAACTGCACAGTGCATATCCTGGATGGCTGATGGGAATAATACTTATGTTATACTTCCTTCATATGACAATAGGCTATGCCATCTACATTCAAGATGACCACCTAATGAATTGCCTAATAAAAAAGTTACCTCAAATACTGACAAATTGTTGGTGTTACTGTAAGCCCACAATTTGAAATATATTCATACACAAATACCTGTTTTATAAACATTTCCAGGAGGCTTATCTGGCCCCAGAATTTATTGATATAGTGCAATATACCTTGGGCAACGATGCAACCATGGAGGGACTACTGAAATTGATCCACTCTGAGACAGGTAAGCATACAGTGCTTAGAACGACAGTCAAAAAGCTGTATTTAAGCTCTTAAAATTTAGTTTATGACAACAAATGTCATAGTATACTTGGTCCTATTCACAGCACAAAGAGTCTACAGATTTCCAGTGTTCTCCAAAGACTTTTGCCATGAACTTATAGAAGAACTGGAGCATTTTGAAGAGTCAGATGCGCCCAAAGGAAGACCCAATACCATGAATAATTATGGGGTAAAGCTCCTGTTTTCAGTTTTCAAGTATACCAATGAGCATAGGTATGCACATAGAAATCCCCCCTTTGTTTAAACTGTTTTCAGATCCTCCTGAATGAACTTGGTTTTGACGAGGCTTTCATCACCCCTCTCCGGGAGCGCTACCTGAGACCTTTAACGTCCCTTTTGTATCCTGACTGCGGAGGTGACCATCTGGACAGCCACAAGGCCTTTATGGTGAAATACTCCATGAATGAGGATTTGGACCTGAGTTATCACTATGACAATGCAGAAGTCACCCTCAACGTGTCACTGGGAAAAGGGTTCACAGAAGGGAATTTATATTTTGGAGACATGCGGCAGGTAAGTATAGAGTTGAAAAGTCCATGATGCTTGCATTGATGTTCAGAAACATTTATAAAATATTTTCAATAACAAACCAAACTACAAATATTATTTAAAAGTATTACTTTTATTTACAGTCATACAATGAATGTCAGAAACACTGCAACAATCTGTCCCTCAGACGATTTACTAAACAAAAGAAAAAAACATAAAAACCCTGCTGTTTGTGGTCCTGTCTCAGTGTGTCCCTAACAGCATGTTGTGATCCATTTTGCCCCAATGCCCTAGGTGCCACTGAGCGAGACAGAGTGTGCGGAGGTGGAGCACCATGTGACCGAGGGCCTCCTCCACAGGGGGCAACAGATGCATGGGGCCCTGCCCATCTCCTCTGGCCTCCGCTGGAACCTCATCATCTGGATGCGGAGCTCGAGGGAGCGCAACAGATTGTGCCCCATGTGCAACAAGAAGCCAGTGCTGGTTGAGGACGATGGCTTTGCTGATGGATTCACTAAAGTGGACGTACCAGCTCAGAGAGCACAGTGTGCCTTGCACTGAGGGGCTTACATGCTGTGCTTGTTTGTTTTGGTTGTTTGACTGTTTGTTGTGACACCTTGTTTACCTTTTGTCAGTGAAATCAGAATTGATCTATTGGCTACAATCGTTTGCTTATGGTGAGTGTATTGTTTGTTTCCAAAGCAGTCAGAGCATTTTGAAATCACAGTAGCACATTTTTTATGAACTTGGAGTGTTTGTGACTGATTCTTTACGTTGGTGGATTAATTGAGGTGCCTGTGCATTGAGGTACATGTAATTGCACATTCACAGGTTGTAATGTATTCTTTTAAAGTAAGAATCCATCAAGAATAAAGATAGATATTTAAATATACACAAATATAACTTCCATTATCACATTTGCTATAATAGTATTTTGTAGAAAACAAAAATATTTATAATTTATGAGATTAGGTATACAAAATAGATTTTCAGCATCACATCACAAATTGCGTGTACATACAAAAATTGCTGGGTTGATTTGAAAGGAAAACGTGAATTATTCTGCTTGACATTTCTGTTAATAGAAGACAAATGCCTCTGGTCATTTCAGTTAGTACAAATACATACATTTCAGGTTGTTGCGAGGCAGACATACTGTAGGTATTTCACCTACAATCTTGGTGTCACTCCAATAGCCCATAATCAGTTACTAAATACATTGTATATTGACTCACATTCACACAAAAATATGAGTAATGTTACATACCAATATCTGATGTCATAAAGGTGGTAAGTTATTGTAAAATGGAACAATAACTTATTATGCGACCTAGGAGTGAAGATTTGGGTTTTCAAGCTATTTTGGTTGTTTCTTTTCCCCCAGTCTTTTTCATCCAACGCAGAGGCAAGAAACAAAAAAAGGGAAAAAAAGGGCATTTCTTGCTCAAAATATTAAACTATATAATCCATAGACTTAAACAGCACCACTTTTTGACTTAGGAAACAAACAATTTCCAAACACACAGAATCGATCATTCTTTACCTATCATTTTGTGTAAGACTGAATAAAAAGCGCATAAGTAAGTATGTTTTTTTACATACCACTTAGTATATAGATAAATAGATAGATAGACTTAGATAGATAGGTAGATTTCCTCTCATTTACAGTACATACAATTTAAAAACTCTCTGTTCCATCAACTATGTTGTACATTCTCAGTGGCATTTTGTGGGTTATGACTGGAGAAAAGCAGAGTATGGTGCACATGTTTACAGAGGACAAAGGTTTGATTATCCTTAACACCAGACCAATGTTTGTACTTTGGACACAGTTGTTATGTACACGACATCCATCTCAAATCTGCAGTATAACATGAGGTGGGAGTTCATGACAAATGTGATTGGCTGTTTCCTTGCATTGTCCTGTCTGCACAGTCTTGGCAGGAGCAGAGCATCTCCTCTAAGTGGGCCCACAGGCAGGGCTTCCCTCGCTTCGCCGGCACCACTACAGCGTCGTCTCACTGCTCATGTCCCGGTGCCGCGGGTCTGTGTCCGTGTCCTCGTAGTCGGACTCCATCTCAATCTTGACCTGGGGCACGGGACAGGCCATCCCGCGGCTCATGGGCCCCGCTGGCGACGAGGGGCAGGAGATCTTCAGGTGCAGCGTGATGCTGAGGAACAGCAAGTCACGGTTATGAACGCAAAGGGTTCAGCCAGTGGCATGGTGGCAGGGGGACAGGGGAAGTGGCATAGAAATGGTTAAAAAAGGGGGAAGTGAGAGTGCAGAGAAGAAGTGGAAGCAGAAAGCAGGGATGAAAAATGCGAAAGAAGGAATCAATGTGTTCACATGGATACTTTGCAACTGGAGTTGGTAATAATTGGCTTACACTGTGTTTTAAGAGCGATAAGGGTGCAGTTTAGCATGCGTGTCTGCTCAGTGGTCCAACCAAATCCATGAAATACTCATGAGAAGAGCATATCTTTAAAATGAAATGGTGGTTGAGGAACCTTAAAACTAAATGTCTGTTTTGAAACAAATCCACTAAAAAGCAATGCAGACCTGAACATCATCAGCCACGCCCTACACTGCTAACTGCTACCATAAAAAGCAACACAGAACAGAGCCTGCATACAAACACAGTAACAACATTCACATGGTGTGAATGGAGGTGTTTCAGCACAGTGATTCAAGGGTGAGAGAGTGAGGGATTGGCTTTACACTCACAAGCAGATGGTGAATATGACAAGATAAACAAGACAAAAAACATGCCACATAACATTATAGATTCATTATAAGGGGAAGCGGACTGCGGTAATCCAAACTTTCAGGACAATTGAATTCACGCACAGAGGAAAAAGAAACAACCAAAAAAATCCCAATGGTGCCTTCTGCAAATCGCTTTTCCCAAAATGTAGTCTTGGTTTCAAAATGACCTTCTTTCATACAAATGTTTACTTGTGCAATTGTTTATTGCTATTTTTTCCCTTTAGAAACAGTAGTATGACATGAATTTTCTACAGACATTAAGGGCTCACTGAGCCAGTCTGGCCACGTGAGGTCACAGGCGCCATGGTCTTGAAAAGGAGGTCAGGGTATTGACCTGTGTGCTGTGTCATATGAGGTCTATGATTCATATCTGTCAGGAACCATCAATAGCAGCCTCGCAGATTTAGCGAGGATCCTTAACATATGTACCATGCAGTTTTTTTTTTCATCAAACGGAAACCTAGAGGTTATGACTTTTTGTGTGAAAATGTTTCAAGAAACAATGGCAAACATTAAAAAATGCAGATTACTCCACAACAATAACAACGATAACAAATGTCTATAGACTTATTGATTCTGAAAAAAGTTCTATCTGCATTGCTTTAAAGTGGACGGTGAGAACATTAAGAGAGCATTAAGATGGGAAAGATAACTGACAACAGAATGACTGAAAACAACATTGAGGTTTTGTATAATAAAACTACTGTGCTGTGTGTCTAGAAAAGCAATACAATATAGTAAATATGCAACTATGTAAATATGAGAGCTCTGGCAGTGTCAATATGTCAATATTTTACTTCAAGCAAGTATAATAGTCTAAGTATGGGCACAACTTAATGTGTTACAGAGAATCAAATGTTGGTAGAGAGCCATAATGTTAATGTACTTATAAAACAGGACAGATTATTACTGGAGTGTCAGTATGAATAAACACTGGCAGGCGAGAGGGGAAATGTATCAATAGTAATAATTGCCTGGCTGGCAATGTGCTGCCCACTCTGAGTTGTCATCTGGGGCCTGCAAGAGGTCACGGTAGGGGACATGGAGTTTGAGCACACAATACCTGCGGTCCAGGTCAGAGTCTGGGGGAGAGCAACTGGAGTATGGGTGGTACTTCTCCTGGGGAGAGGAGACAGAGAGCAGTGAAAGTTCACAAGATGTCCAGTGGGTGGCAGTAGTTTTGCATAATGGGTGGATGCTGAACAACACCTCTCTCTCTCTCTCTTTTGCTCTCTCTCTCTCTCACACACACACTTATTGACTCTCTTTCTCTCTCTCTCTCTCTCTCTCTGTTTGTTTGTGTGTATGCAATCATCTGTGTGTATACTAGTGTGTGTGTGAACTTGCATGTCCATTTAATGTAAAATGAGGTGGAATAGTGTTGAGGAGTTAATGCTGTGCCCAAGAGGTTGTTGACAAAATATTGTTGTTGTGCTTTAAGGGTGCAGCTGCAGCTTTAAAGTTGAGCGATAACTGAGGCCCTGAAAGGTTCTTTGTTGAGAGCACCCTTACCTCATCCTCACTGTCATCCACTCTCGACTTCTTCTTGTCTTTCGTTGTCTTCTTCTCGTCCTCCTTCTTCTTCTTCTCCTTCTCAGGCAAGATATCATCCAGCCACGCCAAGTCATGCTGCGAGAACACCATGTCCAGCATCTTACGCACCACCAGCAGCCCAAGAATCTAAGATAGAAAAAAACAGCCATTAGAATCTAAAAAGGAAAAACGCATTAAATTCCATTAGTTCTGGTAATCAGATTGTATTTAGACTTAATGAAGCAAAGCTGACACAACTAAGAATTGATGGAGTGGATTTCTGACATTCGTCAGTAAAATTGGCCCCTTCACATTGTATTTTTTCACAAGGTCAGCAAGCTCCTGCAAAGGAGATGGGGTCCTTCTTTGTTCTCAGAGAAATCTTTGATCAGCATTTAAATTACCACAGATGACCACCGAGGGGTTCATTAGCCACTGCCGTGATTTGACATCTGAAACCTTTACAAGAGAATCAGCAAGAACACAGAGTAGCTGGTATCGTCGGCCAAGACATATCACCTCCACAAACCCTATCAGTCAAGGGTGCCTATACAACATGAATAGCAAACAGAACATAGAGCATAACACAACACACATTCACAGACACTGTTTCATACACACACACACACACACACACACAGACTGTTTCATACACACAAACATGCATCAATAGCACAGACAGTGGAGTGGACAGTGGACAGACACACACACATCAATGACACAGACAGTCACACACACACAGACCGTTTCATACACACACATACATCAATAGCAAAGTTACACATACACACACATACACACACGCAAACAAACATGCACAGACACACACACATACACACAGAGACTGTCACACATACACACATCAATGACACAAACAGTGAGACACACACACATCAGTGATCCCTGACTGAAGTAAAGGTGCTGTGTTTACCATTACAGGGAAGATGATGGCCAGAAAAGTAGACTTGAGCACCCAAAGAACCACCAAGCACATGATCTGGATCAGTGTGAAGAGATGAACTCGTCTCAGAGGCACATGGCGCAGGAAGGTGAAATCAGGTTGGTGTTTGGAGGGCATCATATACAATTTTATCCGGTCCCAGAACTGTGTACAGTATATAAGGTGGGGGAGGTGGTGTAGTGTGGGGTAGTGGGGATGGGGGATGAAAAAGAGGAAAAATATGCATGTTCATTAGCCACTGCTGAGATGACACTGGTTGGCAGTTAGCGAGTGAGTCACTACACTGGGGACCTAATCATAACTCTAGGTGGTCTCATTTTGTTCTCATCAGTTTTTGACTAATCTTCAATTATACCCTCTCTCTGTGAATATGGCATCACATTGTTTTGACACTGATATTTTATGTGATTGTCAGAGTGTGGCACTAAAAACACCTGGTAGGGCTGCCTAACTACCGTTTTCACCATGCCTGACAAGAGGACAAGAATTCATCCTGAAATTGCAGGCCGCGGAAGCCTGCAGCATAAAAATCACTCGCTCTTTCCCAGCAGAAGAAAGAAGAAGAGGAAAGTTGATTATTTGATCAGGATTCTTGCTGAAATTAACTGTCTTTGCCTTGAGAAAAATCAATGATGGCAAAATAACTTAATAGGCTTGTTATCGTATCCACACCCACAGCACTGAATGGCAGAATAATTTAAACTGTAAGAATCAAGAACCATGCCCGCTGCATTTGACATACAATGAGGCATTTGTAGCACTTCATTTGTTACACTGCTAATACATCACACACTACACTAAAGACATAAGACAGAAGTTGAAAATGCAGATATAGACAGATGTATATTAAAGACATCTTAAAATAATTTTTAAAGCCTGCATTTCTTCATATTCTTTTGGTACAGTGGTAAACTGACCAAAAGTGCTGAAAGGTAATGTGGTCATTTTTTCAGTATTTCAATTTTAAGTATGACAGTTCTTACAGCATACAGGTCTGTGACAAACTATTTGGTGATGAGTCTGTACCTTATTATTTTATAAATATAAAACATTGCATCTGCCATCTTGCCTTCAAAGTCTTGCCATGACAAGTTTTGGACCAGTTATTTTTAGTAAATGTGGAACTTTTCTAGTTTACATTTCTTCATTTCCCATTACCTGAATTCCATTGAGAGAGGCCACCCCCATGTAAAGGAAAACTCCATAAAGTACTGGCATTGGTATGAACTGTGTGGAAAAAAAAAAAGTAAACAACTCTCATCAACAACAACTGCCAGTGGTGTGTCATAACATAATTGGACATAAACATGTATGGGAAATGCAGTTTGTCATATTCTAACACATTCATGTTCAAAACTAGACCTTGGAGGGAAACATATGTCATAGTATCATAATGCCTGATACAACTCTCACCTGAAGTATAGGGGCCAGAAAAATGGACACTCCAGTGAGAACAAACACAAGAATCCCAGTCACTCTCTGTTCTCTGCATTTTAAGAAAAAAAGAGAAGAAAAACAAGAAAGAGTTGCATCAGTCACTAATTTTGTACAAAAATGTGTTGTCCTCCTCCAACCCCCCCCCCCCCGCATCTCTGTCTGTCCCTCTGTTCACTCACCTCACCCCCAGGAACTGTGGCTGCTCTCCAGGTGCGCTGGATTCACTCTCCATCTTAAGGGAGTCTATGTGGGCAATGGAGATGACAGTGGCAGCTACATACCAGGGAAGCCCCATAAAGGAACAAACCGCCATTAGGATGCCCACCCACAACAGGTCCAAGTGATACCCACACCCTTTCTGCAAGATGAGGAGAAAAAAGGAATGTAGTATCACATAAGTGTCACACTAGATGGGTGCCGGAACATTCACAGCATTTTTTTTTCCTGAAAACACGTTGTGCTTCTGTTCATGTACCTTCTTCACTAACTTCCTTGTACTAAACTGAAAATAAACACCATAATGGCTGTTGTACCTTGAGTTTGTTCTCCTTACGATTGACAATGACAGCACTGATTTGCTGATCCATGAAAATCAGGATGGTGACAAGTAGAGCTGGCACAAAGCTGGCTACGTACACCCACCAGGGGTTCTTTCCAAAAGGCAACACAATCCACCCACGATCAGGACGGGTAGGCTGTGTAGAGACAATCCCACAAACACGAACTATAATACAGCCACTCCAGATGAAATGACAGGAATTCCTGTGTACTACATTAGAAACAGGCTTACCTTAAATTCAGTGGGAACAATTAGCTTAGGGGTCTTCAGCCCCATCAGCATATCAAGCCCCACAAATGTCATGATTGACATGAAGATGGAGAAGTCACTGATGAGCTTACGAAGCTGACCATGGACATATATAATGTCAGCCGGAAAAAAAAAAAAAAGTTTGTTATATAAAAGTTTGAGATATTCACTTGATTTAATAATTTAAAGTATGAATTATTAAATGACCATGCAAAATGTCCTATTTCTATTCAGTGCACTCTGTGGCAGATAAAAATGCCTACTGTTGTTAAGCATGTATGTGGGAACCCCTGGGTGAATGGGAGGTAATAAGGGAGGAGTAGGCAGGTCTCTGTGAGCCTTATCTGAAGTGCACAGCAGGCAGAGCTGTTCTGAGCAGGGTTTGGCCAAGGAATGATACACTGGGAAGAGAACAGGGAACAAAGGGAGCTTTGGCTTATAGTTAAACTAATCTTTTTTATTGCTACATATTTTCTAGCTACATTCAATTTTCTCTACTTTGCATGGTTTCCACACTGCATGCAGGGCTTGTTAATTTGGTCTTTGCTATTTGGCTGCCGTCTCTCACCTTGGTGGGGAAGTACCGGCTGAACTTGAACTTCTTGAGTGAGACGGTCATGGAGTAGGTCCCGAAGAAGAGAATGAAGGACATCAGAGCCAGGTCGGGCACAAACTTGCAGGATTTGCCCACTAGTGAGCCGCCATACTTCACACACTCTTTCTTACTGAGCTGAGTCCAGTCCAGAGCTGTAATATTTAACTAGGAGATGAGAGCGAGAGCAAGGGAGAAAGAGAGAGAGAGAGACAGAGAGAGAGAGAGATTGAAGTGCAAAGAAGAAAGGTGGAGCAGGAGGGTCACAGTTGACAGATGACAGAGAGAAAAAAGAGAAAAAGATAAAAAGAGATAAAAAGAGAAAGGACAAAAAACAACCATGGACACAGAGGGATACGATGGGAGCCTCCATTTCAAAACTGATGCAACTCCCAATAAAACCCTCCTATATGAAACAAATTAGTCCCAGCCCCACACTATAATATGCCCCACTTACAATCCTCAATTGACATACAGCAAAAACAGTTCAAGAAAGAGGATGGTGGTGCTCCTTCTAGTTTCCCCTATTCCATCCAAGCCCCAGTATAGCAGTATCTCAGGTATCTCAGGAGGAATCAGCCACTTACCCCAAACAGAGCAGAGGTATTGTCTGGCACTGGCACTACAGCAGAGAACATCAGTGAAGCCACTGTGGAGACAGCAAGGGATGAGGGAACAGGAGAAGGGTCAGGGGATGCAGACCTCTGCTTGTTTAACAGAATGAGTGTGGTTTGAACTCAAAGTACAAATGTAGGTAGCAATTCATACTCACTCACATTGGACAGCAGCCGAATTGGGTTTAGTGCAACGGAGACAAACATGAAACACATCAGTTAAAACAGTCAAATGAAGCATCTGCAGTTCTTACATGTCACGTTCATGCTACTTCATGTTATGCTTGTTCTACATAACTTGCTAGCATAGTGAACACATCTATATAATGTTACATGGTAAATGAGAAGATCAGAATTATATTTAACATCTAAAACTTCCCCTAACATGCAACTGACAAACAATGTTCCAAGAATGGACTCACTCGGGTCTGGGGCAATGCACTCGCACTTGTACGTGGTGACGTAATCGGGCTTAAAGTCGGTGTTGATGGGGTAGTATTTGAAGGCGCCCACCATCTTCTTGATGGCATCCGAAATGAAGATGAAGGAGATGAGGCTGGAGAAACCCTCCTCGGTGAAGCGCGTCATATATTTGATGATGTAGCTGGCATCCGTGGCCACCAGGAAGAAACACTGCACACACGAGTGCATGCCGATCCACAGACGCAGCTCCATGTAGTCAATGCCGTTGTTCCTGTTGGTTGGTTGGTTGGTTTGGAGGATTGAAAGGTGGAAAAAGGCAGAGAAACTTAACTTGGTGAGTTGAAGGACTTGTTTGGACATCATGAGAATTTCACCATGTGGTTTTGTTGCATATGGAGTTTTGCTCAGTTGCATGTTTTGTGTGGTCTACTCTACACACACCAGTGTGTGTTTGTGTTTCTGTGTGTGTGTGTGTGTGGGGGGGGGGGTCCGTATGTGAGTGTTTGAGTTTCTGTGAAGTCATGAGGAAGGTGAATGAGGGATGCTCACTTGCTGAATTCATAGAGCAGTTTCTCAAAGATAAGGATGGGCCCCGTGGAGCTGAGAATGATGAGTGGCTGTCCACTGAACAAACAGAACACAGTCCCAGCCAGAGCTGTGCCCAGAAAACTCTCCATCACCCCCTGATGGACAAATAGAGTGTTGTCAAAGAAATTCAATTTCAGGGGCCACAAAACTCCACAAATAAAATGATAAAGACCAACAGCCTATGGAATTAGAAAATAAGAACACAATAAAACCCAAAGGGTTTCATTGAGTCAACTAAATAAAGGTATGTAAAAGCAATAAATTATTGAACATTTGCACTAAAACATGTACCTGGTAGTTGTCAGTTGCATCTCCAAGGAGGCCACCAAATGTGATTGCATTGGTGATGCAGCCCAGGTAGATGAAGAGAACAGCGGAGATGGACTGGATGTGGAAACCCTCATAGAAGTCACTGGGGATCCAGGGAAGCTTACGCTTGATGTCCAGAAATAGACCACCACAGAATCTGTGGAGCAAGGTTCACTCAGTCAGCAAGCACACTGCAAAATGGCAAGTTAAATTTCAAAGGTAAACAACATTACCGTACAAGGATATGATACGCTAGCAGTGAAGCCAGACACTATTCAGTCACTCTTTGTCTAAGTACTTGGTCACACAGGTAAAAAAAAAAAAAAACGCTTCCTGTGGTGCACTGGTTCAAACTGGGTCCAAAGTTTTGTACACAGTACACAGTACACAGTGGAGTGTATGCATACATATTCTAAGTCAGGCATAGACATAATTAAAGTGTACTGCTGGCAGACATCTTAGTAGTATAATGAGCAGGGCACTGTTCTCTCAGGCGGACAGTTATCTGTTTAGCATAGGCTAAATCAGGGTTATGGACTAATGAGCCATGCAGGACAAATACTCTGAAGTTTAATACAGTGACCCTGACTGGGAGATATCTTTAAAGAAGGCAGCAGTTAGCTGGTTAGTAAAGCCCCGTGGGCAGCACTAAGCATTGGTGGTTAGACACCGCCGAAAAGCACTGGTGGATGACTACTGAACAGTCTAGAATTAGACCGACCACTGCTGAGCTTTGAGGTGGCAGTGCCAGGCTGTTTGATTTGAGTCATGAGTGGTGAAAATTAGCCTTTTTATTTTCATTTCATGACTCAGCCCAGGCTGACCTTTTTGGTCAGAGACAGATGTGGGAGGTGTGGACCAGAGGTAAAAGCAACATTATGGAGAGATTACAGAGTGAAGAGAGAGAACAGACAACTGGTGTCTTTGTGGAGATTGGAAGGTGAGAAAATTCTTCACGTTTTCTTCACATTATATATATATATATATATATATATAAAGAATGTAGAATAATCTAAAACTGTATATATGTATGTATATATATATATATATATATATATATATATATATATATACACACACACACACACAGATGTGTGTGGGTGTGGTTGTGGGTGTGTATGTGTTTCACTGTCATTATTATGACAATAATGTTGTCATTACACTGTCATGACAACATTATTGCAATACTATTGGTTATTGGCTAAACTTGCATCTAAAATATCAGAATTGGCTATCAGCAAAGGATTTGATCAACTGTACAACCTTGGTCATGAGTGCCTGTGCCATCATGTCCAGTCTCATCAGAGAGCATAACATCTCTGCATGATGCACCTCATTGCTGTGCTGTACCTGCCAGTGAAGGCCAGCTCCTCTCCAAGCTCATGTGGGACTGGCATCTCCTCATCATCACTGTGACCTCCGCCTCCACCAGCAGCCCCATTCATCTGACCAAGCTCATTCAGGGAGAAAACAGACTTCCTGTCCACAGAAAGAGACAAGCATACATAAAACATGTATACACACACAAACACACTTTTACAAGTAGAAGTACAGTGTGACATGAGACATCCCAACCAAAACAAAGCCTCGAACCATTTAGACTCTGTACCTTTTATCAGCTGAGGGCACTTTCTTGGGGGGTTCAATGCGGATTTTGGGGTCCCATTCCCCAGGTGGCAAGACGATGACCTCGTCCAAGAACTCGTCGATGCCGGCGATGAGATCTTCCCGATCCCTTGCTTTGTATGCGACATCACTGAAGAGCTGTAGAGGGAAAAACAAAAAGAAATGCCAGACACAGTCAGATAAGGATGAACATGCGCGAGAATAAATTCATGTGAGTTCTGTGTAGTCTGTCTTATCCCCTCGATCAAACACAGTTAATGCATTTTTAAATTTCAAGAACCCCCAAGAGAAAACATCCAAAAATGAAACAAGACCAAAAGAGGATTTCCACATTTCTTTCCACGGCCTATAGTGAAGACTGATACTGAATACTCACATCATCTACCATCAGGGTGGCTATGGCTCGACCTATCTCATTATAGGACTTGGCTTTGCCATGAGGTCCGAGGAGAACAAATAAGAACCTGTATTGAAAACAGAAAAATTATATATAAATAATAATCTGGCCTTATCATCTGTATATTTTACTTTTCTCAGAGACTGAATTCAAATGTCACCCCTTACCCCAAGCCCTGAACCCTTAAAGACTAAACTGGTATGAATCAGCCAATCATGAAGTCAGTTCATGACAGTTAATCTCTGAGGGTTCAGAATTTAGGCATGAGGGGCACTGGGATTCAGCCGGTCTATATTCACATAACCATCATAATATATTAACCATCATAATCTAATATAAACATCATAATCTAATATAAACATCATAATACAATATACGCAGTATAATATAATATCGATACATAATGAGAAAAAAGAGAGTGGACATTACCTGGTGGGCACAGGGACCTCGGTCAATCCTCCGAGTGTGGTTGCCTGAGCCAAACGTACGAAGGCCACAAAAGGTTTGTCCAGGAAGTCAACTTCTCCAATCAGGACATTGGATGCCTCTGCATCTCGGGGGATCTTTTTTATGAATTTGTTCTTCAGCTGCACAAAGAAGGTGAGAATCCAGAGAGACACAATGCACATGACCCAAAGACATATATTTATATAGAAACAGCTTCAAATGGGAACATGTATCCCTCATTTCACATTTCCTCATCCCATTCCATTCCCATCAAAATCATAAGGGATATCCATCTAGTGAAACAATATCTCACAGACATATGTGGGCATATTTCCACTGGGAATAGTATAGCACAGCCAACCTGACCTATATAAAATTATGTCCGGTGTGTTTGGTCCCTTCACAAATAGCTAGTGTGACAACAGAGAGCACTAAATCCTCTATGTAAGGTTTGCAGTACGAGGCTCAATGTAGGATAAACTTATAGATAATAGATAATGGGTCACAAAAGTAAGGTCAACACTGAAATGGTTGAACATTATTCCAACTAACCCTGTTTTGTGATATGTTCACTAAAACTATGTCCTAATAAAACAAATTATATATATTAAAAAAAAAACACTGAAATGGCTTTGTCCACATTAGAGTACATCAAGATCTCAAGTTACAAGTGTGTCTCATGATAAAACCTCACAGCTGACAGTGTGTCCTGCATAAGGCTGAAAGATGTGGTCAAAAATTGTGCATCCTCCTCGAGACTGGGATCACTGTTGTGGTCTTGATCATTCTACACATGGTTTAACAGAATTGCCAGCCTTGCAGATCAGCCTGCCTAATGTACAGGATGACCACTACATGAATAGTTTTGTCATGACTTCACAATATTACATTAAGGTAGGTCTAAATTATTAACCACAAGCAAGATATCAAATTGATCGGAGTTCTGTAACTGTACCATGACCCTGTTTCTGTATGTGACACCGGATGCTCACAGACTGACTTTGTTCGTGAGTGCGGGTGTTGGCACCACGTAATGATGCCAGCGCATGTCCTCAGAGATTGCCTGCGAGTCTACATGTGAGAGCGAGGCACGAGGACATGCTCATAGTGGCAACTCAATGATGACCTAGACAACCCCCTCCCAACCAGATCACAAGCCAGCAGCGCGCACACACACATACGCACACACGCACTCGCAGACACACACACATACACACTCTCCCACTACTCTGGTGTTATATGATTATGTGCGCACGCACATGCACGCACACACGCACACACACACAAACATGTATATGCAAAACCAATGCAGACCATGCAAGATGCAAATCTCTGCATCAATAAACTCTGTATGTGAAAACTGTATGTACATTAACATGATCAGTATTTGGATGGTTTAATCTACAAATAATCAAAAATAACAGTGTATACCCAGTCATGTATACACATTTACAAATGTATCTGTATTTATATAAAAATGTTTGTAGCATTACAAATAACAAATATATACCCTGTGCTGACAGATAGCACAGGCCTGATAACATTTCACCAAGTGAATTATTATCTTTTTTCTTCAAGCTCAAAACATCACAAAATATTGTACCAAAAGGTCAATATCACTCCCCAAGATATTGGTACCACAGTAACAAAACACAGGCCTGAGATTCTGTCAACAAGCTATTTACTTAACCAAAAACCCAATACTGGTTGCAGGTTGTAGATGGAAAAACAAAGCCTGAAGCAGCACAAATAATTGTCAGTGTAAATATCACAGGATATGGGCAAAACTCCCTAAAGGCATGGCAAAATTTCAGCCCTTTGCACAACTGCATGCTGTCCTACAGAATGATTAAATGAACACAATAAGGTTGTTCCAGTGGTTTACCTGGTCTGTGCTGGGTGTGTCAGCAATATCATTCATACTGCGGCTTTGGGCATGTCCTGTAATAAAAAATTCAGGCATATCTCAAATGGCTCAAGGCATTGTGAAACCTATTTCTCCATACATTGAATTACTACATCAACTAAACATTCAGGAAGTTTACAAACGATCATTTTAAAGCTGATTTATACAACTGAAACATATGAAGCAACACATTTTTCACCAGTGGATATAAACATTGTGGTTATATTAAAGGGTGAATATTGCAGCCTTCAACTGAGTATTACAGATTCTTAAACAATCACACTGGTGTAGGAACTGTCAGAACAAACACAACAGATAATTTGGGTCAAATGGGACAAGGCAATGTGTTAGAGTGTTATGAAGGCCAGGGGGTGACTGAGTGACTGAGTGAATGGGTGAGTGGGTGGTTGAGTGAATGCTGGGAAGAGCATCTGAAAAAGAAGGGAAGGATGGACACTCACGCAAACGCCCATAGTTGCCTGCCTGTTTGGAGCGCAGGTCTTCCGTGGAGCGGTTAAAGTTTGCTCCCGAGGGCGGGGCACGGTTTGGACTGCGGTCTGGAAAAAGGGAGCGAGGTGGACAGAGTGAATGGCTTGCCGTGCGCTCGGCGGTATGCAACAGTAAAAAAAAAGTGGACTTTAACAAGGGTTACGCTCGAGAAGAGGCATTCACTCACTCACACCACCGCTTCCATTCTTCCACTCAACCGCTTCATGCAAAATTAAACCAGGAGACAGGCCCAATGGCCAGTGCAAGCAGGTAAGGTTTTAAAGCTACCATCAGTGCCTCTTGATGACATCACAACCAGTGATATTTGAACTAAACACCCAACAAAATACCAGAGAACTAACAAACCAATCCCCTCCCCAAACACCAAACTCTCATCCCCTTCCTTCTGAAGATTGGTTGGAACACTTTTGTTTCGTTTGAGTGACAGACTTGCTTTATTTTATTTTTTTCCCCCAAGGCAGGTCCTTCTGTGTGCAGTGACCTTTCTAATGGGCTCTGTGGACTTTCGTTCAGGATGGTCACTCTTTTCCGGTGATTAGATTTTCACGTCGGTAAACAATTGTGTAATGAGGCTATAGCTATAAGCTAACTATGAAATGCACCCTGAACTGGCGAGGAACATGGAGAGCTTCTTAGTTAGGCGTACTTTGGATAGTAACATAGTATAACTACACTATACAACTAATACCTCATGCCTAATATTAACCTTGCCTACTGTACTTCACAAAGATAGACATTCATCGAAAAAGAATGACCTGTCCTGACCTGAACAAAAGTCTTAACTAGGTCTTTCCTTCTTTCGTGCACAGAGCCCATTTACAGCGTACTCTTGTGACAGAGAGCTAGCGGATCATGAGATATTCACTCGGAATCACTGATGGTACCTCCGAGCCACTAGGTGTTTTGAGAGAGGGTTGAAAGCTCATGAGCACTCACTGCCAGCGGTACCGCCACCGCCACCACCGCCGCTGCCACCACCAGATTTGCCGATGTCTGCCAGGGAGCGATGAATAGGCTTCTTGGTCTGGTGCCTGTGCTTCCTCAGCAGGACGAAACTGATCTTATCCCGCAGCTCTGGGCCAATCATTCCCTCCTCGATCTGTCTCTCGATAATGTCATCTGGAAAAAGAAGCCAGGCGTTCAACTGTTGTGACCGTTCATTAAAATTATATGCATGACTTCTAATCCACTTCAAACAGAGCAATAAATAAAATTTGATGAGCACTTGAAAAAGAAACGGATAGATTTTACTTCACCCTCCCTTTACACTACTGAATTGATAAATACTTATGCTTTCTGCTTCAACCAAGTGTGCAAGCAGCACAATTTTTCATGCTTTGTTATAAAACTTTCAATTTGAAGTTTTTGTTGCATTACCTTGAAGGGTAATGTACAAGACACTGCAGTATCAGATAGATACAAAAACTAGTTAAATATAGTCTGTCAAAGAATGTTCCAGAAGTTCTACTAAAAACATATTTTGTCAGCCTGGATTTGTCTCTAATTACCAATTTTAGTCACAGAGAACACTTTTGACAGGTAAAGGAATGTGGAAGACTTTCATGCTTCTTTTAAACATTGCCTTCTGGGGGTAGCACAACTGCACAGTAAGTAACTGTGTCTTATCACTTACACACTCACCCACTATCTGCGGTAAGGAGTACCCTTCCAGGTCCAGAAGCACAGTGCCGGTTTGTAGACAGGTGCGCAGCTCAAACAGGCTGTGCAGGGACAGGGTGGAGACATGGGGCTTGCTCCACCTCTCTCCACCCTCCTCCACCTTCTCCTCAAATTTCACCCACCTACAAGACAGGTCCAAGGAGGATAGTATAGATTTACTGACAGACCTGACTGTTAGGGATACATTTCTATGGTTGCATGAATTTTCCTTGAGTAGATGAATGCATGTGTGTATATGTTTTTGTTTACAATCTTGCATTTATTGTGCGGCATGTAGATACGCAGACCTTTGTGGAACTCATTAAAGTGAAATCGAGCACATATACAGTATACGGCCAGATGCCGTGTGGCTGATGAGGCATAGAACTATAGGTGCACAGGCAAGCCAAGGGAGAGCAAATGAAAGGGTGGTGGGGCATGGGAGAGAGGCTACCTGGCCGACTCTTTCCATTCCAGCTCATCCCCTTCATGCTGCAGCGTGTCCATCTCTGTGAACAGGGTCGGCGTGGGCATGTCGTCATCATCGCCCAGGATGTAGCGAAGACGCTCTGCCGCAGGGGACACTGCAAGACCAAATACAGGTACATGGTTACATGCTCCAAGATTCAGTGCTGCAAGCTCAAAGTCATTCTGAATATATGCATACCCATTTTCTCAATCATTGCATCCATATGAATGAGAATCACAGATCATAATTTAATAACAAAGAATGAATTAAAAAGATGCATTCCCATGTATTCCCCTTTCTCATGTATTAACCTCATGACTGAATTTTGCAAAGTCAGTGTATAAACCTTTAGTAAAAGTTGTGAAATCACTGCTATCCCATGTGCTATCCTATGCATGAAATCCAGTCTCCATAGGTTATGATTACATACACAAGGCTGAGGTTAAATGTATTTTATTCCTGCTTTTTAATTTACCAAACCTCAGACATCACCGGAAAAACAAAAGCCTAAATATCCACCTGGCAGACCTTCATAGAATGTGAGGTTTGCACTGTTTCTTGGCAAGACAAGGAGAGGCTATTGCAGTCCAATTCATACACTTTGGTAATTCAAAATTCATTGCAAAAATAAAAGATCAAAGGGAACATAGAACATAGAAAAATTACATAAATAAAAAAATGATATTAAAGGTAGGGTGGATTCAATCAGTTAATAAAAAAGAATCCTATGAGAACAGCTGAATCATTAGTCTAGATTTGAGCCTTTGAGAGCATCTTTGATGTAATCAGGAAGTTGGCTCCACAGCTGAGCTTAGCAGCTGAATGTTTCATCACCATGTTTACTTCTGACTCCTGTAGATATTAGCAACATATTTTCCTCTTGTGATCTGTGAGTTATAGTTATACGCCCATTAAAGAAAGGGGTCCTTTACCTTTACAGCATGACATTGCTGACTGTATTGCCATCAAAAACCAATTGGTATCTTGTCTTTTAGGTAGCTAGTCCACTACTACCAAAAAAAATCCATTGTGCTGCATTGAAGCTGGATGCCAGGGTTCAGTGTAATAAAAAAAGTATTCTTCACTTTGTCCTTGACTTTGCGTCAAGACGAGTGGAAGTGTCTTTTCAACATTAGTTCAATGAAACTGTTACTCATCCAGTTGTTCATTTGATCAAATCAGATTCTTGGGGACCGAAATCTCTATTCTAAACTTGAAGCTGACGGGTCTCTTGCGGCCTCTAGACCAAGCACTTTGATTACAAATGAGAGAGGAGGAGTGAATTATTTTGCATTCCTCCTGTTTCCTCCTCATCCTCATAAAACTCTGCTCTAGGCTAGTGTTTCTTAAGCCTCCATGGAGGATTTAGGCACAGAGGGAACAGGGAATGAAAATCAACATGCAGGCAGGCAAACACCATAGTGTATTAAGAGTAACAAAGCTCTTCTCTGGTGTAATAGTCCTGTGAAGAGGAAAACAGGTTGGCTTCCTCATTGAAACTCATTCCGACCTTTCAACTACTTCTACGAGAAACATGTGAGCAGGAATTCATCTCGGAAGTACCAAATGAAGAACAATCAATCTGATCTCAATCACACAAAGGCAATTTAACAGAGGTGTTTTTTTCTCTCTCTCTCTGTTTTTACACTAAGCAATTATATGGCTGCAAAACAATTAAAGTAAATTTTAAGGACTTTTTCTTCCTATCTGTTGCTCTGTTCTGTAAAATAAAACTGTGCGTCCTCTGGTGATCTGGTCTTACAGAGCACTACTAATGAGTGGTGTGAGTTCCACTGATCGGTGTGAACACAGCCACAGGCCATGACCAGCACAATATTTTGAAGCCGGCCAAGTAGGAGCACTTCAGGGCCCGGATTTTCAGCAGATAATTCAATGCTGAATGCTGTGACCTTTCAATAATGCATCGCCAGCTCTGCCTGGCCTCCCCACCATATAACCACATTAAAACAAAAAAACAAAAAAACAAAATCAAGGCCTGTTTGGAATAAATGCAAGCAGATGGTCAATCCTAATGTTGAACATGTCCATAAGTGCACAATGACAGAATTTCACCATTTGCATAGAGGTTCCATCCATAATTTGTATGGTGTGCCATTCCATGCAAATATGTATTTTACTTTTAAAGCATTTTAATTTCAAATCTGACTAGTAAATAAGC
Source organism: Tenualosa thibaudeaui (assembly GCA_027481765.1). Lineage (NCBI taxonomy): Eukaryota > Metazoa > Chordata > Actinopteri > Clupeiformes > Clupeidae > Tenualosa > Tenualosa thibaudeaui. The sequence continues at coordinate 5,832,922 of JAIFZK010000018.1, read as the reverse complement.
ATGAGTACATATTTATGGGACATGTTTTGCTGCTTTGTCCACTAATCTAATAGCAATGAGCAAGTAATGTGCCGCACGGGTATATACCAATATTCTGGATATGAAGGATCAATGGAATTGATTTGCTCTATTGATGTGAACCTGGGAAATGGATGCCTCCTGTTTTATTGTCTGTGTGCACAAACTGACAACAAAGGGCTTGTTTCAATGAGGAGGTCAACCTGTCAGTGTAATCATATAGATGTGACATGGTTCAAAACCAGGCCCATAATCCACGCTATTCATGTAGGGACTTTGAAGAGACTGCTGTGCTATCCAACATGTACACACACACATATACACACCCAATCCAATCATCGCATTACTTTTTTAAAAATTTAACGGCAGTGTCTCATTGTCTGCGCCTCTCTTCACTAGCTACTTAAGGTTCGAAAGGATATCGCATGAGTGGGGAAGGTCTTTCATGTCTGCCACTTCCATTAGTCTTGATCCTGTCGTTTGAGTTTAATTTACTTCCACAGCCTTTCATCTTAATCTTTCCTTCAAGTCATCCTCGAATTAGAAAAGTATTACTTTTCAGATTGTTCAGAAGTCCATCATATTCCCTCTAGAGGATACTCTGCTTTATCTGCAATGATGTTCAAGGCAGTGGTCTTATTAAATTACACTTGAAAAAAACACACCACACACACACACACACACACACATGCACACAAATACACTGATTCACACACGCTAACAGAAGGAGATAGATAGTAGACCTTTAATGTTCTCTCTCTCTTCTCTCTCTCTCTCTCTCTCCCTCTCTCCTCTATGTCTTTATCTCTCTCTTCTCTTTTTGTGGTTATTTAATATCTCTCTCTCTCTCTCTGTCGGTCTCTCTCTTTCTCTTTCTCTCACACACATACACACACACACACAAGCACACAAACACACACACACACAAACACACACACACACTCAACATGCCATAACAAACAGGCTACAAGTACTGAAAGTGCTTAGGTATGAACTAACAATATTGACAAAGGCATATACATCCACTTATTGTGCATGCAAACAAACTGAACACACATGCATGTGCACACCTCCCCTATTACTTAGGCACTGAAGGCTACCCTGACTTATCGATTACAGCCTAGAGGACATATGTACTGTATGAGGCCAGCCTGCCATGCATCATCCCCAGTCTTCAGGGTAATGGCTGCCCTGTCTTTTAGTGGGATTATACCATAGTCCACACCAATGCTGCTCAGCGCTACCCACAAACCACAGAGATTGATAGACAGCTGCACAGGCAATCTAGCAGTCCATGCATGTGGACATAGGATTAGACAAATATATATGGGAATTTATATATGGTCTTACATTATTCTATTAGAATGATAAGAATCATATGTTTTTACAGTAATAAGACTTTTCCATAGCTGGTTTGAGACTCACTGGTCCTGTTGATGTCGGAGGGCAGGCTGTGCTCAGGCGGGTCCAGGCCCCCAGCCTCAATGTCGTACCTGTCCAGGTTGTGGTGCTCGTGGTGTCTGTGGTGGTGCTCGTACCGCCTGTCCCGCTCCGTTTCGCCCGAGTCCCGGCTGGACATGGAGCGTCTTCGCCGGCGCTTACGTCTGTACCCTTGAGGGATGGGTACCCCGATGTAAATGGACTGATGGTCTGAGAGAAGAAGAGAAGGAAGAGGAAGTGAGAACTATTTGGTTTATGTATACCGAGACTTGAAAGAATGAAACTTTATTCATTTTTAATTGCTGCATTCATCTCTAAACCACTGAAATAAGTTTCAATCAATTTTAACACATATTTGGCAGAAATTAATTATGTTTAATTCCTACATCTAATTAAAAAGATAGAGTTACTGAGTTGCTTGAATAATTTCTTGCATGAGTACAATTGTGAGAGTAGAAATGTGGTTAAAACTTGGGAAAGGTCAGTTCAACATGTATGAGATGAATTGAGATATATCATGCCTATATTCCCATGAAGTACTAGCCATGGTATAGATATGGAACAAAACAAGAAATACTTTTTTAAACTGCTCAAATTGACTTTTACATTCCCTCAAGTACATGTGAATGTAAATAATTCTGTAAATATAATATGCAGACTTAGGTTAAGTTTAGGTTGTGAAAAGACATCTGACCAAATGTGTGAATGTGATTAAATCAACCTGCACACAACCAAGTGAAACCTAAAATTACCTGTAGTCTTGCTAATTACCTGTGGTCTAGTGCTATTTTATCACTGACACCTATTTCACTGAAGGGGCATTTTAAAATTCATGTGTCAGATGAGTGCATCTCTCCTTGTTTTTGATGCACCTTTCAAGGGGACCAATCAAACCATGAGGAATAGAACGCTAGCGGCCACTAATGATGTCTAACAAGCACATATCTGCTCCTCTAAGACCCATGAGAAAAGAACATACACACTACCTACTGTATGGAGCCCTGATAACCAGAGAATGCATGGGTTGCACATAGAGAGGAAGGCTGTAATTACATCCACCTGATAGGATCTGATGTGGTCTGAACTTGACACTGTTTCTGCCTGGCGCAGTGACAATACATGGCTGACTATCAGTCCAGCAGAGGTGATCACTGCACAAACAAATGGGCAACTGGAAGCGCATCAGGCTATAATGTCCTGAGCTCCACTTCCTTCCCCCATCCCCTTGAAAAGTCACATCCAACACTAAGCATGCACACTAGAAACAGACAATTTCTCTCTCTCTCTCTCTCTCTCTCTCTCTCTTTCATCCTCCTTCTTCTACATCTACACAGACTGCATACACAAATGAACACTGAACTGGAACAACAAAAAAAAAGAAAAAATGGTCCATTTGGAAACATTTTCATCCGCTAATTACACAAATCAATCTTAATCACCAACCAGCCAATTACAAGTATTTAGCTGTTAATACTATCAAATTTGGTTTCTTAATCAAAAATGATCTCTTTTAAATTAAAACACCCATCAAAGACTGCAGACATGACAGAACTCATTTTTATCCTCATTACAAGTCTATATGTCTTCATACAATAGTAAATATATGATTTTTTGCATCATCATCATCTGAGTCCATGTTTGTGTCTTACCCTCCTCTTCTTCATAGCGATGGCGGCTTCCCATCATGCCCCGCTCATGGTCCATCCTTTGGAAAGCAGGGTGGGGAGAAAAAGAAATTTATGTGAACCACCACATTTTGAAACAAAACAAAACAAATACCACAAAAATACTGTGTGTGTGTGCATGTTTGTATGAATATGATGAATGTAAGAATTACAGAGAAAACAATCATCACTTCCTAAATCTTCACTTCAAAACTAAATTTCAAATAACAGCATGCACATCACCATAACTCAGTGTCGGCGAGGGCATGAAGGCCAACAGGCACAGGCCAAAAAAAAACGTGCAACAAATGGGGGAACTATGTCAGCAATAGCCCTCCAGTGCAAGAGCATGCAGAGAGAGGTGTCAGCAGCTCGGACTGGCCCCAGAAGCATGCATTGTTCATTGACCTGCACGAGAGCCCAGCTCCCCAGCTGCCAATCAATGGCAAAATAATTAAACGGAGCGAAGCTCAATGGAAAGATGCTTAATTACAAGCAAGGAGCAGAGAACCCTTGCCACATGATACAGATACATACATATACCCCACTGTGGGTGGGTGGGGGGAGGTGGGTGCATGGGCATGGCAAACTGGGATCATGACTACACTGCCCACAGCAATGACATGGTACCAGCATACAGTGATGGTGGTGATAATGGTGATGGTGGTGGTGGTGGTGTTAGGGAGGGGGTGGGGTTGGAGGATGGAGGATGGAGGCTGAAACTATAAAGGCAGCCTTGAAGCTAAGCCTGTACTTTTCTTGTGACTGCAACAATGACTGTCATTTGAATGATTTCACACAGAAATTTTGCATTTGAACCTGATACATACATGATGATACATATAAATGCATCTATAACCCTTTGCTACTTGCTACCACAAAATCTATGCTATTTCAGGACATCCTGTTTGAGAGGAAACAGGCAGTGACATTAGGCCTATATTGACAACATTGATTACATCCATAAACCATACAGACCAAACCACATAAAAAAAATCAGAGTGATAAAATGACTTGTATAAATTTGACATTTCTGATTACCGGGTCTTGCTGGGTTAAAGGGGTGTCAGTGGGGTATTAAGGCCAGGCTTGGATGGGCAGCCTGGCCAGTGTAATTAGTACTGTCACATCGGTGTCCTTCACACCCAGTGGACAGGCACCGGCCTCCAGGCCATCAGTGCTGACAGCTCTGATCAATAGCCCAGTGAAGGCACTTAAACTCACAGGGCCTCGGCAAATAGCCTCACTGGTGCTGCTGCAGCCACGGGCCTCCGCTCACGTTTACACCCCACTCCCATAGCACTCTCCCTCTCACACACACACACGCACATACTCATTTCTTCTCTCTCACTTGATAATTTTCTCACTGTCTTTCATTCTCTCTACAGTTCACTTTTTTCATCTGACCTCTCTCCCGCCCCCTCTCTCTCTCTATCTATCTATCTCTCTCCCTCTTTACTTCTCATATTTTGTCTGTCTGTCTCCCTTGAACACACCAACCCACACTTCATCAGAAATGGCCAATGCAATGCCCTTAAAATAACATCATTAACAGCATGGGAAACAATGTGCAATGCCAAACAGCTCAGCAACATTTGACAGCTGACAGCTGACAGCTGCTTTTATGGGCCTTGACACTGGCTTCTGCTGGTGACACTAATGGAGGTGATGACAGTACAATTTTCTCATTCCTCTTTCCTTTCCAAGCTTAGCAAGTCAGGCAATTTAGATAGAGCTTTTAATCAACATCATGTCATTAAATGTAAAGGCTTTGCATGGATCCTCAATGAAGAACTGTTTGTACTGAATACAAACAGATAGAAAGCATATTAATCAAGATGAATTTCTTGCAGCTATTTGATATTTAGCCTGGAAGTGCTCAAAACCCCATGTAAATGGTTTTGATTTACAACTGCAAAATTAATTTAGCATTTGTTCTTCAGCTAAGGGAATGGTGTACAATAATGGCAAAACTTCAAATTAGTATTGGGGCTGAGAGTGAGATACTGCACTTTGGTGTTGTGCTGTTCTCTCAGGGGCCATGTGACATCTCCGAACAATAAGCAGCTCACGTGCAATGAATGACAATATGGTGCCACCGGCTGCCAATCACTGCTGATCCTTTTTTGTTAACCAGCACAAATGTATTCTCTCTCTTTAAAAAAATACAATAATATACAGAAAAGTACATGCTGTAAACATCTCTACCAGAGTTCGCCAAGTTCTCATAAACAAGCAAATAATAATGGCAGAGCCAGTCACATCCTGACAGGAAACATTTCTGCTTGATGAGTTGCTATGTCAGTACAGACCTTGTATTGGCCTGATGTAGTTAAGCTTGCTTGTCTTACTGTTCACAGCTAATAAAATCCCCTGGTTTGTAAATTATTCAGCAAAAAGGATATGATGGAACCGTTGGTTTGGATGGAGACAATTTTACCAGTTTATTTCTTTCCAGAGATTCAAACTGCCATTTAAGATGTGCACAGGCCCAGTCTCAAGACACCAACATGACAAATGCTATATCTATCAATATTACTGTTATGTTATTTTTACAATAAAATACCCCTATAACAAATCTATATAATTTTAGGCTTTTTAAACATCTGGTCAAAAGCATGAGTGCTTGTTCATGTCCACCACACATTTCAAACAACTTAAACACCAACATCTGCATTCAATCATCAAGTACTACATCTCTATCCAACATTACTGTCATTACACTCTGTTGACTTGTAGTGCAACACCAGTCCTCTCAATACAGACACTTTTCACACACTAATAAGTCACATAAACACTTCCAATATTCCACATGGAAAGACTAGTGCTGCCTTGTCAATATTATGACCGCAATACCTCAATGGTGTCTTACGTATTGCTACTACTACATAAAACTTAATAGTAATGCCTCACCTGATATCACTTTCAGTTGCAGAAACAGGTGAGGAGAGACACCATCCACTAATCGAACGGATTCATCAAGGCTAACTTCTCAATGACAGCCACGTCTGGAATTCTGGAAAACAGTTGGGTCAAACTTCACAACTGCATGGAGGAAACTCAACTGTGGATTGCTTTCTGTCAGTCTCTCTCACTGAGAGAGTGCCCCCTCCTCTTGTTTCTTTCACTCTTTTTCTCTATTCTCTCTCTCCCTCTCTCTCTTTTTCCCCCTCTCTGTGGCAGCAGTATGGTCACTGGATCGATTTGGGCATAGCGATGATTCATGCAAGTAGGCCGCTGCTGGAGGGGTAAGTGGCACAGTAATGACCGATGCATTGAGCACTGGCATCTCTTTGATATTGAAATATTGGACATGGCCTCTCATAAAAATGAAAAAAGGGCATGGGGGAAACAAAAAGTACTCTCTAGGCTACTTGAAATATATTCTCACCTCTGTTCTTCTTCTCTCAATGACTTTTATTCAATAATCAGCATTGATTTGGCTGAATTTACTGTAAATCTAAATATGTCAGATCATAAAGTATGTCTTTGGGAAAAAAACAACTTTCATACCAAGTACATTGATTTGGCTCTTCTTCGTAGCACCTCCAGTATAAAGTAATCGCCTACTCTCCATGAAACTGTAAATTAGTTAATAATGTAGATCAGTCCGATGGTTGAGAATGGGAGTTGTCACATGTAGGTGCCTGATCATTGTTGCAATAGCTCTGCTACACAGCAAATGCTTCACATGATAGTGGAACAGAGATAGTTCTGTTAGACTAGGTGGGCAAAAAGGGGACTTATAGAACGTGTATCTGCAACTCAGTGAAGGCTCTGAGTTGTATATTTTACAAAATCGTACACAGTGATGATCACAGCAAAGCTTTGTGGCATGATATGGAGACAGGATTTCCATTTCATCAGCTATTTACAAACGACTTTGCATTAAATATTCACAGCTAAACTATGTGTACTAAAATGGCATAATGTGCAAAAGCCACCCATGGTTTAGAGCTTACCAAACATGCTACACAAATTCTGAGATATTAACTGTGTGCGATTTGTTTTATTTCTTGTGGTTCAAAAATCCCATAAATAATTTAACACCATTTGGTTGCTGTACTAAGGCTTTCCTTTAAATTGTAAATCTCTGACTCTGAAATGTTGAATAATAGGCATGTCGATTATTTGGTACAATGCACTGCCACTCTTTCTGCGTCCACATGAGGTCCTTATTGACCATTGTAAAGGAACAATGCCATTCATTAGCAACACATGAGCACCCTCCTCAAGCATCTGTAGCCTGCTAGAGAATTCTGTAAGTAAATACCATTTCAGTACAACACCACTTCTTGCTAATAGGCCTGTTGACAAAACTTTAATTACTGTGAAGAAAGGTCTGGACAGTCCCTGGTTCCACTGGTTCCAAAAAGGGCAAATTACCAAGTGTAGCCAGAGTTACTTTCAAAGTGTTTTTTTCCTCCATCAAACAGACTACCGATGACTTGGTGATAAAAATTCTTTCCAGTACTTGAACATGAAATGGCATTCACCACATGCAGCAATTTCTGGAGGGAGAGTCCAGTTTCATCCTTAAAAAAATGACAAGTGATAAATCAGTCTGTCATCTTCTGTCATCAAAATTGCTTTCAAGATGTTTGAGCCATACATTTTTTTGAGCCATACATTTTTTTTGTTTAAAGCAAAGTCTAAGTTCAATCCACTCATCAATGACATCACTCAACTCTTTTGTCATCTTTCGCCACCAGTTTCCCAGTGCACATCTGCCAAGTCCTCTGCCCATTTACATACATACTGAGGGGTATTAAATAAGAGCGTGGTGAGAACAGCTGGGACTGGGAGTCAAATCTGGAAGCCGTCAGACAAAAAAAAAGTCTGGAAAACTGATGACAGGCACTTCAGAGGCTACATTCATTAGCAAGCCTACCAGTGATGCATGCCAGGTTAAGCGTTCTCTGTGTTCCTGCAGCACTGCCATTAGATAAGAGCCTTCAGTTGAGCGTCTGTTCATGTTCATGAAGGTAAAGAGCACTAAGTGTGAAATGACAACCTTTTCACAAGGGTGAGGATGTCTGGTCAAGCTCCAGACAAAATGGCCCAGTGTCTGCAGGACACTTTAATTTTGGCAGTCGCTCAACACCCCAAGTGTCATGGCAGCATTTTTGTCGGAGCTACTCCAGTATTTTTTCATTACAGCTAGGTAAAGGGTACAACATTAGAAAGAGGTACAAAAGTTGACGAAAACTTTAAGTTGATTTTCCCACAGAGGAAATGAGGGTGAGAGATTGAAAAGAATCAAAACTTTCCTCAGAAACACCATGACTCAGACAAGATTGGATGCACTGGCCATGCTGCTAATGGAAAAGAGACTAGCATATATAGCGACTGAGGTGGCTGATTTAGTAGAATTTAACAGCGCAGACTAGACATCACCAAATCCCAGTCCACTTGTGGAAGCTATAGAAGTGGGAAACAAAATAATCTGGTGCTACAGGCTACTCTTGAGTTAGCGATGACCTTTTGATTGCACAGATTTTGTTCATATATGTCATTGGATAAAAGTGCGTGAGGATGTGTGTTGACTGGATTATCTTCAAAGCAATCCAATAGAAGCATAAAATCTGCTTGACTGAAATCCCTCAAAACAGAGCCATTTTCTGCCTTTCGGTTATTTCCTCTTTCATTGCCCTTAAACCTGTATCCATGCAATGGTACCAATTTCTGTAGTACCCATCTACACTCCTGCCAGCTATCAAATGCAAATTTTAATGCCCTGACTTTCTCTGGCGCACAAGGCGCATCTATCCCTTCAGACGGGCGGGAGAGTGAGGGAGAGGGCTGGGAATTATCCTTGAATAGCTGCGAGTCTGCGGTTTGTGGTGGCACCAATGTTATCATTACCATAATCAAGATTGTTTGGATGCATCCACTTTTGTTGCAGTCTGGCCACACTGCAGTGTCATTACGACATCCACCCCGGCTAATTTTTCCTCCCAGGTTGCAAGCTGCAATTATCCCAGTCACTGATTGTTGATCGCCTTTCGCAGGGGAAAGGAAAGGTGAGGAGAGAGAAGGCATTTAGGATGATGAACTAAGACAATGTCTGCATGTTCCATTGGAACCCATTAATTAATATAACAAAGTGGTAGAACCACTAGCAGAAACGGATTTTGATTATAGTCCACTGTTGAATACTATTTTGTCTTACAAACTGTCTACATGTAAACAATTAATTTATTTATTTCATATTTTAAGTCAGTAAAAGTTTTCTATAGCTTTGGCGTTTCCAATAGCATGCCCAGGAAAACACTTTATGTGTAAATGGATTCCCAAGTGGATACTTTTCAAAACACCATCCTTCTGCTTTTTATGTGGACAGACATTAACTTTTCTGAAAAGTCCCACGCCTAAACTGGCATGGCAAGAAAACCCCATCAGTGATACAGAAGCATTTCTTAATGCCCATCAGGGTCATTCCTGTTTTCAAGTGCCCCCACAGCCCAAGTTATGTTCCCAAGGTTCTATGTTCTCCATCTCTATCTACATAATGGGAACCAAAAAAGAACTGCCATATTGTTTGTACTGAAAGCCTCATCTTGAAGGTAGATGTCAAACATTGGGTCATGAAAAAATAGTAAAAACACATTTAGAACGTGTGAGAATATGTGACGAGAGCACATAGAACCTTGGAAATACTGTGGATAAACTCTGTACAAGGCATGCCTTGTTGTAACTAGTCCTACTTCAGCTGGTTTCTCTGACAGAATGTGACATGGCAACCGTAGGTCACTCCTGTTAAGCCTGAGGAGTGAGCAAACCTGTAGCCCGTCAAGCCATCCTCCAAGCGCCTGCTGCACAGAGCATTTGGACCCTGCACTGCAAGACAACAACCCTTCATAGAATCTAGAGCATATTCCGCTGAAACCAGAACGACTACTCTGTCTTTGAGGGCACTTTGTCAATCTAATCGCATTATATGTAAACCAGGGCAGAGAGACAAAAAAGCACGTTTGAAATGGTACTATCTGGAATCTGTTTTATTGAAGATGGCTGTAATGTGATGGCTAGGTTGATGCTGTAAAGTGGAGATGGGTCTAAAGATGCAGATGGATAGCTCTGCCCTGGTAGCAACTAATCCTTTAGTCACTGAGGACATGTTTACATATTTAATTAACTATCACAGGAAAAAGGAGATGATAAAAAACCTTATGATTGCCTATCACAGTTGTAAACACAATCATTCGCATTAAAAGACGCATTAAAAAATGAGCAAGTAACCCCCAGACGACGCATATTTGGAGCAACAAAATAGCACAATAGCGGAAATGTAATTTGACCATAAAACTGAAAGAAAGACAAGAAAATCCCTTGTGGTCATTCCATAAAGAAGGCATGGTTGGTTGTAAACCTGATAGATTGTAATGATCTTCTGTGGATCTTTAAACTTATGCCCTGATGACTGGGCTACTATGCAGCTGTGATTACTGGTTTTGCTTATGGTTAAGTTACAAATACCGCTATTTAACAGTTGAAAGACTTCAGCAGCTTATCCCCCTTCACAAAAGCAATCTGCAGAATAAATCATGCCATTGTCAATACATACATGCCCATAGTATTCATAGAGTTCAATTTGTATGGCTTTTCCCCTGTACACAAATTAAACCTAGTCACAGACTAAATATTTTTTGTTTGTTAGTTTTTTCAAATGGTGATTTCCATTGATATTTTTTTCTAATAGACTAGGCCTATATATAATCCATATACTGGAAACTGGCCTCTAGTGTTCTAGTGTAAGTAAAAGGACCCTGAGAAACAGCTTCAATTCCCAAATTAAGACAATGAAAACGCTACATGACAAAATCTTAAGTTCTCAAGTTTTCTTCTTCTTATTTTTGTTTTTCCTCATAAAATCTGCTGTAATTTGAAATCATACAAAATTAAGAAAAATGAGCAGTCTTGATAAACAATATTAAACACTGACATTTACACCCCAAACAGAACTATAAAGCACTGTTCACAAATTCACATGAAAATTACCAATCTAAAATAGTAACGGATTGCAGATTCCATCACCACACAGTGCAATGTGATAATCTTCCAAAAGACAGCTTAAACAAACAACCTAAATAAATTAAAAAAGAACATTTTGCATTACAAAATATCTACAATGTATCCCTTCTTTTAAAATCACCCTTCATGCACGATTGTCTACTTCATCCATGCCAATCAGTGGTCCAGACTGCTGTGGTTCAGGTATGGGGTACGCCAGAGGGTCCTGGACTTTGACTTGGTCTATATCTACGGAGATGGCCTCAGGAGCCCAGGTGTCTGGTTCTGAATCGGGCACAGGTAGGTAGCCACCATCGCGGGGCAAGCACATGCACCAGCCAGCCCCGGCCAAGTCCAGGTCGCTGTACTTGTAACCAGCCTTCTTCAGGATCTTGAAGTCCACCATGTCTTCGCTCATCTCCACCAGAAGGTTCCAGAAGACACAGCTGAGAAGGATGCCCAGCAGCTGAAAAGCACAAGTTATTAAAACTGAAACTTAAGGGCCTTGTGGTATAATTGGTCACGTATTTTTTAGCTATATTAACCCAGTGGTTCCATCGTCTTAATTCCTGGACTAAAAAACGCGTGGATGACACATTAGGTTTAAAAAAAATGCCTCAACTATGTGCATATTTTCCAAACAACTGCATGGGAAACTAATAAAACAGCCAATTTTAAATTAACCTTGTAAATTCCTTACAGAGCAGATCATCATTTGTATTTTGTGGAAATATATACTGTTTAGTAAATTCCTTTGTTTTAAGGCACTTATGCAGTTGTGTGAGAGAGGAATATAGCATGAGTTGGGACAGTAACTTTGACTGAGCAACGAGGTATTCATGTCTTTAAGCTGTAATTGAAGCATGGCTGCATTCCCTGCACAAATGTTCCTATTTGTTATGGAAAAGTCTCTCCCCATGAAATGCAACATGTTTCATTGTGATTCAAACAGATATTGGCATAGGTTGGGGCAATACAGCTGTCTACAAAAGCAAAATTTTAAAAAAAAATGTATCGAAAGCAATTATGAATCAGGTAAAGTAGGACCCTGGCAATACATCAGAAGTTGCTTTTCAACCAACAAAAAAGTGGCTCTTGAACCGATTCCATTTAGAACTGTTTCAACCTTAATGCTATCTGGAAAACCAGAATTTGACCTACGGCGCTATCCAGTGAACCAAAAACTTGTCATCAACAGAGACTGCTGCATACATAACTGCACCGCCTGACATCCATTTCCCTATTCCGTAATTGGGCTAATTATCTAATGGAAGGTCTGGGACTACATAAAACCTGTGGGTATGACACTGGCGTTGCCCTCTCACCACATGAGCCCCACCTGTCAGTCACTGAGAGACACTAAGAAGCTATACTTCTATTTCGGGGAGAGAGAGAGAGAAAGACCAACAGACAGAGCGAGACAATGAGTGGTAATTATCTATCTCTCTATGTATACGTAAGAGAGAGGCAGCAAACAATAACGAGGAACGGGTGAAGTCAGTCAGGAGAGGTAACGCTGGAAAAAGCCCATAATGACGCAAACAGGATGTGCAGCGAATGAAGACGATGGTGATGGATGAAGATGATGACACGCATTGACAAAATGAGGATGATGAAGGTAATGATGAAGGAGATGGTTGCACAGATGGAGCAAATGAGCCAGGCTGACTGTTAAGGCTTCACCATTGCATCTGCGGCAAACATTCACACCGCAGTAGGAGGCTCTCTCACCCAGTCGCAGTGCCAACACCCACTTCCTCTGTTCATTACATACACAAAGGTCTTAATGAAGTGATAGACAAACTGGATGTATGCAAAGCAATCAAAATGGAAATGCAGCTGTGATGTCAGAAAAGCTCCCATGAGAAAGAATGTGTGTGTGAGAGAGAGAAAGAGAAAGAGAGAGATAATGGAGGAAGTGGAGATGGATAATGGGCTTTCATGATCACAATTCCATTTTTACCATCACAGTCCCACGTACCCCAGCATAGACCAGTCACCACATGCACCTGGCACACCAGTCAAATCTGCAGCTGTCTGTGGAATTTCAATATGAATACATCTACCTGAGTGTGTGTGTGTGTGTCTGTGTGTGTGTCTGTCTGTGTGTATAAGTGTGTGCTTGTCTGTGTGTATGTGTGTATGTGTGTGTGTATGTGTGTATAAGTGTGTGCTTGTCTGTGTGTATGTGAGAGAGTGTGTGTGTGTGTGTGTGTATGTTAGTGTGTGTGTGTATACGTGTGTGTGTATATGTTAGTGTGTGTGTGTGTGCACGTACAAGAGTAGGGGAAAGATGGGAAATAGGCTTTTATCGCAATCTTTTTTGTGCTGCCATAAACTGACCTCTGCAGGTATAAATCTAGATTCTCCTGGACTTTCAGATAAATGTTGCCATGCGGTTTCAATATGAATGTGCTAGTATATCTATATGTGTGTGTCTGAGTGTGTGTGTGCGTGCATCACAAAGACAGTCTGTTCTAGAATGACGTCAATGTACCTGTGGCAGGCCAACTGCACAGCAGAGCCCAATGGTAGCACCAATGTTGTCCCCCATCCAGAGATTGACAGCATGGATACAGCCACGGACGTGAATCACTCCATCCAGAACCTCGCGCTTGAACAAAAAACAACAGAAGGACAATAAAAACAAGACAAGAGAAGAGGAAAGAGGGCAGACAGATGAACAGAAAGAGAGACAGAAGAATTGTTATGGGATGTCAGAGTGACACTGTTACCACAGCAACAGACAAGGCACCGCCATAAAAATATAACAGACATGGTGGCACTATTAATTATTCAGTTAATGTTTCTGTTTGTTTATGTTTCTCACCCTGCTCGGCAATTAAAAAAAAAAAAAAGAAAAAAGCTAAAAATACCGTGGCAACAGCCTGAAGAGCCAGGAGCAGATAAGCAGAGGTTGTCTAAGCTACTGTGCAGAAAATAATCTCACTGCCATTCCAATCACCATCACCTAAACCACTTCAGACTCACCACACCAAAACAAAGTCCCAAAGCTTTATCAAATTTAAAACAAGCAAATAAACAAACAGGAACACTACAGCTCTTTGTTTGAACAGATCACACCAAAGAGTCTAAGCCATGCTAAGACAATGTGAAAATTACGTATTCAAATCAAAAAGGTTCACACAATGTAGTTTACGCTTCACCAATATTGAATCCTCTGTACAGTGGTGACACTTCAAAGGCCTGAAACACTCACCTGCTTTTCCAAAGTCTGGAACCCACAGAGTGTGTTGACAACCTCTCCCACCTGGTTTGCAAAGAAAAAAAAAGAGGCACATCAACCTAAGCATGTGCAAATGAAAGGCAGGCACAGCGATTACACGCTGGACCAGAAAGGAGACGTCATCACACTAGAGGGCTTTGTTGCCCATCAGGAGGCACTTTTGTCTGAAAGGCTAAAGTGGTTTCATTTCACAAATGAATAGGAAGTCTTGCGGCCACCTAATAAATGCTACAAAATGAACACATTGGCTAGCCTAGGTGTGATGAGACATGAATCAGCTCTGTAAGTCCTTTAATCGATGAGCAATCACTCAGTCGGTGCAATGTGTGTGTGTGTGTGTGTGTCTCCCTTGGGCAGAACACTGGCAAAGTGCAGAAGAGCCTTTGACTCGTGTCGCTGCTGGTGATGGCGGTCATCACTGCAGGTAATTCATTTTGCCGGAATTAATTTGAATTCCCTGCTTGGCTGCACCCTGGAACTCTGATGTCAAACTTCAGCAGCCGAGTATGCTACTCTGAGCGACGTGATCAGGGAGCGTCTTTCAAGTAATTCTGTTTCTATCAGTGCCAAATATCACCAGGTAAACCAGCAGGCACCAAGGACCCCCTATGCCTCTCAGAAACTCCCTAACCTATTTTGTTGATAAAAGATCCACAACTGGATAAATCTCTAATTATTCTACCACCTTAATGGGTTGAACTGCATCAGTTCTACGGGGCAAATGTGTCACTGCACATAACCAAATAAAAAATTCAGGATATTGAAAGAGAAAAGGTCTGAACCTGAAGAAAGAATTTAACCATTTCAAATCCAAATTGGCTCAAACTTAATAAGGTGCATCAATTTTACTCTGTAATTAAATGCCACTGAGATTTAATACAATTAGGCTACAAAATGGCCTGATTAAATTCTAGCTGAGGACTGATTTGAGGCTGCCAAACAATCAAGGTGCTAAAGTAATTTATCAGGGTGACAATAAGCTATTGCCAAGGGACAAAACCTTACAAAAGGCTTCACAATGACTCACTCACATATATACATATGAATGGACTGTATGTATAATTCATACAACAGTACAGTCCAGAGGTACTCTGCCATAACCATCACCAGTAGGTCTTCTGACAGAAGCTTCATAACCTAATTACCTAGAGTTAACTCTGAGCATGTAACTGGCCACCCAATGCATTACTGCACCATTAGCAAGAGCTAAAATCATTAGCCCTATATGATCCTGTGCTGGGAGCCACTTAGAGCCCTGGATGAGGTATCGCTCTAGATGAGGAGAGGTAAGCTAATAAAATCCATTGGCTAGGCTCAGGAAGCTCTCTCCTCTTGCTTGCGCCCTGGACATCATCCATTTCAATGGTCACACATGAGAAATGGAAGGAGCCATCAATGCTGTGTTTGCCCCACTGCTGATGAAGGTCTCAGGACTTAGGTGACTGGACTGGCCGGAATAGCTTACCTTAGAGACACAGCACGTGTACGGAACCCCACAAGCCAGGGGACCTGTCCCGTTGCAAAGGTGATACTGGTTGACAGCCCAATCCTTGTACTCATCTCCACCACAGCAGGAGAACTAAGAGAGAGCAAAAAGGATGAGAGGATGTGTTAGTGGATAGACAGAGGGAGGGAGAGGGAGAGAGAGAGAGATCACTACTGATGGTAAACTGTTTTGATAGCACTCTCAAGTCAAGGCAAATAGTGTTTTTTATGCTTCAACCCTTTTAAAATTCACTTTATTGGGGGAAAACTCCATTCAAGACAAATTAGCACATTTCTGAGAGGGTTAAATTCACCATTAGCCTTTTATTCAAATCCTGGTGAATGATATGACATCACAGCCTGTGTGCCAAGTCCAACCCGTTACAGCATATTGACTTTAATCTCACTGCTATTCCTGCCAGGGAACAGATATTTGAGGGGAAGATTGCCTTTGGTTCCACAGCACCACAATCAAACAGAACATTTAATTGAAATCTCCCATTTTGGAATGACAAACCTAATCTCCTCACAACTGAATGCCATCTAAAAAAAACATCAGTGATGGTTATGGAAGAGTTTGTTATTTACACATACTGATGACGTGTGTGCGGTAGCAGCGCTGTGCAAAACTGTGCTAATGGCCTCCGTCTTTGATTTGGCATCACACACTTTGCACTTAATAGATTCAACCACTTCTTGAACACTCACCTTTCGCTGCACATAGTCTAAGATGTTCTTGAAGTCAAGATCATCGTAGTAGTGCTTTATGCCCTCTCGGATGGTCTTGTGAAACAAGGCAGATGTCTGTACGGGAGAGAGCAGAAAAAAGTGATGAGATTTCTGGGCTCATTACACAGGCTATGATAATCTTCAACTGTCTGAAAAAAATG
This sequence comes from Tenualosa thibaudeaui, assembly GCA_027481765.1. Taxonomy (NCBI): domain Eukaryota; kingdom Metazoa; phylum Chordata; class Actinopteri; order Clupeiformes; family Clupeidae; genus Tenualosa; species Tenualosa thibaudeaui. The sequence continues at coordinate 5,816,165 of JAIFZK010000018.1, read as the reverse complement.
TGGCGATTTAGTCACCTTCTTTTCGAAAATGAGTGCTATGATGAGACCCAGGGCCTGCAGGGCAAGCAGAGCACATAACACACAGAGGAACTGCAGGGGGAGAGAAAGCAAGTGAGAGAGAGGGCGAGAGAGAGAAAGAGACACGATACCGAGTCAGAGATGTGCTTGCAAAAAACAAAAACTCTCACCACAGAAACTAACACTCCATGTACAGACAGTCAAACTTGAACTGACCTCATTTTCTTGTGCAGAAGTCTCTAGAAGCATTGACTTACACACTTTATACACATAACAAATAGTCCAAATAACACATACATGGCCCACGCTCTGCTAGCTGTGCAGCTTGTTTATGATGTTTGGTCCACTGCCGCCCCAGAAACCCATTAGGTGGCTAATAACTGCTATTACTCACCATGTGCAGCAGTGTCTTGTTATCCCTGAGTGAGCCCACCATGCCCACCAGCGACACAGTGAACATGACCAGGCCCAGCAGGATGAGCACCACCGCTGGGGCCAGGAACACACCCTCCAGCGTACGGTTTTTCTGCCGTTCCACCTCAGCGTACAGCCCCACACACAGCACACACAACCCCAGGAACTGAGGGGGAGAGAAGGGGAGGAAGGGGAGGAAGGGAGAGAGGAGACAGCTGAAGGTAAGTTGGTTAGGTATGGCTCCATGCCACAGTCATAAGCATCTTAGCATGCAGCAATAGCAGGTGGCCATATGTTCTTCGGCCATTATTCAAACACATGTGGGCTGAACAAACAGCAGCAAGTGTAGGTTTTAATGTCCACTGATGCGCTGTCACACACAGTGCCAACATATGTACCGTATGTCTGTGGACACTGACGGTAGACTGAGGTGCCGCATGACCATATCCAGGTTTCCATCCAACTTGCTGATAGCCATTTTAGCTATTCAAATGAAAAATCCTAAACTGGAAAAACTTGACATGCACATCCAATCTTCTAATGTTAATATTCAGTAAAGGGGGTGGCTTAATGCTTGATTCACATAAGGTATAACATAAGGTATAAAGGAAATAATTAATTTGCATTTTTCCTTTGTTGCCCTAGTGACATCATTTTAATTAACACCATGGATGTGCTTATTCTTCCCAAAGTTTGATGAATGCTCAAATAAGCTGAATAAAAAACACTTCTTGACGTAACACTGTAAACTGACCTCAAACAGAGCCAGATACTTTGTGTGAAAGACAGCTTGACATAACCACAACCTAATCTAGTTAGGCCATCATCATGCTGTCATGGCTCGCCCTGAGTCCATCAATCCTAATTAATTTACTATTGAGTCTGATTGATCTATCCTGCTCCTTATGTCAAAATGCTAATTTCTCCCTCCAAAGTTCTATGCCTTTCTCTCTAAAACACTTTGGGTAACTACATAAATAATGTCTGTGCAGGAAATTAAAACAGACAGGCTTTCAGGCTCTCAACCACCAATCTAGCCTTTCATAGAATCCTGTTCTAACAATCATTAATAATTGCCATGAGGCATTACTGACCGGAAGTCATTGTATGTCTTCATGTCCTACATGTTGTATATTCCCCAGCAAAGATGTGAGGACGGACAAATGAAAGCATGTCAGCTAAATGAGAAAAATGAGCATCTCCAATCGAATTTGTTCTTGTGACGCGCTGTAGCCAAACTTGCCGCAAATCACTGTTGTCTTACGAGGCACAGGGGATCCATTTTCTGTGCTTCAAACAGCTGGCCACCAACTGTAAAGCCAAAGATGGGCACGAGTTCTCGCCACCTGCATATTGATTTTCAATTTACGAGAAGAGCCATTTCCTACATATTCTCTCTTTCTCGCTACTATGTCACTCAGCCACTCATGGGTAACAACAGGCAGCTTCAACAACCTTGCACAACCTCCGGCACACACCTATCATATGATACCCTTATTAATTTGACAAAGGGCCACATTGGCCCCTGTTCAATTTTCGAATCTCTCTAAATAAAAGGAGCTGGCAGGAAGCAATAAAAGAGAGACAAGTTTGCCACTTTGCTGCTTCAGTGCTGAGAGAGGTATTGTTGTGCTCGCAGAAGACACTAAATCACAAGGAAGGGGCAAAAGTCTTACAAGAGAGAATTAGATTAAAAAGAAAAACAAGAGTGCAAATCAAACAGAGCCTCGGAGAAACTCCTGGCTAATATATGGCAAAGAGCAGCAATAAAAAGCAAAAGCAGGAGATGAGTGGAGCAAAGTGCAAAGTAGGAGTTATTATGCTAGGTTCTCCATGAAGAGTCATCACAATAGCCTGTTGTTAAAAAAACACCTGTTAAGGGCGAAATTACTCTAAAGGCACTCATCTCCGTTCATGAATTCAAAGCAGTTGCCCAACACCTCAGTCAAGAGAACAGAACAATACAGATAAATTGAGATAGGAATCGCTGAATTTATGCTCATCTTGGTGCTGACCTGATGTAAATGAGAGAGCTAAGCATCTCAATACCTTCCGTCATCTCAGATTACAGTTTGTGGCTCTGCGCATAAAATAATTAAACACCCCAGGTCATTTCCCGATCCTTCCTCATCTCTTTCTCCCACTCGTTTCCTGTCACTCTGTACTGCCCTATCATAATAAAGTCAAAAAGCCCCAAAAATATATTTACAAAATAAATAAATAAAAGTGATTACTGCTGACATGGAAGTACAGATATTTCAGTTTAATCTTCACTTAAATTAAAGTGTGGAAACACTAAAAGGAGAGCATTGTCCGCTTGACTGCTGACAAGCCAATCAGTAGGTGATGTTCAATGAAATAGGTCGTAAAACTCTGTATGGATGGTGTGTTTATTCTGACCCCGTAGACCAAAATTGAAGATTTGTCTGGAGACAGCTTCTACAGGTTAAACTATTATGAAGTGTGTGGCCCTGACTTGCAGAGTTAGACCAAAAAAGAGCTATTAACCAGGTTTCCAGTCAATGGAGTCGCAGCCAAGTCTTGTGAAAGTCTCAGGTCTCGCAAAGTAACAAATTGCATCACTATACACAAACAAGCTCCCAGATAGGCACAGAAAAGCACCGGCTAGCTATAAACACAACGTATCAATAGGGACTCAAATATTCATCATGGAACAGCCAGTCCAAAGCTGTAGGGGGAGTTCTGTAGAGAAAAATGTGAGCACAAACCCAGAAAACAGCAAAGGTATGGCCGATCCTGTATATTGAGGCTTTAATGAAAATTCGGCTCAAGTATACACATATCTTCTTGTGTCTCCAACAGCTTTGTAATGCAAAAAAATGGACATTAGCCTAATCAGTAGTGACATGTTCCAACCAGCTGTGGGATCAAAACATAATGTCGCCAGGACAACATCTATGGATATAAACAGTGCAAATATACGCAAATTATGCCTTTTTCGGAAAAAGAGTTAATCCACCTTCCTAAAGCAAACTGAATTTATATTTGCATTAGAGGACTGATGTGAATTTACAGGTGTTTCCAACTGAGGATTTCTTTTTTGCATAACTTAAAAGTGCATTAACAAGTTGGATGGAAACTCGGCTATTGATGAGTGGGGCACTTAGTAGGTCCTGTCATATATTACTTCTGCTTGAGTACTTAGCACAGATTATATCAACAATAAGCCATGCTGATTTACCAACTAAAGGGTTTGTGCAAATTAGGATCAATTGGTCAGCTGATCAAATCTAAACATTTCTCCTGTAACAGTCTTGTTACCGTTGAAAGAGAAAGTAGCCAACACTGTGCAGGCAGTGTAAATCCGAGCTTGCATCTAGGCTAATTTTAATCAGCAAACAAGTGGGTTCTGAGAAACCCACACATTCAGTATATAATTTTCTTGTGAAGGGGTCCCTAAACCGTCACTAAGTCAAGACAAAGACTCAGCACTAGACCATAGACTGCAGAGCTGCCTGCAGTGCAGGGTTGAGGTGAGCCTGGTATGTGGTGTAATCAAATGCAATACTATAGGCTACAGTGAATTTATTGAAACTGGAGGTCATTATGTAGGCCTACACGCTCCAGTCTAAAATTTCAGGTCTCAAGGTGGTCATAGAGCCTGATGCTGATTGTTGATGCTTTCATAAGCAGTACTTTTCATACCTCTCAATGGCTCTGTAGACCTGTCTCTATGCATATTTTTGGTTGTTAAAGCCATTTATTTAATTTTGTGTGACTCAATAATGGAGAGATGTGGTGTAAAACTTCATGAAATGTCCGCAGCTACTGTCACAGAGATGCTGTCTTGTTCAGGAAAGGTAATGAATAAGTAATGAGCAATTTCTGTACAGCACACAAAAAGGCTATCTTAAACAAATCAATAGCAATCCATCAATGCAACACTCAAGGTTTGCTATGTTTTAACAGTAACTTACAATGACAATTGTGGAAGGTATAGGCTTCCTCAAACTTTATGTCATAAATATTTATTCAGGCTATGTAAGACAGTTTAAACCTACCTAATACTGAACCTACTATACCTGCCTATTCTAAAAGCTAGAGACTCAAACTTGGACCACCACAGCCCTGTTGTCATCATGCTAAGCCCGCCCAACGACTCTCTACAAAGATAGAGCGTTGTGACTGGTCCTACCAAGTCTTGGTAGACTGAAGCTCTATGGTGCATGGCTAGAAGTACACTATATTAGTCGAATGCAAAATTCAAAGCCAGGTTACTCGTGAAACTGGGTAATCTCTGGAGTAACTGCTGATGTAAAAACAACATGTCACTTCAGAAACAACTGATGCTCAATGGAGGATTCTTTTAGAGATCAGTGGTAACTCCCAAAGCAACCTGGGTTAACCAGTAACCTTGCTTAGTAGTACAGGCCCCTGCTGAACTTTATGCAAATAAGTCCTACAAACGCGACACTATTAGCCAATGAAAGCATAGTGTCGTGCTTGTGTAGTAGAAATCAACCAGTCAGGAACAGCTAACTAAAATTGGAAATGACACGCCTCTCGTCCAAAACGCAGGAGAATTCGCGATTGCCAGAATCACTAACGTAAGCTTTTCAACGATAGTCATGTGTAAAGGGCTTTAGGCTTCCACAGAGATTCAGTGACTCCTTCTATGGCGATCCTGGCCCTTTAAATCTTCCCAGTGGACCTTGTAGTCCCACGCCCTGTCTGACTCATGTTGACATGTTAACAAAACAAAGAGCTACTGTTTGGACTATTGATGCATTGAAACCGGTCAATTAGTTTTGATCATTACATAATGTTATGAACTAATGTTGGCCTAAATGCAATAACAACTGAACTGTCAATCTGAGTACACATGATTAGACCTAATTTTGTTTAAAAATGTCAGTAGTTCAAGGCTCAACAACCCAACGATATTGTAGATGTAGAATGCACCTCATAAGGGATGTTAATTTAGACAGGGGTTGCTGTTTAGCAGGTTGGTATTAACTTAGAAACGAGTACTTACTTGTCTGAAAAGCTCCAAAGTCTTTTGATAGCACCGCGTGATTCTAAGAACTACAGCCACAGCTAAGACCAACACTGCTAAAACTAACCACTGTTTACATTAGCATGTTGGATATAACAGAAGCCACAATGTAATACTTACCGAAAAAAGCATAGAGTACACGTTTAGGGTGAACTTGATAAAATAGTAGAAGCGAATGTTGTCTTTCCATTTTGAATAATAATCTGGCACTGGCATGTTGAATAGCTGCTACCCTACCATCTAAATGGTTTCATTCATGCTAGTTGTTATTCACGAGTCAATGAATTGGTTAATCAAAAAGACAGTTGCTGTATTTCACTCCCATTTTCTGAGCTATTTGAATTTGAATCTTCTACAAGTGTCGAAGGAAACGCAGCGCACACAATAGCCTATATGAAATATTCAAAATGTTCTACCCTCGTAAACAAAAACTTCCGTGCCGCTGTCCATGTTGCTGAAGTTAAGCACATTTAAAGGGGCAGCATCACCAGTACACCAACACTAGAAGAAACTGCAGCCAAAGACAAGGATGTTACTTTAAGTAGCGAGTGAACTATACTACATTATTCCAACGTCGGTTAGACAAAGGATTGCACATGCTTTATAACGCCTTAAAAGGGGTTGCTGTTTATCCCCACATTCTGACCGCGGGCGAGTTCATTTTGTTTTTTTTTTTCTATGAAGAGAGCTTATCCTTGCTTTGTTTCGAAGATGTACAGCAGAACAACACTAATTGCATTCTGTTGCATCATCTAATCTAAGTCATAGTCAAACTGGACAAAGCGAAATGAGATTTTGTTTTTTAGCCCGTCATCAGTTGCCAACAGCCGGCCTTTGGCTTATACCAAGTCTGTGTGTAGCCAAGCAGATTTGGCCCTCTAGACTCTGCAAGTCAGGATGCACAGCTTATGGATTGGCCCTTGAGTAATTGCCCAAAGTTTAGCCATTTGAAATGCACATGCTGAGTCCAATGAAAAACTGAAAATGTTGCAGTTGTAGTCTGTATAAAAATGGGCCTAAATAGTCTGCCCTTAAGTTGTTATTGTAAGTTACCCTTAAGGGCCTCTAAGTGCACTTTTGTCAAACAGTAATATCAGTTCTGCTGGATGGGTTTCTGAAGTATCTTGCTCTTCAGTATCTTGCTCAAGGACACATCAATGGGGTCAAGCACAGCGGGGCCTGAACACTCTCTACTTGCCAAATGCCACCATCGCCCCACTTGTCAATAGGTGAGTGGTGCAGGACAGTTGGCAAGTGGCAGTGTGAGTTGGTGAGTAGGCAAGTGGCACAAGACAGTAGTTGAGAGGTGCAGTACAGTGCATGTGTAACAGAGGTCATCCTGCGCAATCCAGCCCAGGGCTCGAAACCGCAACCTTGGATTAGGAGGCAAACACCCTAGCCAGTCGACCAAATGCCTAGGCTCCTAGTGAACTGATTAGGAGGCTCTTGAAGTGTCGGGAGGGAGGTTTACTAATGTTCTACATGTTCAGCTAAGCTAGCTGGCATCCGTTACACTCACAGCCCTAAACCTCACTCCTGTTCATGTTCACGGCACCAGTGTAATAGAGTTTATCCTGTGCAGTCCAGCTCAGGTTGTACCCATGACCTAGCACAAGGCAGTGAGTGACACAGTGACATAATGTGACACAATGAGTGATATTGAGTAGTCCATGAGACAATGGGGGATTTTCATGAGCCAGCAACGGTAGTAGAGTTATTGCTTCTCCTCCTGCTACTACTGGGGGTCAATTCATGCTTCTGAAATTAAATTAAATTAAATCATGAAACTGGTGGGAACAGCCTATGGGTATTTAATCTTTCAAAATAGGCCTACTTTTTATATTCCTGCCAACAGAAGCAGTGAAGCTCTATCTTTCATACCGTATAGTACTATTTAAAGGAAAACTAGGCAAGTATTTATGCTGTTTTAGTTCAGTTACCGGCTTCATAGTCACATCACTACACACACATCAAATGACTCATTACGGGGTGAATGAAGGTTCTCTTAGCTTCCCTTACAACCTCTCAACATTTGCAGAACTAAACTAAAAGTAACTTATATGAGCCTTATGACATTTTTTCCTATTCCTATGTAAATCCACATGTGTTGGTGAGAATTTAGGACATTGGTATAGCAAAAAAATCACTGACTGTAGGGGGAGCTCTGTAGTTTAAAAAAAAAAGCCTTCAACAGGCTGTAGGCCTGCCTGCTTCTGGTAATAATTTTTCTTACAGCTGATTAATGGGACACATCTTCATGAGTGGCCAGTCATGTTGATAACCTTTAGATAGGACAGGGTATAGAACAATTTCATGTCATCGATGTGACGGATGAGAAAGTAGATATAATTTAAATACTTTATGCCTTTTTTTCATGTTACCACCACATCTGAAAACAGCAAATTCTCAAATTTCATAGTCCTTCACACTTTACACATTCCTGGGCATTATGGTTTTTACAAAAAGTCCACTTGGTCTACCATGGAATAGCCCCATAACCTGTCATGTATAACCAAAGTGTTGCACTTACCAGGCAAAACCTGCTTGCTTAAACAACTGTGAAACGACATTCACCAGCAAAGCAATCCGTCTTGGGTATCAGTAAATCCTGTTTTGGAACTTTTTCGTCACTTCTAGCCTTAAATGGCATGTTATATTGGCAGATGGCCAAGCTATACTGGCTCACTGATAGACCAATCACTTTTTGCGTCTTTTAAATGTATGTGCATTCCTTAAATTCCTAGGGGATAATAAAGTATATATCTATTTATTTGTTTAGTTATCTATCTATATATCTGTGTTGTATGTGCTAACTAAATGGACCACAAGTCTAGCAATAATAAGAAGGTGTTGCTTATGATGATGTTATGATAGTTACAATGATAACACTGTTGAGTGAGTCGTGTGTATTATTTGAATATATATAAGTTTTTTTTCCTTTTAACAATTCAATTGTTTTTTACTTTTTATGTAGCCTACAATGATATTATTGGCCTCCTATACTACCAACCATCTCCATGTTACTGTGTTCTGCCTCAGCATTCTTGAAATTTTTATTAACTTTGTTTTGGGGTCTGCAGCTCAAAACCACCATATATTTGAAGCTTAGACCAAGCAGGAACAAGCAAGCAAGAGAAGCACCAGGTTTGATGAAGGTCTTAGGAAATATAAGAGTTTTTGGTGGACTAGCATCCATCCAGAGCTGCATTGGCACTGGAATAGAATATTAGAATACAAAATTCTAATTGGTATTTGTTGGCAATACAGTCTGCAATGTCATATTGCAAATATATTTATTAATTTTTATATTATTGCTTTGTGGTGGTTTCCTACCCTCCACCCTGAACTGTACAGTACAAATTCTGGATGACTGGTGGGAATGACACTTGTGTGTAATAGGCTTCTAAAATGGATACTTCAAACTGTGGTTAAAAGTTACAAGTAACACAAACCCTTTTTTCTGACATAAAACAAAAGAATACAACATGAACCCTCAACAAGAAATGTGGTTTACAGGAGAGAGGATTTTTGTGAACTTGAGATGCATTTGTTGGGGTTATAGGGTCCTCATGAGCTATGAAACTGGATTTTCTCTGTGACGCAGCTAAGCAGTGTGAGCCTCGAGATTGAATTTTTCTTGCACGACAAAGAAGCTGGCCCCAAAACACACATTTACTTCTCCCTACCAGTGGCAGTGGGCTGAAGAATGCGCTTACCTATCTAAGAAGATATTCAGCGAACATCTTTTGGTTATTGCCATTCTCAGCCTATTTTGGCAGACTATAGTCTAACTGATGCTAGAGCAGTTGGAGTGTGAAATTAAGTTTCTGATTCCTCCTCATTGACAGCCCAATGCAAACCTACTCTGTGGAATAAACCTTTTTGGATTGTTATGCTCAGCCCCAATGACACTACACAGAAAGAAACAGACAGATCAATGGCCAGCAAAATGTGAGTTTCACTCACAGATTAGCCAGCAATTGGCATCTGAAGGCCTACATGTTCCACCTGATATTAAATATTTGTGTGTGTGTGTGTGTGAGTGAGAGAGTGAGAGAGAGAGAACGCAAGCCTCTTAAAGCCTTAAAGACTGGTAAAATGAAGATCCTGTTGTGTGATTTTTGATTGTATGGTATGGTATTGTCATGGGTGTTGATTTAGTATTCCGTCTTAGGGATCCAACATGCACATGTCTGTTATCCAACAACAAAGACAGTGAAAACTCTTCAGGACAGTTACTCACTCTTTGTCAGCTTTAAATCAAAAAGGGAATACAGGTGGGTTTGTGCATTCCTTCTAAAAAACAAAATCGTTTTGCCAAGAAAACTAGTATATAACACTCACTGCATAATACCACGCCACATGTGCATCGAAGAAATACACAAATCCACTGATGCATAGTAGTCTGTTTCAAATGATAGGCCATCTAACCACCAGGCTCATTACAAATATTTCAACCACTTCATTAACATGGTCTGACTGTGCAATAGCAATTATATCATTGGTTACAGGGAATATCTCTGGGGACTAGTTACATATAATGAAATACAAACAATCTTTTCTGCATGGCATGAGAGGGTCATGGGCTATAACCGAGCCATAGGCTATTATGTCAAGACCAGCACTGTCCCTTTCCCTTCAAAAATAAAATGGAGAGATAAAGTTCTCGAAAGCATCGGTACAAACGCATTTAAAAATAACGCACATAGGCTATAACCAAATCTGTCAAAGGCCTTCCAGTTTAATTTATCAGGATGCCCGATAAAGAAAATGCATTTTCCAGCATTTTGTTTCTTATATCGGTCTTAAATGGATGGTTATTGCAGTTGACACTTTTTCGCCACGTTCTCGCAACACCCAGCTTTTCCACTTCTCTGGCGCTTCTCATAGGCTGCGTCTGCATCGGACCTCAGCTGGTGATTCGAGAGAGTGGATACAGTCGCAACCTTGCGCTGGCAGTGGCAGATGAGAAAGAGGCATGTTGCTGTCGGTAACCTGAGGAAGCCAGAGGAACTGTTCTCTGATAGTTTTCTTCATTATCTTGTAAAAAGGAGCTCTATTGATTTTAAGGAAACACAGAGGAGTACGACATTAGCATTATTTTTTCGGTTAGAAAAAAGTTTTGATATTTTGCAAACATAGGTATTGTTTTTTTCGGATATGATGCACGGGATGCATCAATAATTACGCATTGGTCTTGATGGGTGGTATACCCAGAGACCATTTGAAAAAGAAAACTGTTCTTTTGGCATAGATAGCCAAATAAGACGACAAAAGTAATGATTTTAAATGTATAGACTGGGAAAATGGATCCACTTTTCAACGAAACTAATTCATCAAGCATTTGGATTAAGTCATCGGAGACGAACGACACAAACTATGAAAACCAATTTGTTCAAGCGGTTTGGAAAGTGGCTTTGTGGGCACTAGCTTACGGCATCATCATCATCGTATCCGTTGTGGGAAACATTGTGGTAATATGGATCATAATAGCACACAAACGCATGAGAACTGTGACAAACTACTTTCTTTTGAACTTAGCGTTTGCCGAAGCGTCCATGTCAGCTTTCAACACCGTCATCAACTTCATCTATGCAGCGCACAATAACTGGTATTTTGGCCTGGGTTACTGTCGCTTTCACAACTTTTTCCCTATCGCCGCCCTTTTTGCTAGTATCTATTCAATGACAGCGATTGCTTTGGACAGGTAAGTTTCCTGTGAAATACCCTTGAATTTTTATTTTTAGTTCGGAATAGTCCTCGAACGCGCAAAATAGAATGCGTAATAATTTGGTACTCTGGCTGGCAGGCTATAGCCCAGCAAATTACAGATAACTGATAGCCTATTGGAAGTTGCAAATTACCAAGCTTACATAAAAGGATAATGGGTTCATTCAACGTTTTGTAATTAATGACAATAATGTTGCATGAAAATCTCATTAATGACAATCATGTATGTGCCAAGGTGTTCAAGTGATGGATTGGTTTTATTTCTGCATGCGAGCAAATTAGAACTAAATAATTAATAATCATTTGCATAGGCAAACATGCCATCGTCTCCATCAGCCTACCCATCATCACTGACATGCATAATATGTTAATCATGAAGCTGAAATGAGATCCTCAGAAGATAACTCCATTGCCCATGGGAAGAAAAGTGCTGTATGGTCACAGCTAGCTGGGGTTCAGCCTCCAACATTGTTCTCAGTGACTGCTTATCTGTCATCCTTCTAGTAACATTTGATTTATCATGATGGCTTGGTTTCTTTGCAAGGCTGTAGGAGAAATGCTCACTTTGTATGCAAGGAGTGTCCTGCGTGCGCAGCCATTTGTTGGTTGGCACAGACGACTGAGACAGCGCGGCTTACAGTTTGCCCTTAACATGGTAAAAATGAATTACACATCCGACAAAGATTCAGTGGCTTTGGGCTTTCATAACTGATACACATTTTGAATTGAGCCATGCCTTGCATCACTTGATCGACAGCGCCTGCTTAATGTAGAAATTTTTAGGCACCAAACTTCACAAGGAGGATTCCAGCACTTTGAGAAGCAACAAATAAATACTTTACCTAGGCTAGTTGGAGTGATCCACAGCTTGGCAGCATATCCAAATTTCTCCCCTTTGCCCTTTAACTGTGTAGTGGGGAGTAGAATATACCTCACCAGCACTTTCCCCTTTTCCCCCCACGCACAGTAGCACCAACTTGACCTTTGCAATGTTGTAAAAATTCAATTACCCCTGAGGAGGGGGGGAGGCAGGAAGCTGTTCCTCATCAGGTACCTATTATGTTGGAATTCAGGTGTGATACCCAGCCATCTGATACCTTGTCCTAACCCTTTAGAGCTACGTAAATTGTATTTCAGTATCCATTGTTTGAGATAAAAATATTATTTTTATTATATATTGTTTGAGATAAAAAAACATAGTGTTTATAAAAATACTGAAAAGTGGCTATAACCGGTTGTTTGTTCATGTTTTGTTTATTTGTCTCAAGCCTTCTTGAGATTTCTTCCTGCTTTGTTTTCAGAGCTCAGATGGAAATCACCTGTTAAAACCGACCATCTAAAACTCTCCCATTTGCCAGCATCATGAATACAGCTTGCTCCCAGATCCAGCATCAGCTGCGATCATCACCAGCACTGTCATATCCTCACCATCTCACGTATAGCTCTGCTGTCTCGCATATTGCCCCAAAGCTGCCACCTCCTAGCAGTTGTCAGTCTGTGTGCTGATGTTGCACACTCACATTGGTAATGATGACAATGGAGAATATAGACCCTATTTGCTATATGTTTCCTCTATCTCCCCCCTCCCACCACCACCAAATCATTCCCTTAACTTGAGCCACGGGTTAGCTGGGAGGGAACACTATTTCAGACCAACGTATACAGTCTCCTCCTATACAGACACACACCCACCCCCACACACACACAAACAGATGTACGCACACACACACAAAGAAGATCAATGGCATCAGCAGTGGATCACGCATCTAGGTGCTTGCTTGTTGCATACGTGGCCCCTCATGGAGGCATTTTGTTACGCATTTGTCAGGGAAAATGCCCACCACCTCAATAACCAGGGGGGGTCGTTCTACAGTGGTGCTGCTGTGCTACAGGAATAGAAATGATCTGAGTAATCTTTCTTGACTCTGTTACATTACAAGCCCATATTGGGCCCCATCACAACTGATTTGTTTAGGTCTGCTTGATATAATTGTATAGGAACATCAAACTATACCCCCTGCAGAGGCAACTGAGCGTTGGAAAACATAGACTGTAATGACATTTTACAACTGAAACAAAAGAAAAAATTAGAGAGCTTTTATCATTTCTGCCCTGGCTCCCTACAGCCCATTATTACTGTAGAGCCTGCTTCTCACTGAACTGTAGGATTGTTATTTTTTTTTATTATTTCTTTCCTTGGGCTCTTGGTGGCACAGAAAGTGCCCTTCCAACGTTTGCTGCTTTATGCATCTCTGTAGTTTCATGCTCCGCTTCCAGTACATGGAGTAAGACCATGTCAGTTTATACTTCTTCAACATCTCAGCACAGTTTTTATACCTTTTACCAGAAGCTCATCCATCATCCCAGTCAGCTGTGAAACCACGATCAGTGATGAAAATACATGAGGTTGTTATTCCTTACAGATCTGCTATGATGTACCCTTCATGGGGTTTTGGGTCTGATGTTTTAGAAGATTAAATTATTTCCAGTTTTTACACTGTTCAAATAGTACTATTTTAGGGCAAACGAGTCACTCGTTTTGGCAGCCCATAGATCAACCCTGCTGCATTTTAACTCTTTCCTGGAGCACAACCTACTTCTACACGATTGGACACATTCTTAATCACCCCTCTGACCACAAGTGTAGTACAGGCCAGAGAGGGGACAGTCAATGTTCATTCAGAAAGGGTCTGAGGAGGTAACAAGACAGTAATTAGGCATTAGCAGATTAATAGAATTCCTCGTCTCTGATCCTAAATCTTGTTGTAGTCCATCAATGTTTGCTAAACATAATTTTGGAAGACCCCTGTATGAATGATTGACAGCAAATCAACTCACCTGCCCCCCCCCCCCCCCCTTATAGGGGATTTAAACCCACCTGCTCATCCATATGTCATGTACCCCAGCATCGCAAATTATCCCTCCTCCTCCCCTTATTCTTCCATGTCACTAGTGGCTCTACTCTCTATATCCAAGGGGAGTGCAAGTGGACATCCTTCAATCTCCACTTCGTGCATTTCAGGACCAAGGCCAGCTACCAAGCCAAACACACGTTTTAACTAGCAAGCAGTCATACAGGCGAACTAGTGAATTAGAGTGTTAAATGAATTCCCTATAATGATTTTTTTTAAATGTGGTAATGTGTGGAGACAAATGACCAATCCCTGAATTGCTAGCTCTTGTGTAAATATTCATGTAAGTCAAACACACTGCCAACTGGGCTGTGTGCAGACTATGTAAGAATTCCATGAGAATTCCATCACAATACCCTCAACTGAATTCACTGCTCATTCACTGCTGAAATACCAGCAATGCGTGACGGATTATGTGCCCACACAACCATAAAATGTCCTCATCCCAGGGCAATTAGCCACCTGTTGTTTGTGGAGAAATATTTTCTCTCTGGTCCTCTTAACTTTTCTGCTGCCACTCTCAACGCAGATCCCTGGGTCCATAGCCTATGTAGTAAGTCTTATCATCTGCGGATCTCTTCTCCCCCTATCTTTGACTGTCACCCTTTACCTTAGCCTCTCTCCTCATCTCCAGAGTTTGGCGAATTTTGAATTCTGATTACATTTTCCTGTCCCTCTAGTCCCAGCTGACTGTGTCATCACATGCATGGATCACACATCCATGTCCTCCCTCTGACTGCTTGGCACTTGTTTGTGTCGGAACCGCCAAGATTGTCACGCCACGCAGTGGCGACATTGTTCCCTCTCATCTCACCACCTGTTCTGATCTCAAATGCACACATCGTCTGATTCCCAACTGACAGGTCTGGCGCTGAAAAGCTCTCTGGAGAAATGGGCCTGCCAGCAAAAAATGCCCAGTTGTCAAATTACAACAATTATGCAGTACATCGAGCTCTTGGAATGGGAGTTAGCCAAGACCTACATCAGTTTAAAATTAATAGTTTTAAAAGCTTAATTGCTATTCACTGCCATTGAGGTCAGCGAAGGAAGGACTGAATTCTTTCAACACTGGGCGAGGAGTAGTTATAACTGGATATAACTGGAAAGTTATAACTGGATATAACTTTCAAAGTTGAATGGAGATGAGCCCAGTAGCGCACTCTCTGTGAATCACTATTTTTTTTCTTTTTTGGCATGCAGATATGGTGTGACTAAATCTTGTCCTGTGAACAGGCCAGTCTCATTCTCACAGTGGAAGCCTTGCAGATCCACAGGTGGTCAGTGCCGAAGACGTTGATAGACACCTCATCAGCAGCGAACTCCTGGATTAGGAAAAAAGGGGCAAAAGGAAAAGACAAAGTGGATGAATAAGAATGCTTTACAGTCTGCTACTCTAATAACTTTTCTCTCTCCTTTTTGCTCTCTTTGGACAGGTACATGGCCATCATCCACCCCCTCAAGCAGCGCATGACTGCCACTGAGACCATGGTGGTCATCGGCATTATCTGGGTCCTGGCCCTCCTGCTGGCTTTCCCCCAGTTCTACTACTCGGACCTTAGCTACTTCCCAATGCGCGTGGTGTGCTACATCGCCTGGCCAGACTACATTGATAAGATGTGAGTCTGACTGCAGGTGTCTGACTGCATTATATCAAATTTTTCAGACACAGCTCTTTTGGTAGACTTTGATGTCCCCTTGAAGGTAAAGAAATGTCATGCATTTTTTAGGGCATAGCAACAGAGAGCATACAAGATGAATTCGGGCATTTGACCAAGAACTATTTCTTCTAGATGTTCCCTTTAACAGCCTTGTAGTGAATCAAGAGTAAACCAGAAGTAGCAGCTCCATAAACGAGTGAGATTACTTTATAATAAAATTGTAAATCAATTAAGCAGTGTAATGTACATACCTTTGATTCTAGTCTTACATTGCCCTCAACAAAATATAAAGCTGCTCAAATTAACAATGCTAGAAGCCTTCAGCCACTTTGCTAAGTGAAATCTCTCTTCATTTTCATGTGTGATGTTTGTTTTCTTTAATTACACACTTTTTAAAAGAGACTGAGTGCTCTCATTAAGTGTAATCTTATTCCATTTATCATGAGCAAATCATGAACATCACATCTTATGGACTATGGAACAAGCGTGTAGTGAAGGAGGACACTTTTGCTTTTTACAAATGAATGTGAATTCTCACCATGCTGTAGAGGCATGCATGATCAGTCACCACAAAAATCCCTAGCCATAACTGATGAGTCCCAGTCCTGTTTTTATCTGCTATGGGAAAACAGTGCATTATGATGACAATATTGTATAGGACCCAGCAGTCATGTGACATTGCCATTTATTTAAGCATGAAAATAGGAATTCAATTAAACTTGCTGCTGACTCTGCGTACTGACAGAAAATCATTTCAGAGGCTGAGAAATGTGGAACCCATGTCCGTGGCTAAGATATTTGCCTCTGATACTGTATTTGTCACTTTTCATTAGGCTGTACTGTTATTTTCTAAGAAACTATCAAAACTATCACTAATATTTCTCACCAGAGTTTTTTTTTCCTTTTACCATGGGCTACTTTATAATAGCTATGAATCACTGCTTTGATGAGAAGGGGTAAGGCAAGGCAAGTTTATGTATATAGCGCGTCATACACAAAGGTAGTTTAATGTGCTTTACAAGGATAAAGCTGAATAACAGTGAATAATACAAAATAAAATGACAAAATGATTGAGGGAAAAAAACAAAATAGGTAAAATAAACAAAATGCTGACTGAAAAATAAAAAACATAATTACACAGCTGTAGACCACTAATGAACCACCTTTCCACGGAAAAGAACAGAGCTCAAACCCACATTGAACCAAATCCACATGTGTTATAAACGTGTTTAACACCTAAACACAAAGACCAGTCTTTCTTTTCCAAGAGCCGATTCTGCATCAAACTTCACTAACCATTATGGGTTTTAATATTAGACCGACTAAACACAAAACAATCCCTGGATCAACTCAGCCTTGTGTTAATTCCAGAGCAACCACAACCAGCTACTGTATGTCACTGAGCCCACTTTACCCAACAAACTGTGACACCCGTCACTTGTGGAACCACCTTTTCCGCTCGTGGAACCACCTTTTCCGCAGAAAAGAACAAAGCTCAAACCCATGTCAGACCAAATCTGCATGCGTTACAAACAGAAAAGGTAGTTCAATGTGCTCTACAACAAGAGAACAGTAAAAGAACAGTAAGTACAAGAAAATTAAATAAAAAAGTAAGTGACTGAAAATAAAACACAGATGATACAAATAGTACAAATAAAGTAATAGAATTTAAGTTAAGTAATAAATGATATAGTTGATAAAAAATAGTGGAAATAAAGTAATGAAATTAAGTAAAATTTAAGTAACGATTGATTAAAGTTTAAATAAAGACACAGCAGTTAGCAGAAAGCATCTGAGAGCAGCTTGGTCTTTAGTATAGATTACAGGTTCTCTCTCTCTCTCTCTCTCTCTCTCTCTCTCTCTCTCTCTGTCAGTTGCTTAGATCTCCCCTATCAATACAAAATGACACACCTTGACTCATGATGGATGGCATCAAAAGCCCAGTGAGGCGCCATGCCACTTTCAGACGAGGTGTAAATCTTCAACCAATCTTCTAATGCAGAAGGGACTGAGCTGGGGGAGGGGATGAAGACTACATAGAAGGGAACAAAGAGGCTCCCATATAGGCTACAGATACACACGCGTGTGCAAGGGCATATGTCTCTCTCTCTCACTCTGTCAGTCCCTCAGGCAGCCCACGGCTCTTCACACTCAAACATCACACTTAGGTTCCAACATCTCAATGTGAGTCTCTCTCTCAAACACTCTCTCTCTCTGTCTCCCTCTCTCTCAAGGACTCTCCCTTTCTCTCTCTCTCTCTCACACACACACACCCGCACGTGCGCACACACACGCCACTCCATTCTGCTTTTCACAGTTCAGAATCAGAAACACTACCAGGTGTCTGTAAATGCAGCATCTGCCATGCTTCCACCATTTCGTTTCAGAGCGCCATTGTTTGCCACTTGGCTGGGTTTCAGACGTTGATTGTTTGTAATAAATAGCAGCAAGACGAAACAGCGTCCGTGTTCGAATAGCTGTTGTACTTATTACTATTTTAATGAAACCGTAATGACTAACACTGGTGGGTTAAGTGGGCAGAACCCAGGAGCTGCAGCAATTCAGTGTTTGTGTGTGTGTGTGTCTGTGTGTGTGTGTGTCTGCCTGTCTGCATCTGTGTATTTGTTTGTGTGTGTGTGTGTTTACATGTGTGCATGTACTTGTGTATGTGTGTATGTGTGTGTGTGTGTGTGATTCGTGAATGTAGTTGTGTGTAGGAGGAAAGCTAATGGACATGTCTGATTGGGGCGGACTCCAGGGCCAAACAGTAGCCACTGTGTCTGTCTGTGCTCATATTGACCACATCAGCTTCCATGAACACACAGCCATTGATTATGAATAATGCCTAGATTTGTTACTAAACCCTGGCAAAGAGCTTGAAACTGAACTGAACTGAAAGCTCACATATACAGTATGTCAGCCCACACACACACATACATTATCTATTTGCCTCACGTTCCACTATTTTCACAAAACACATCTTTAATTCAGTTTATACTCAACTGTAGTTCACACACACACAATGCACAGACACAAATGAGAGACAGACTCAGCCCCTCACAGTCTCTTTGCCTTTCTCTTTTCTCATTTGTCACATAGAGTACAAACAACAAACAAACACACACACACACACACACACACACACACACACACACACACACACACAGACACAGACAGACACCCATATGCCCCTCAGCCACTGACTGGCAAACTTCAGAGTCTTTGAACAGTTCTTGCAAGCCAGACTGTATTATGCAGGGTGTCAGGCCACCTCTGCCACCTCATTCATCTCCTTCTTAACACAGGCAAGCCAAAAAACTGAGGCAAAGGCTACCAATGAACACCCACCCTGCTTGAAAACAAGTTCCTAGAAAGCATGTAATGTCGGTGGCATGGCATGACACATGCTGAAAACCCCTCCATTCCCTGTGCCATCCCCGCCATGGCCCAGCAGAACTGTGACAGGAACTGGCTGATAAGCAAGTGCTGACAGCTCTGAGACGGAGCCAGAGCCCTAGAGTGCATCACATCTCTATTCTCCAGAGTGCAGATGTCTCCGTGGTGACCCGAGGGCGCTCGTCACCCACCTCCCCTCTTTATCCTTTGCCCACTCGAAAGCAGTAGGCGGGCAGGAGAGGGAAAGTAAGAGACAGAGCGACATGTCCTAAAAAGAGAGAAAATCAGAGAGAGAGAGAGAGAGAAAGAGGCTCATTGGGCATTCTGGGGTAGTGCACTCAGTGCAGCACTGATTTTTGCAAATTGTTGTAAAACTTCAGCCAGCTGCCACCAGCACTGCCACCATGCCGGTCTTTTTTAGACTGTTCATTGGGTTTGCACCTCCTGTCTCCATCATGCAGGTCTTTTTTAGACTGCTCATTGGGTTTGCACCTCCTGTCTCCATCATGCAGGTCTTTTTTAGACTGCTCATTGGGTTTGCACCTCCTGTCTCCACCATGCAGGTCTTTTTTAGACTGTTCATTGGGTTTGCACCTCCTGTCTCCATCATGCAGGTCTTTTTTAGACTGCTCATTGGGTTTGCACCTCCTGTCTCCATCATACAGGTCTTTTTTAGACTGCTCATTGGGTTTGCACCTCCTGTCTCCATCATGCACATCTTTTTTAGACTGCTCATTTGGTTTACACCTCCTGTCTCCACCATGCACATCTTTTTTAGACTGCTCATTGGGTTTACACCTCCTGTCTCCACCATGCACATCTTTTTTAGACTGCTCATTGGGTTTACACCTCCTGTCTCCACCATGCACATCTTTTTTAGACTGCTCATTGGGTTTACACCTCCTGTCTCCACCATGCACATCTTTTTTAGACTGCTCATTGGGTTTGCACCTCCTCTCTCCATCATGCTTTTGTCAGGCAGTACCAGTCAGTCCAAAGATGTCTGTAATTGTGTCAAACAAACATGCATTATATAGTATTATGGTTTGGGGGAAATTGATCATTTATTTAATCAGTAATACATGTCAGACTGTGGTGTATGTGCCTACACCACATGCTTCCAAATGCTTCAAGTAAAATAGTTGTTTCTGTGATATAGCTGTCCATGATTGAAACCAATGCCACATACTGGATCTATATTTTTTAGTTCCAACCAAAAATAATGAAACCATCCCACTACCCATGAGCATTGACCCCCGCACAAACAGATCAGATCTATTACTATTCATAATAACAGTATACACATCAAAACATTCTTCTAACTTTAACCACACAGTACATACATGTGTGTTTATATAATGTGTGTGTGTGTGTGTGTATCAGGTATGTATGTTTCTATGTGTAAGGCTGTGAGCCCACTATACAGTATTAGTTAGCACATTTTGTCAGTGTGATATTTTCAGCATGCAGTGAGAAGAGAGGTCCATGTGAGTGGTATGTTCTCTCCAGCTTCATATCATTCTCTCCTCTGCCTGTACGCGTAACATGGGCACAGCAAGGGTTTTGCCAGCCCTTGCAGGCTACATTTTACGGGAAAGGAAATGGCTTTTAAAATGCCTGCTGATGCCAGCAGGGCAATCCATCGGGAGACGAGTGAAAAAAAACAGGCAAGAGTTCACCTCTGTAGTACTGCACTCACGTTTGAAAATACTTATTTTAATTAGCTGTGCCCTTTTTTTCAGCGTGTGTCAAGTGAGTCCCTTTAGCACTTTAGGAAAATCACCAATTGAAATGGTCTTCTTGAGACAGAATTCATTTCTTTGTTTGTAATGAAAACTGACAAAGTCTTTGAAAACTGTATACCAGCGATGTTTAATATGAAATGCCACTTTGTATGCTAATAACACATGCTGGGGGATTCCTGTCTGTTGCATCAATATCAGCTATCCGTCAACGTTCAAAAGTCTTTAAATGGCAATTAAAAAGTCTTTAAATGGCAATCTAATTTTACGTTAGTTGGAAACTCTCTGATTTCAGATCAGAAGAAATCTCTTAAAGTGAAAACACCAATGGACAGGGAGGACGCTGTTGTTCCTTGACGATTCTTCCAATTTTTATTTTCCCACACATTTTAACTGTTACGTAATTATGAAGAAATATTTGGCAATTTCACACATCTGTGATTACAGAAATGATCGTTTTTTTTGTTTCCTCCAATGCAGTGCCTGAAAAACAAATTTAATTTTGTTGATAACCCTAATCTGAATGTTATTGCCACAGTCTTTGTGTTTAAATTGACTGCTTTTCCATGACCAGAACATACACAGCATGAATGCATGAAAGAAAATCAATAGAGAAACTAATTGAAAGTGGCCCTTATACAGAAGTCTAATTATGAGCTGCTTGCTCCTTGATATTTTTTCCTCTTTTCTCTGTGTTGGATGTGTCAATCTTCCTTCTTCCTAGAAAACTGTAATGAAGTAGCTAGAGTCCAAAGTGCTCTTTGTCTTGTCTGTAGCACTCACTCCGCCCCAAACCTGATGTGCCTCTATGACACATTAATTTCTGTGCCGTGCTCCCTATGGATCCAGGAAGTGCTAGTTAATACAGCAGGGAAATGGAGTCCATTATTTATAATTATGTTTTCACAGTCAAATAAGCCTTAAATAGATCATAATCAGCCCTTCACAGTCATAAGTATTCTCATGCATCACACCTGTCGAGTAGCCACACATAATGTAGAGAGTGAAGAGAAAACTATATTCGCTGTCTACTTCCCTTGTAATTGTGTGCTGTTTGTATTCAGATTAGAAATTAGTTGCAGCTGTACGAGTTACATATTTTTGTGTGGCACATGAGAAATTAATCACAGATTGACACACTTACAAATGCAATTACGTAGTCCATATTAAATGCATTCACTGCATAACAACATTTTCTCTGTCTAACCTCTATTTCTGCAACAGCTTATCTCTCATTTCCCCTTGTGTGATGGTACTTAATCATTCCCCATTTCTTCTTCATCTCTCTCTCTTTCTTTCTCTCTTCCTCTATCCCCATCTCTGATAGCTACTATGTGGTGTTGGCTGTGCTGATCTACCTCCTGCCCCTGCTGGTGATGGGCTGTGCCTACTTGGAGGTCGGGCTCACTCTGTGGGCAAGCGAGATCCCAGGGGACTCATCTGATCGCTACAAGGAGCAGCTTATTGCCAAGCGCAAGGTAACCCATGTCTGTCCCATTGTCTGGGCAGAGGGTCCCCAAGCCCCAGAGCTGTCTGGTTGGACTGTGTTGTGTCAGCAAGAGAGACAGCAAAACACAGACTCCAAAGCAGTCTGTGGATTGACTGAGAATTAAGACAGGACAGCAGGAAAAAAGAGTTCAATGTGATTAAGATGTTTGCCTTCGTCTATCAGTGGAGTAACAATGCAACAATGCATAGTGGAATTAAGTCTGTACATCGTGTGTACTATAGATTTGCACCTTTGTTTACTCTAGAATTAGTAAGTGTAAAATATACATTCAGAAAGGCGTAGTAAGACTCACGGATACCTGTCAATCAATCAAAATACTGTTATGATACTGATATTGTTGTAAAGAGTCTCAAGTAAGTAGACAAAATGGCCAAACTTGTTGACTAACTGGCTGACTCCATTTGTTAACCTGAAGGTCACTGTAATGCTGCCAACTGGATCTGTTAATCTGCTGCAGTGTAACTCTCAGGCTCATGGACAACACAATTTAGGCAGTTGTCTGGAACAATGCTCTTTAGCTGCTGAGTCTGGAAAACAACACATTAGTCACCAGGCTCTGCCACTTCTGCATTGTTTAGACCATACAGAACATTGTTCAGTCCCTTAATGAGAATTGGTTTATTCAAAGTTGGGTAACTTCTCATACCCTTTTAGTTTGCTGTTTAGACCTCACTCAAACTCAATCCTTCAGTCTAGCACTAAACATTTGAAAGTTTCAGACTTTCTTCCTGGCTTTCTGCACAATAATTCTTTAAGTCACATTGAGGCAGCATGGACATGATGTAGAGACCTTATAAAATATAAAACAAATACATGTTCATATGACATCCCAAGGTGTCTCCAATCTTTTTCAACCATTGAATATGACAGTGCATTCAATAATAGCAATAGCTCAGGCAAGCAAATTACCCAGCCTGTCAAAAGTCAAATGAGATACTAGCAGCTTTGAGCCACAATAGCTCAAAGAGCTTGTGTTATAATCTACCTAATCTGCCAGAATGCATCCAGACTTCAAAGTGGTGGCTTTGCTGAGGAAATCCATTGGCTCCCTCTACCTTCTGTAAGCTCAGCAAGACACCTGCTTGGCTGTGCCGATGGGCTACCGCAGATGACTAAGTGTTAGTTACACATTGGGCCTCCTGGCTAGGCAGGCTACCTGCTGTGCTGTAAGATCCTTGCGCTTTCATCTAAGAGCTCTGAACTCCTCACCAATTAGGATGTCATGGCTCTCGTAAACACAGATGTAAAATTCTGTATTGTGTCGGACATCAGAACAGCAAACCAAGTTTGTCATAGCCAGTAGGAAGAGAACCGACACATCATGGAGAAGTCCCGTTCTGGTTCTAGCCTTGCAGTTAACACAGACAATTTCACTAATTACTTGACCCATCTGGCTGTAAGAGTTCTGCTGATTGCAATCAGCTGGTAGAGTGAGTGGTTGGAAGTGATGTGGTAGGAAAAACAATTGCTCTACACCAGAACTATCTCTCTATTGTCTTCACCTCTCATCCCCCCCTTCAATTTACCTCTCTGTGAAGGTGGTGAAGATGATGATTGTGGTGGTGTGCACCTTCGCAGTCTGCTGGCTCCCCTTCCATGTCTACTTCTTCCTGGGCCACTTCTTCCCCAGCCTACTGGAGAGGACATTCATCCAGCAGGTGTACTTGGCTATCATGTGGCTTGCCATGAGCTCCACCATGTACAACCCCATCATCTACTGCTGTCTGAATGACAGGTAATTTCATACTGTAAACAAGAGGCATTGGGGGAGCCTACTGTCACGGCATCACATGGCAGGGGAAATGGCACATGATTTTCCTCTGGGGTGCATTTCCTGCCCGCTGAGAATTGATAACACTGCATGTGGTATTGCCACGAGAAATATATTTCCACAAAAGATATTTGTGTAATGTATGACATTGCATGTTCCATAATTACACCTTTTTGTACCACTTTGTCTGGCTACATTATTTTACAAACAGGCTTTAGACTGTGGTATCCAATAAGCCTATCAGAGGGATGTATTGAAAAATTATGGGACAGTTACATAGAGTTAGTTAGAATTACAACAAAAAGAAAGATGGTAGTTGAACTCATTGTAGACAGATATGGGTTTCTTAAGAGAACATTCAATGCACTAACAGTGCTGCAGCATCTGCGAGGTGAGAACTTAATTATTATTTGAGGCTGTGGGGTTGAACTACAAAGCTGCTGGCTCAGAAAAGGGGATCCATTTCCTGAGCAAGCATGTTTGTGTTTTTAGATCCTCTTCCTGGCACAGGAATTTTGCTAATTGGCAAAGTCAAAGCGGGTTGACATGAAACCCCGGAGAGGACTTTCAGATTTTTTATCTGGATTTTATTCTTTTCTGCGTTCACTGTGCTTGCTCTGTAGGTTTCGTGCCGGCTTCAAGCAGGCATTCCATTGGTGTCCATTCGTGCCCGAAGGCTCCTACGAGGGCCTGGAAATGAAGTCTACCCGCTACCTGCACACTCAGACCAGCATGTACAAGACCAGTCGCATGGAGACCACCATGTCTACAGTGCTGCCACAGGGCACAGATGAGGACTCCAGGGCTGGAGCGTGCGTGTGCGCAGCAGGGGGAGTCACGGCCGCTCGACGGACGTCGGCGGATGTGGCCTCCAATGGCTCCTCGTCACGGAGCGTCTCGAAGACGGTGTCGGAAACCTCCAGCTTCTACTCCAGCAACAACCTGCCTGAGTAGCCACAGGTCTCTCTCACACATCACAGCACTACTCAGCCACCATCACACTCAGTGTTTGTGTGTGCGTGTGTGTTTGTATGTATTTGCGTGCACTCGTGTGTGCTTGTTTTTGTGTGTATGTTTGCATGTGTGTGTTGCCAGTGTGCATATCACCAGTGTGCAAACATCTCCACTGAACTCTGCTGAAACAGCATGCCCTGGTTTCTGGGCAGGATGACTCCGCCAAGGGCGTTATCGCACAGTCACCTTCTCTGTGTAGATTTAAAGCTGTTGGACATTTTCATTTCCTGTGGCTATTGATGAATCACACATACACACACAAACATACACACACACATTCACACACAGCAGTCTAGCTGCTTGGTTTCATAATCTCCACTTTACCCGCTGCACACACCAGTCGGCGATGTGGTTTGTCTGAATGTATATTTTACACTATCGATTAGCTGCTAGGCTTCAAACTGTTAACTGCAGTTTCCCAGAGTAGAGCAGCTTTTGATGCTAACTGAAAGCGCATTCCAATAAAGATGAGTATATCAAAGCCACTGACCTCAAATGCAGCAAAGACCAAGGATGCGTGTACATTAAATCCAACTTTATCATGCCACAAGGAAACAATTTGTCACAGCTGCAGAACTTAATTTGTATCATGTAACGTTTTGTATGTAGATAGATAGATACTGTACATATAGATATATGGATATATAAATATATGCTGTAAAGTAGCAGATCTTGTCTGAGGAAAAAGAGAAGACTGCGAAGCAGACTGGGTAGTAAGACAAAGATGTGGAGGAAAGTGTTCGCCTGTTCGCATGTTACTAGGAGCAGGGCTTCACCAAACAAGACTATGTTAGGATCACAGCAGAAGGCATGATTATATTCAGCGCAACATAATATCTTGGGGAGTTGTTTTCGCAGCTTTTTTTTCCTTTTTGTGCCATCGCAAGCAACTATTTCACAGAATCTGGCCTATCGTGGCAACAACACACAGATTTCACAGACTTACACATGCAAACACTAAGCCACACACACACACACGCATATAGTCAAGATGGGAAAATTTGACTCTTGGACTCATGTCAGCTGTGCCAGTACTGATTGTGTGTGTGTGTGGGTGTGTGTGTGTGTTTACTTATATCAGAAGAAGGGGATACTGAGCAAATGACAAAATAATAAAACACATACCCTGCTATATTGCCATGTGAGGAATGGGGACTAGAACTTGCCCTAAACTATCTTTACCTTACTAATTACGTTCTATACACCGAGTATAACATGTTGTACATAACATAACATTACATAACATAACATGCTCAGTCTGTTGGTGTCTGTATGTGGGTTACAGAGTCAGACTAAGGAACGAGAGGCAATCCTGACATAGACTGGGGATTCTCAAATATTCACCATTGATTACAGTACCCAGAGTCAGGTCGTCATGAGAACAATGCACTAGCAAATCTGTGGCAAAGTTCCTTTTCGTCTTCTCTTGAAAGTGCAGAATTTTTTTAATGTTTGTTTACATGCATGTTTACAGATTCAAGTGACATAGGACTCCATGACTTGTGTGCATAAAATGTTTTGCGGATGAATACAAATGAATGTTTCATATGTGCAAATGTGTCCTCAAATACATGCGTACATCTATTTGTATGCATCCATGTGGTGAAAAGGCCACACTGCGGTACCAAAGGGCCCTCAGTGAACACACACACAAACACACACGTAGGCACATCTGGACACCTGTGGGACCCTGGCAGCTCTAAGCCTCCTGAAACCTCACATGGCTGACCTCCTGCATTAGCAGATAGCACTTCATGTGACCCTCTGGCTCATCACTGCAGACTATTCACTGTGCTCTCTGTTGTTGATGATTTATGCGGCTGTTTCAGAGTGACCATGGCCATCCGATGTTGGATGCAGCTCTCCATATTTATTGCGGCTTTGCTGTTGAATGCAATTTCCATTCTCCTGGAAAACAATTTTGAAAGCAGAAAATGAGGCACAATCATTAAGCTACAGGCTTTGACATCAACAGGCATCCTAAACCAAATGGTGTTTGGTGGTGACACCTGATGAAATTTAAAGTCTGTCCAATGACTGAGTAGAATAGAATAGTATGTACAGAGTTATCCAGGAGATGAAACAGATATATACAGAGATGGGTTCTGTGCATTCACAACAAGAGCTAGTAAAACTGTAAAATTGTTTTTGTTGGTCGCTGCTAAAATATCTGTGTTAGCTCATGTTGTTCTAATTGCTCATGATGCAACCACTGCAATGTCATTTACAGGCGAAACACACTATAGCTAGTTTTAAAAAGATTTTAGTCGCTCATCACCCAGATTTTGTTGCTCTTGACAATAGAAAGTGAATATCATCTAACAATTTTACAGCTTTAGTAGCTCTTTGTGTGAATGCGCAATAACTCCTGAGTATGAGCAAAATTTAGTCATTTTTGTGTTATTTAATGTGTTATTGTGTTATTTGATGTGGCAATGTTTGAAAATATTTGTTTTTTGTTGTCATTTTTTTTAAGGAGGCATATTTTTGTAGCAGTTAGGCATTAGATGGGTTTTATTTGTAATTTTCAGTGTGATTTATTCAGTTGTTTTGTACTGTGATTTTATTTTCAGTGGTCTACACAAGAAGTGATATTAATGTTGCATATGAAGTCCTGAAGAACACTGTATAGAAAATTCCCTCTCACTTCAAAACCATATTGCCATTTCTAATCATAGTTGTGCAGGTTCAATACAAAATTTCATCATTCAGCAGTGTTCAGTGATTGTGTAAAACAGTGTTGTAGGCGATTAATCTGTATTGCTTTCTCTGTAAATCCCACCTCATTGTCACTATAGTGAAATTGTGCTTTTGTTGTGTTGTACTGTACAGAATGCATCACCAAAAATTATGTTTCACCAATTATAACGACAAAAACTGACATTTATCATCCATCAGTCAACACAATAGGGATGGTTTTATGTCTACAGAAAAGAGAATAATGGTACCCTAAGCCCGATAATGTGCCTTCAGCTTCACAGGCATTACACCGCGCAGGTCCTTAGGAAGAATCTAGCTTCTAGGCAGGCATAAAGGAAATGTATTACTTTCTCATTCTTATTCTCATCCACTGTTGTTGTGTCTGGTCAGATGGTGCCTGGGGGTGGGGTGGGTTTGTGAATGTAACATGCTTGGATTGAAGACCTTTGTTTTCACCACGAGGACAGTCAGCATGTACTGAACCCAGTTCCCAGCTGTGATCTCTTCTCTTTGTCTGCCTCTTTCCACTCAGTTTGAGCGTCTTGCTTGTAGTGCTGTGCTTCTGCATCAGGCAGTAGAGAAGAAGGTCTCAGTTTTATTCCACGCTTTGTTTGTCATTCCAAATCAAATGCAAACTGCTAGCATGGGAGACAGATGCTCCTTTAAAGTGGCTTGTTGCCTGACTCTTGTAAGAACGTAAAAGAATTTCCGAGTGTGAGCATCCATTGCTCTGACTTAAATGTCAAGCACTGACAGTAAGAGAACATGAAAAGGGAACTGTAGAGGAAAACACTGGTGCCTGGTGTTTGTAGTACACAAAAGGTTATTGGAGCACAGATCCAAATTGAGAAAAAGGTGAAAGAACAGCAAGATTTTACACACCGTGCCCACTGGAGGTATGCTGGAGACATGTTGGGGTGGGGGGGGGGTGTAGGAGATTTCTATCAGCATTAATGAACAGACTTGTGTGGACACAACATAAACAGATCGATTAAACATTGCAGCACAGTCCGCATTTTAAGCGAAGAAGGCTGAGTGAAATGTCCAAAGCCCCCCCAGAGTGCAAAGCGGCAAAGCCAGTCACCAGGGAAACCACCACAGCAGAGTGTGTGTGTGTGTGTGTGCATGTGAGAGAGAAAGAGAGAGAGAGAGAGAGAGAGAGCCCAATGTCAGGACATCACACCTGTGGAGGGTTTGTTGCGCCGTTAAATCCCATGGATGAGCCGTACATGCAAACGCATCCTAATTTTATCTCACTGCTCTCATCAAACAAGGATTTGCACCTCTGTGAAGGAATAAACAAAAATGCTTGATACAGCTGAAAACAAGAGGGGGTGTGAAGCTAAAAAGGGAGCTGGTGATTTGCTTAACCCTCCTCCAAGTCATTTGTGGACAAGAAAAAAGTGTTTCTGAGCAAAAGGCTGCTTTCATGTTGACCCAATCGCATACCTGCCAGTCCACCTGCATATCACCATCAATTAACATGATCACGTCTGTTTGTGATTGCAATCATAGTTCAATTGTATCTTCTCTTTATGTAGAAATAAACTGTTTGCTGTAATGATCTAAACTCACAAGTGTGTGAATGAATTTAAGCTAAGTTTCTGTTTGGGCTGATTTAAAAGAAGGTATTGAAATTTCAGTCGCTGCTCCCCCTTTAGATGTTTCCACTCAGTTTTCACAAGGCTTGTGTGTTTTTTTTAGAACTTGCTTAAGATGGCGTGCAAAATGTACTTTTCACAACTTTGCCAACCTGCCCCAACAATAAAGAATGCTCTTCATCGTTGTTGATTCTCTTTTTTTCTGCCTTTGTTGTGCTATGGAAATTGGACCCACTGGGTCACTGAAGCAGGTGATATGGTTCTTGCACCAGGCTGGGGTGAGACTGATGGCAGATGGCAGCGGCTGACACCTTGGCTGGCTGACTGACTGCGATCTGAGCAGCAGGCTGAGGCTGGATGTCTCCAAGGCTCTATATCTCCATCCACCCCTTATCTCTATCATGAAGCCTGGGAGTTGAGAGTCGGGGGGGGGATAAAGACAAGAGGGCTGGAGGGTGGAGAGCCTCAGAAAGAGCCAGATTAAGGGCGGGGAGCCAGATAGGTTCAGCGTGGCGAAGAAGAGAGGAGAGCCGAGGAGAGCAGAAGAGTGAGGGCTGGGAGGCAGAGAGGCAAGAGGCAGTGCTGCACAGATGTTCACAATGCCCCTTCACGGTACGCCTGGGGGCTATGCACAAGTGCCAGGGATTACAAGGAGTGCCACATAATCAGTACAAGAACACGTTTCACTCACACAAATACAGACACACAAACATCTCATTCACGGGTACACACAAATACAACTGTTTTGTTTTTCCTTCAGCACAAACGGCTTTTCTATACGCCACACATCTAGATAAATTCCTATGTATGAGCGCAAGAATATATGAACTGAATCACTTGGAACAGCTCATTCTCACCCTTACACGGATATGAAGCCATAGGAACACATTCATGAGAGAGAGAGAGAAAGAGAGATGATAACAAAGACATAGGAGTTGGGTAGAAGGACAGAGATTCTAGATAGATTCAGGGTAGTTCTATTTCATCTCATTTTGCTAGTATAAGAGAATAAAATTCTTGTGTTTTTGTTCCTCAAAAGAAAATAATAAATAGTATTTTAAGAGAGAGAGAGAAAGAGAGGGAGGGAAAATTGTGTTATAGTCATTGTTTTACTGTTCATAAGCCTTGATGCTACTTCCTTGGTGGAAAAAACTGGAGTCTGGTGATCTGAGCCTTAAGACTACTTCTAGATATCTTTTGCCAGATGATAGCTGCTTAAATAGTCCATGACTTGGATGGCTGAGCTCCTTACTGATTTTTTTGGCCTTCCTGATGCATCGCCTCTTGTCCTGGACAGAGGGCAGATCACATCCACAGATGCTTTGTGCTGTACGCATGAGTCTTTGCAATACCTTTTGTTTGGTAGCAGAGCAACTTCCAAACCATGCAGTAATGTCTCTACAAAAGGTGAAGAAAAGAGGGGAGTATGGATGAAGAGCAGAGAGAACTGATAAAAAATTGACCTCTTTAGCCCTGTTCTGTCTCGACCCTGGGGCTAGGCACTGCTGTCAGAGATGAGTTCCTCTTTGCAGGATCGAGGGGACTTGGCTTTGCTTCTCATTCTTCTCCCAAGCACAGCTCTGGACCTGATGAAATAATAACAATGACGTGTCCGGCCTGCAGCGAACACACTGGGCATGGCAGATCAAATTTCCACACGTCACCCGGGCCACACAAGTCTGGTGTCTGTCTTTTTGTGTCACTTTCACAAAAAAATGGAAAGTCTTTTTTCTCTCTTTTGTTTGTACTCTTGAGAGAGGCATGTTCTTTCTCTCTCTCATTTGCCTTTTTGTATCACTATCTCCATTTCTGTCAGTACAATTCAGTCAGTTTTTGCACAAGTCACTACACCAGCACAGTAATGGCTAAAACTCAGTGTGTTTGCCACTGCTAAGCCCTGAACCCTCAAAGATATGATTCATAACAGTAATTGAGAGCAGAGGGCTTAGTGTGTGTGTGTGTGTGTGTGTATGTGTGTGTACATGTGTATGTGTGAGTGTGTCTGTGCATGTATGTGTGTGTGCTTGTGTGTATGTGTGTATGTGCATGTGTGTGCGTGTTTGTATGTATGTGTGAGTGTATATATGAGTGTATGTGTGTGTCTGTGTGTGTATGTGCTTGTGTGTGAATGGGTAGGGGGCATTGTGATTCAGTCGGTGTTTCAATTTACTTGCTTTTTTTTCTTTCTAGTCTTATAGCATACAGTCTTCATTTCTTTGACTTATTTTGCTCTTATTTGCAGTCTCCCTGTCTCCTTGTCTTCTCTATTCCTGTTCTTTTTGAAAATTCAAGCTACATGGGACTACGCAAGTCAGATACCATTAAATTCAAATAATTTTGGTCTGTACTCTCTTTTTAAATTTATCCCTGGCTCATTCTCTTGTGAACAGGACTGAGAAGAACTGTAATAATAAGAGACAGACCACATGCATGCCACACTCACAAGCCAATAAGTAAAAGTGAACTGTACAATATTATTTCAAATGTGACACTGGTGAACATTTTTGAATATGAATTATGACATTAGGTAAAGGGAAGCCCAAAGGTTTTCATTTGACATCCGCTCCCATTTTGCTTATAATCAACTGGAGAAAATTAGGTGCCGGGAGAGGCAATCAGGACAGTCAGAGACAAATTCCATTTTTTCCTGCTAATTTTTTCTCCCAAAGACATATAAAGAAGCAAGGGGTGTGACGGCAGATTAGAAAACATTCTTGCTCTCTCCCCGAACGACTATTGATCTCAGCACAGCTTTCGCTTGAGTCATACATTGTTTGAATATTTCATAAGCAACAGATGACTGTGGCATTTAAATTCAACAGTGGCTGTGCTGTTCAATCATGTGGCTTTTCAGAGTTCAGAGTGACATTTTAAACAATTATTAATTAGGAAAGCAAAAATTAAAAGACTTTACCATAATTTTCACTTGTTTGTAAATCACTGTGCAAAACAGCTACATTAGCACGATAATGAATGGTGTTTGATGTATTATGGCTTTCAGGTCTGTAAAAGGGCGTTGGTCCCCTGTCTTACCTTCATATAATCTGCCAGAAACCACCATGCTGGCAAATGCATTCAGCATCTGAACACACAATGTGTATGAATCCCTCCCCTGGGCCCTTTGTGTGTTTAACAGAAACCCTTACACACAAAGTAAGAACGAAAAGCTCTCTAGTCAAACATTTCCCCCTCACACTTGCTTTTTCTCCATCCCCCCCCTCCCCGACTGTGTTCTTCCATCTGTCTCCCTCCCTCACTGCCATCCCACCTTCCATTTCTGGGGACTGCAGAGGTCCATTCTCAGCAGGGTCTCCGCGCTCCCTGCGTGACCTTCACTCTGATGGTGGAAGAAGGGGAAAAGAGAAAGGAAGAGAGAGAGAAAAAAAAGTCAGAGAGAAAATGAGAGAGAGAGAGAGAGAGAGAGAGAGAGAGCCCTGACCCCTCATTGGGCTCCAGACTTAAACAGACATAGGCAGCACGGAGGTCAGAGGCTCACATCACATCAAAAACTCACCTCTCCTAGTTTTCCAACAGGGGTAACTTTAATTAATTTCCCTCAGTCAGTAAAGCACATACAGAACAAAACTGAACGGTACAGAGTAGCTACGAAAAAGCCTCACGGTTCCAGAGGAATCTCCAAGGGTGAACAAGAGGACAGAGAGTCTGACCTACCCTTACAACACGACTCCCCTCCACACACACACACACTCACACAGACACTGTCTCACTTGCACACACACTCCCCCAGAGGAACTGCCAAAGGTGCTGGCAACCTCCCTTAGGTCTAATCAACTAGGACTGGCAGCAGCATTAGTATTCTACCCAGAGGAAGTTGATAACTAAATGTATTCTGTGCTGTTGGATGCTGTGTGAAATGAATAGCACGGCCCCTCGTGCCCCACTGTTACACTGCTGTTCGGGCACAGTATCAAAACTACTTCCAGGAGCTGTGAGCCACAAGCTGCCTGCACCAGTCTTGACAGCTCTGATACCTTTAATCTCCAAACTCGAGGGCAAGGGTGTTGGATGGGAAGCTATAGCTGAGTTCTGATCGTCCAAAGCACCACTGTCAACAAATCACCTTTTATCTGTTGCAGCCTCACGCCTATCAATCTGCCTGTGGAAGAAATATTGATATGCACACTGCACAGTGCAGGGAGGCTTCACCATTCTCTTCGCTCCAAGTCAAATTGAAGTTGTCAGAACTACTCAGTTCAGGCAGAAAAGCCAAAGAGCACAAATATTCTTCACATAATGTTAATCAATTTTTCAAATGCTCTTTTAAAGATGGAAAAAGTAAGTGATCATTGCAATATAGTTGAGCACCTTAAGTCACTGAGGCTTATTTATCATTCTACTCATTCTAAATCTCCTTGTAAATTAGATTAAAATTGAGACTGAGTCCTGTCTCCACTCACACATACACACTCACTAAAAACACACACACACGCTCACTAAAACTCGGAATAGATTTTGAACACATTTTGATCCTGAAATGTAATGAAAAACACTTCACCACAATCACAAAATTGAAATGGTAACCTCCAATATGAGTACAGATGCAATGTCACATCTGCTAGGAACTCATAGTTCCAAATATTCAGAGTCCATTAATTCTCAATCTCAGTCCAAACAGATTCAACTGCAGCATTATCACAAATTGATGTTTTTTTTAAAAAAAAAAAAAAAACACTTCACACACTTCCCATTTCTTTATCTGTAAACAGGGTGCATGATGAAGCCTAGAGAGTGTTAGGATGAGATATGCTTGCTCTCACAGACCTTTCATCATCATATAGCAATGACTGTTGAACTGTCTGTCTGTCAAATATAAGGATTTTTCAAATGTGACCTATTTCAACAAACATTACTTTGAAATATTGTAATAATATGGTCAAATACTTGAAATATGACTAAATGTTTCACTCAGCCTCGTTCATGATCAGGAAAATGACAATTTGAATGTTGATTAACTGTCATAAATTAAATCTCCCTAGAGTGCAGTCCGCAAATAAACAGCAAGCCAGTATTTGCAGTGGGCCCACTTTAGTACATATAAAGGTTAATTAAAATATGATTACTACATTAATATGACAGTCATTTATCTCCCCTTTGCATAGTTTAATCATGTGTGTGTGTGTGTGCTCAAAAACAGTGAGGTCTTTGTCTCAGCCTGCGTCCTGTGCAAGGTGACAATATTATGATAATATTATGATTAGAAAGTTGACATGCTCAACCTGTTGGTCAGGGCTGTCTCACTCGAAGCCTGTGCCATTTTTATGACATTAACTTGATCTTTTTATTCCCAGCGATGTCATTCACATAGGTAACAAGATTACCCCTGATCATGAGTTGCTCCATGGGGACACCTGTGACTATGCCATTTATGTTGCTTCTGGTGGTTTATCAAACCAGGGATCCCAGTGCTCCAAGTGCAATGGCAGCCAAAAAGTCATTATCCGTCATTTCCATGCCGACTAATTGCTAGCGTGCACAATATCTCTTTGAATAATGAGTGTCTCAGCCGGCTCCCATGCAGGCAAGAGAGGTCACAAGAGCAGAAGTGATCTAATCAGCATTTACACACATACACGCAGACGGACAGAGAAAGAGAAAGAGCATGAGACCATGTGCGTTCAAGAGAGAGAGAGAGAGAGAGAGAAAGACCTGGGTCTGTTCTGTGCAAAATGACACAAAACAGCAAATGTATTCATTTATTTATTTATTTGGGGTGTGGGAGGGGGCTGTGCATGTGGTAAGGTTCCTACTACCTATGAATACCTACTCAAAGAGGCTAAGAAGTGAGACAGTGGGAGAGCTAAGGGGCCAATCTACGTGGACCTGAGTGACAGAGATAATGACGAGGACAGGTATAAAGTGGAAGGCAGAAGGCAGTTGATTGGAAGCACGGATGTCAGGAAGGCGACGGGAGGTCTGCCTCCGTGTTGCACCCTGATGGAAATGTCAAGGCAACCCTTGCAGCCTACATCCTGTGCTCTCTGAATTGTCCGTCTACACGACTGCCATCAGCCCCATTTCCATGAGTCTTTCCCGGCAAACAATCTTTTCCCCCCTTTAAGAAAGTGCACAGAGCATTTTAGAGACTCCACTATTAGGACTGTGCTTATTTACTCTCTATTATATTATTACAGGCAGAGTGCCTTTTGATAATATGGAGGCAGGGTGCACATGAAATTGAATGGATTCAAGAACCTTTTTAAGGATAAGGTAATTTTACCAGAAACTAGCAGAAACAGAACAGAAATTAGGGCAACTGGAATAGAAATTCAATAAAAGCTGGATTGTGGCACGCTGCGATTATTGGGGGGATATCATATTAGCTAATGTCTCTACTCTTTCAATTAAAAACTGAGTTCTGATGCAAAAGTTACGACTAAAAATCTAAGGTAAAAATCAGTAATACGTGACTGAGGCATGTCTGTGTGCGTGTGTGCACACATGCACGCCCACTATTTACATGTTTAACTCTTATATGTCAGTATTATGAACAAGAGTCTCGTCTCTGTGAGCAGATGCACTCAGAATAGTCATTATTTCCTAGCTGTAATATTGTACAATGATAGCTCTGATATGCTAATAAAATAATCTTATTTTATCTAAAGTAATCTTTCAAACACGATGGTGGTCATCATTGCCTCTCTAATAGACCATCAAACTAGGGTGAAGATGTTGATGACGATAATGGAAGCGAGGAAAAGCCAGAAAAGACTAAGCTCTCAAAGAGCCTTCTCTCACATAATGAACACAGAGTTCTTTTCATACGTCCTCAGATGCAAAACACGGTTTAAGAAATTGTATTTCAAATGCTTTAGCCATTACAGCCCTCCCAGCCTCCCTGCTCCTTCCACCTCCCAGAAACGGCACTAATGGAATAAAGCTTTAGCTGGAAGCTAATTAGAGCAGGGTCATGCAGGTGTTTATTACGACAACTACAGTAATTAGGCCCACTGCAGCGCCATGGTCGGAAACGGACTGTCTACCCCCACTGCCTGGGTTGCTTCAACTCAATTAACTTGCCGTGTAGTGTCTGCCACAGGTGAGTGATGAAGGCTGCACAGGCTCTTTCCAGCTTGCTCGTCGCCGCACTGGCTGGAGCGTGCAGCCTCTCGTCAAGGCTCTTCCGTGGATGAGGGGCACAGGCTAGTGGATGGAAAGCTGGAGAGCGTTATGTAGGGGATTTTTTTTCGGTGGGGGGGGGGCGGGGTGTCCTCATCTGGGAAATGGAGCGCTTGAGGAGGGTGGATGACACACAGAGGGCTGTGATTGTCCTCAAGAGCAGTTTTGGTGATGGAGCTGTGGCATACGGAAACCATGGACCCTGCCCTTGTTTGGCAGATGGGTTTGTGAATTAGCATCATGTTTGTGCCATTTCCACACCCAGGTCACACTGCATTTGGGTATTGGTGCCCATGAGGGCCTTTATTCAAGTCTGGCCTGAGGAAGATTCCCAAATCCACACCCCACTTCGCTCTTCTACTTCCTTCCTGTCATCTCCTCATTATCTAATACAGGCTAAAAGGCTCAAAAGTATAACACACACACACACACACACACAATTCAGATGACTGGTGTAAAGTGCACTTATGAAAGTTCACACAGAGCTGGAAATTTGTCCTTGATAGTTTTCAGAAGGACTTTGTTTAAATGATACAGAAAGCAGCAGGCAGAGTCTATGATAGGCCTGACTGCATCTGCACTCATGCAGAAAGAAAAAACAATAGGCTATTTTTAAGAGAAAACAGTCCCTCTTGCTGGCTGGACAGTAAAGTGTAGTTCCCATCAGGCTCCGCTAGCCTGAGGGCATACATCATCCACTTACAGACCTGTCAGTCATGCAGGTTGAGAGGGAGAAGGGCAGCCCAAGCATCCCAGACATGAGCTTGTTTGTTTTATGCCTTCCCACAATCGCACCGCACACTCTATTCACGCAACCAGAGGATATGGAAAATTACAATGGGCTCGAGAAAGTAACAATGCTGATGGAGCTTAACTGTGATTTTTTTTTTTTAAACAAAACCCACAGCTACTGCGCGACATGGAGTACCACTCCAGAGGGTGGAGAGACAAGAAGCTGCGGGCTATCATTATTTTACAGCAGTCAGACGGGACAGGGGACTGAGGTCCATGGAGTCTGATCAGCAGTCACAGAGCATTCATCGTCCTTGGAAAGAGATGTCACACAACTACCGTGGAGTGTGTTTATCTGTCAGAGTGGCGTGGGCGTGGGAGGCAAATGTAATAATCAGTGGGGGACAAAAACCTCTTTGTTGGAGTGAAGATAAAACTCGGGTACCCTTCTACAAAAAACATCAAATGTCAGTAGTGTAAGAGAAAATGTTGTCTCTTTCATGGACATTACAGTCGCACATACATCAGCTTTGTATTTTCACTTTGATAAAACTCAACTGAAATCATCTTTGAAATCACATTCAATGTTAGCCCTGGTGGAACCAAGATGTCAGCATTAAACAATCATTTCCAATTAATGGAGCCATTTTTGAATGTAGAAGCAAAAACAATAGATAATACACCAGAGACAGGGACCTGGGACTCTATCTGAGTAACATGTTTATCTTGATACTGTCTAGAGAATTAATAGCAACTTCAAGTAATAAAGTAATTTGCCGCAGCAAGGATAAATAATCTCCATATGCTTCCCCAGTGGCATTCCTCTGATTCCAAAGCATTAATAAATCAAAAACAGATTTGATGTCTTTGCCAAGTCAGCATATTTCGCAGTGCTGTGTCATCAGTGAAGATAACAAATTCTTCACATTTTTGATGCATTCTGAAAATTTATCTGCCAACTAACATGTAATTTTGTGACATATCTGTCCTTTTGCAGGCTGGAATTTTATTTTGGAAAGACAAACTATTTACAAAAACACACTTATGAGAGATTGTGACAAAAATATACAAAAACACACTTGTGAGAGATTGTGGTTTAATGCAAGGTCTCTTAAGTGCAACCTCTAGCTGGAACTGAAGGACGCTGTAGAGGATAGACTCACAAGTGAATTGCATGCATACAATGAAGACTGGAACAAAAAAGGTCAGTAAGTAAAGGTAAAGTAAGTAAAATGTGAATGTGTACACTGCAAAAAATTAAAAGCCTTACTAGTGTAATTCCCTAGAATTCGAACCAGAATTCGAATTTGACCAGTTGACCAGTTGTCAGACAGACATTGAAGGTAATTTACTTGTTTCAAATTATTGTATCTGGACAAGTAAGCCTAAACTTGACTTATTTTAAGATAATCACTATTGGTAATTAACAATATGGAGGCCAAACATCATAATTGGACAGCGTTACCATAGACATATCATGGTTTTTGATCAATACCAATGTGACAAATGCTCACAGTATGTTTTGTGGCAATCAATCACAGATTTTCCAAGATATGACCGCACATGATTGTGAATGCCTCAAAACATGAGCTGCTGTATTGCATTAAAGGTTCCATACATGTGGTCTGTGAAAACCCATTTTTGAGAAAATCCAATATTCCCATTATTGTGAAGACAATGAAATCACAAGCGTCCATGGATCATCCCTGGGGTTCTCCTCAGTAGCCTATGCCTAGGAGGTGCACTTGCAATGTTATTTGCTAAATGTAAAATGATGCAAAAATGTTCTAGGTCCTCACAAAGAGGTCTGGAGCCAGACATTTGGTTTGGATCTGATCATCAATTTGTTGCTGAGATATGAGCTCATATATTGTTTGATGGCCTTGCTGTCAATTTTGCCGCCTTGGTTGGACGCTTTGGAAAATTGAAATGCCTGTAGGTAATTTGGCCGGAAAGACCATTTCTACCAAATTTTATGAAGAACAGACTAAATTTGGGACCTGTGAAAATTAGTTTTACTTTCAACAAAATATATATAAACTATATTGGAAAATAATTTTTGAAAATTGGGCATATGGTTCAAAAGTTGCATTCATGGATGCAACTCTACTTTTGGCCTATTGGTGGCGCTAGACTGCATGTGTTGCAGATCTGAGACTTGATATTGAAACTTAGGGTAACACTTTACTTGAAGGTGTCTACATAAGAGTGACATGAGCCCGTCATAAACAATGGATAATGGACATCAATGACTTTTTTTAATGTTCATGACTGTTGACATTAAGTGTCATTCAGCTTTTGTAATGAAAAGTTGACACTGTTTGAGATGCAGACACAACAAAAAACAAATGACACTTAATGACAACAGTCATGTCCATTCTACATGTCATGTCATGTTTATGACTGGCTCTTGCCACTCTTATGAAGACACCTTCAAGTAAAGTGTTACCAAACCTTTGAAACTCATTTGTGAAATTCTGGTACATTGAAAACAAATTGTACTAGATTTACTTTGACTTCAAAACAGTTACCAGAGACATACAGTATTTCATCTACAACATCAGCTGTAGTGACAGTGGTGCACTAAGGTAAGCAACTCAATGCAATTCAGAAACTCAGCAGAACTGTTTCAGGTTAGGACCTGGATGGGAGACTACTTGAAGACTACTTGAAGACTATCTGAATTTAGCTTCATTGTCCTAGATTGAAGTGCAGGTGTCTTGTTTTCATCCTTTTGTTGACTAGCTTTGAGCAAATTTGGTTAGTTTTTAGAAACTAGAATTAAAAAATAAGAAAATTAATCTTATTATTTGCTTAAATATGTTATCACAAATACTTAAGGAACTCGACCAAGGAACTCATCGTGGACTTCAGGAAAGAGAAGGTAAACACCCATGAACCCATTCACATCAATGGTATGGCTGTGGAACGTGTTACCAGCTTCAAATTCCTGGGGACCCAGATCTCTGAGGACCTGTCCTGGTCGACCAATACCTCAAGCCTGGTCAAGAAGGCCCACCAGTGCCTATTCTTCCTAAGGACACTAAAGAAAAACCACCTGTCCACTGGCATCCTGAGCAATTTCTACCACTGTGTGATTGAGAGCATCCTGTGACAGTTTGGTATGGAAATTGCTCTGTCGCTGGTCGCAAGGCTCTGCAGCGAGTGGTGAAAACTGCTCTGAGAATCACAGGGACTCCACTTCCTGCCATTGAGGATGTCCACAAGAAAAGAGGTCTGCGATGGGCACACAGCATTCTGAAGGACACCTGTCATCCTGCCAACAAACTATTCCAACTCCTGCCCTCCAGAAGGCGCTACAGGAGCCTCCAGACTAAAACTACCAGGTTCAAGAACAGCTTCTTCCCCACAGCCGTCACACTACTGAACTCTGTCCCCCATTGAACCTCACACTGCACTCTGCTGCTATAGCCCTTGGACTGCACATCTGTATATAATTAATACATCTGTACATAACTATTTCTATAGCACATCTGTATATTTCATATCTGTATATTGCACATCTGTATATACTTCTGTACATCTGTATATACTTAACACTTAATACATCTGTACATAACTATCTCTACAGCACATCTATATATTGCCCTTTATATTGAATCTATATAGCACATCTGTATATTACCCTCATTATCTCTTCACCTTACATGTATATTGCTCTTCTGCCTAATTATTATTCTGCCTATTTATTATTACTACTTTTATCTGAATATAATTTGCTCTTTAACTGTACATATTGCATATACTGTATATAGTGCACTTGCACTTCTGATTAGATGCCAAACCGCATTTCGTTACCTGTATTTATACATAAGTAATGACAATAAATTTGAATCTAATCTAATCTAAAAAACTAGACTTTCCTGTCTCTGTGTTTTTTTTTTTTGTTTCAAGAAATCTTAGTGCAATTTTCTTGCTCAATTTTCTTGACTGGATGGATAATGTTGAAAGGAGGTGAGAAGAGGGTCCTGGAGGGTCTGTGCAGACAGATGAAAGCACTGAGCAATAAATGTACACCAGATGAGGGTTGAAGCAGTAGAGGAATGAGTGTGAGGCAATACACAGAAACAACACAGAAGACAGAAAAGGAGAATAAAAAAGGCAAGGTAGAAAAAAGTCGACAGAGAAAAAAGTCAATAAAGATTAGCTCGATAAGACGAGGTGGAAGGGCGTGAAAGGCAAGTTGGTGCTTTTTTCCTCCTAACAGAAGAACACAAAGTTATAACTCGACAGGACAGTGTGTTTATCTGGTCTGATCTCACAGGTAGCGCCTGGAAAGGATGGAAGTCAATAAAAGGTCACTCTTCTTCAGGAAAACACCACACAACTTAGGTCTCTGACTGGAACACCTGATAGAGATTTGAAAGGCCTTTAACACCTTCAGAACTGACATAGAGACATAGAGGTGCTGCTGTTTGTTCCACCATGAGCAGAATATCATTAGCACACTGTGAATAATGCTGTTGTTGACTCCATCATACCCTGCTGTTCTGCTTCAGCAGATTTGGTTGTGATGTCTGTGGGTTATACTGCAAAAATGCCTTTTCAAAAATAAGATAAAATATACTCTTTTTGGGTAAATTTACTTATGTCAAGCAAAACTGTCTGCCGCTGCAGTGAGAGCAGTGAGTGCAGTCAGAAAATTCCACTTACTAAGATTTCTTAAAACAAACAAACAAAAAAATACAGAGAAAGAAAAATTTTGATTTAAGAAACTATTGGTTGTTTTAAGTATCCGTGATAAGATATTTAAGCAAACAATAAGATTCATTTTCTTACTTTTGAAATCTATTGTCTTGAAACTAGCCAAATTTAAATCTAGGTGAAAACAAGACAAATATGCTTGAAGCTAGGACAATAATGCTAAATTTAAGTCAGCACAATTGCTTCGAAGTCTCAAAGGAATTCTAGTACAATTTGTTTCCAATGTTTCAGAGTTTCACAAAGTAAGTTTCAGTATCAAGTTTCAGGTCTGCAAGCCATGTGACCTAGCACCACCAATGGTTCAAAGCTGGAGTTGCAGCCATGAATGTACCTTACATGCCTAGTTTTAAAAATGATTTTTCAAAATACTGAATTTTATTTAAAGTGAAACTAATTTTCACAGCTCCCAAATGTAGTCTGTTTTTCATAAAAGTTGGTAGAAAGAGTCTTTCTGACCATAATGACATAAAGGTTACCAACTGGCATTTCAATTTGTTCAGCCAAAAACCCCAAGCATGGGCATTGGTGATGTCATTGTCTTAGAAATGGTGGATTTTCTCAAAAACTTAGGTTAGGCTCACAGGCCACACACTTTGTCCATTGTTCATGAAAGTTGGCAGCTCAAAGTTTGAGGCAGTCATAAAACATCATGTGAGGTCAAATCTATGATTGATTTCCACAAAACAGCATGAGCGTGAGCATTTGTCACATTGGCATTGACCAAATAAAATGATGTGTCTATGACAGCACTCAGTGAGTTTACATGCACTACGGGAATTTTTTATTATCGAAAATTCTTCCCTTAGTGTGGTTAAAAAACCTTTTAAAATGCATTTAAACACTTTTTTCCGGCTGAAACCGAAACGAACTGGCCTAAAGCCAGATAGCTAAAACACCCTAATCCGATTGAAATCGTATTTCTCTCGGCAGGCTGCAGCTAAGATTGGACTGACACACTCCCCTTTCATGACGAAGATACAGCGAGGTCGGTAAACGGCCTCTGGTAACAACAGTTGCGGGCAACAACTGCCGGCTTGTGTACAGGTACATGTGTGTCTCACATGTAAAACAATGAAAAGTAAAGTATGTACGAAATGTACCTGCAGTGCTGCAGCGTTGGCCATCTCCTCACTCATATTCTCATCAAATATCGCCATAATCTTCAAATTTACATTGGAAGTTCAGGGTTTAGTTTAACATCTTTTTAACATAAGACAGCAAAGGTATTAGCCACAACTAGGCTGGCAGAAACGCGAACAGGAGTATATCGCCACCTACTGTTGTGGAGTCAAATGCACTTTGGTCAATAATTCGTTTTTCTTCCCATGCATGTGTTCTCACATTCCTCGGATCCTCCTGTTAAATCATTAGCTCGGTTATTGCCAATAGCTCAATTTAGATGTGCACACGTACTGACTGTCCAGTGCTGCCTGACCTCCATAAAAATGAGGGAATTACCTTAAAATTAGTTGTATTATCTACATAAGACAATTCAAGACAAAATATACTGAAACAAGCCAAATAATTCTGCCTCAATAAGTAAATGAATCTTAAAATTGGTATAACAAGATACATATTCTGAATTCTGTGGCATTACACTAATAAAGTGTAAAAGTGGTGTAAAATATTAAGAAATGGTGCAGTATTCAAAATAAATGTCTGTTTTCCACATGGGAGTAGAGAGAATCTCTAGAGAATCATCCATGTTGAACAGAGAGCAAGACATATGTCAGAAAG
The DNA here is from genome assembly GCA_027481765.1 of Tenualosa thibaudeaui. Lineage (NCBI taxonomy): Eukaryota > Metazoa > Chordata > Actinopteri > Clupeiformes > Clupeidae > Tenualosa > Tenualosa thibaudeaui. The sequence continues at coordinate 5,772,351 of JAIFZK010000018.1, read as the reverse complement.
GAATAAAGAAACCTGTGGAATACAAGTTCTAGGCACCTATGTTTAAGTATGATCATGTATGTCTTTTGTTCACATCTGGGTATTGCAGACATCATGAGCGCAGCACAGGCATTAGTTACATGTCCACATCTATGGGGCATCTCAGAACTTTGGTTTCATATTCAAATATTTAAACATTCCTCTGTAGTTTTTTTCCTATCAAAGAGAAAATGTTACTGTAAGATGTGTGCTGTGAGGCTTGCTGTCATGTAGCAATAATTTCTATGTTTGTGCATATGATGTGATCTGTCAAATAACATGATGATCCTGAAGCTGAACAAGTCTTGTTTACTTTCAAATGTTGCCAAATGAAGTGGCACACTGATATGCATATAAATTATGTTCAAGGGAAATAAATAAATATCATCACTTCGATGACTAAATGGCTCATTACGTGGTGAATGAAGGCTCTCTCGGCCGCCTCTAGTGTAGATTCTGCGGTTACTGATGCTTGCAGGATCTAAAAATGTGAGGTGACGTTAAACAAAACTGAAACTGAATAAACCTAAATCACGTTTATTACCCTGTCAGTCAATGTAACACTAGGAAAATGATCATCACTGGTTCCTATTATTTGGTTTGCAACCAAATCTACATGGATTGGTGAGAATATATGATGTAGTTGCTATTTTTTTTTTTTAATCGGCACCTGTAAAAAAAATGCAGGCTTGCCTGGTACTGTTTTAATAGCTATGTGTATCTATATATTCACAGGAGACATTTTTCAAGCACACTTTAAAGAAATGGTCTATTGTGCTTTTAGAAGCTATACAAGGCTGGACCTGATTAACTGTGATAGTGGTAAACAACATTTATATTCTTACACACATTCACACACCTACAGTACACACAAACACACATGCAAATAACTACAGGAAGATCCAAAATCAGAACACAGATAACACTGAAACAAACAAAGGTCCTGCCCCAAAATCTTATCAACTGGAACGAAGTGTCTGATGACAGCCATCAAGAAATCGATTTCTCTGCTGAGACAGTGTGGCCAGCCCCAGAGGCATGTTCAAGAGATGGCGTATACAACAGAGGGTGATGGATGGAGGGAGAAGGAAAGGGTTGCATTCACGTGTATGCAGGCTGCTTAAATGTCGAGAGGGTGGCTGCAATATTCTCACATTAATAACCGCATAGCAATATGAATCTGTCACCAGATAAAAGGGGATATTGGGGGGAAAGGGTGAGACAGACAAACAGAGAGAGAGAAAGGGAGGAAAAGGAACAGAGATAGAGAGAGAGAGAGAGAGAGAGAGAGAGAGAAAGAAAGAATGGGAAAAGTATATCTCTCTCATCTCTCATGCTTTACACAGACAAGATGGAACACCATCTCAGTGGAGGAAAGGAAGAAGACCTCTGTGATATGGAAATTGCAGCTGGTCACCCACTATTCTGCTCTGTATGTGTACACACCCTGTATACAGACAGGAAGCTCTCCAGCTCAAGCCCCATATCTTCAGCACAGGCACTCTTGTAAGGATGGACTCTTTAAAAACAAAGCAGATGTCCCCCCAACCCACCCACCCCTTGTAGTGCATTTTAGAAGCTCTCTCCCGCTTCAAAGCAGAGGGGCAAGAGGGGAGGGTGCTGCAGATCAAACCATTTACCGCTATGATGACTGACCCAGAATCAAACTTGATCAAGCCAGACAATTTGCATGGGCAAGCAAAAGGACTCTTACTGGTTTCGAATAGGTTCACCCAGGTGAAGAAGTGGACCGTAAAACGATCAAATGAGTAACTAAGGCATCAGGCATCAGGAAATGCTTGGAGAGGCCAGTGCTGAATAAAGAAGATGTGACATTAGGTGTACTCCACACGCTTCATAGGCCAGCTAGGTGCAGTGCAGTTCACCAGTGCGAGCTCCAAGAGTTGACAAGTAGATGACTGACACAAATTGTACATTGCTGCCAGCATACATGCTTTGCATAAAATTTCTCTGACGAAGCCATCAATTAGCGCTTTCCAATGGGAGACTTGTGGAATAATAACCAATTCAGCACTTAACCTCAGAGGAGGCTGAACAAGAGCAAGAGCTGCAAAGAAAACAGGAACTATAACAGTTCCATGAATAAATGTATACACCACTTCATAGGCAGATAAGTGCAGTGGAGATAACAACCTGCAGATTGGAGAAGCAGTAGCCTATTCTCCAATTCTCCATTAGATCTCCACTTGTTCCACTAAGCCACACACCTCTATGCATAAAATGAATTCAGTTAGTAAATGATATGCCTGTGATGCTAATTCTATCTGTATTTCAAATCCCTTTTTCAAGATGTGATGTGATACTTAACAAGAACAAGATGTGATACTTAACAAAAAAAATACCCTCATCTTCGAGACACAGAGAACTCACTCTCATCCCATCTCACCCTCATTGTTTCTCCATCTCTTTACCTTTTTGCTCTGTCTTATCCCTCTCTCCTCCTCCTCCTCCCCCATTCTCATCTCCATCCTCCTTTTCTCCAGTTTCAAACCTCCACCCTCTGTAAATAACATGTGGGGAGGCTGCAGGTAGTACCCTTTGGAAAGCAAACACACTGTCATCCCACAATCCCTGCTTGCTTTGATTAAAGCCTGCAAGTGTCTCTGTTGTTTTCATCCCTCACTGACCCCTATGTCTGCACTCTCTCTGCCTCAACATGATTTAACTGTATTTCCAAATGCATGTCTGGTGTTTGATGTCCGTCTGAAATTAGCATTACATACACTATGCCACTGTACAGCTACAGGTGTGAGTCCTGTGTGGCGTTTCCCTTGGCTGAGTCTTTTAAGCCGAATGAGTCATAGGAGACAGAGGGCAGCAGCAAAGTGGAGGAGTGCTTTCAGCTCATCTGGCTAGGGAGGCAGTATTAAAAAAACTGACCAACAGCATAAAAAAAGAAAAAAACTTGGATGTCCCCCCAGTGACATTAGCTACCCTGTTCTCTTGCTATTTTGTCAGCATATGACTCCATTTCTGACTAAAACCAATACAGTTATACCCTCCCAGGATTCTTTCTCCTATAGCACAGCTTGCTATCTAGCCTGGGAATTTGTCTTGTTAAGTGACATGCCACCTTTCAGTCACCCCATCCTACACGCTACTATTTACAGATTAACACAGTCTAACCGCAGAAATCAACCAGACGGCTGGGGAAGAGTCACTTGCTGGATGGATGCACGTCTCAGGGAGCAGTCGTGTCTCGCTTGGCCATGAAGTTAGTTAAGCCGGTAATTACAGCAAGCCAATGAGCATCAGGAGCAGGGCCATAACTCAGGTGCCAGGAGAAATGCAAGACTCACTGTGCATGTAAATCATGTTGTTTTTAAAAAGGAGACTCATTCTCTCTCTCTCTCTCTCTCTCTCTCCGATGATGATGATGACAAGACAAAGGAATTGCTTTAGTCACAGGCAGCACTCAGCCTGCATGGGCCATCTGTTTATTCCTTATCCCTTTCTCTGCATTATGTTAAACTGTGTGCTCCTCTCTTCTGACAGACACCCCCCCAATCCCCATCAGCCTCTTCTCTTTCTCTTCGCCCTGCTGCTCTCGTACTGAAGCTAACTCTGCATATCTAATGACACAGGACTGTGCAAAGGATGTTAAAACTGCTTGTGTGGACAAAAGTGAAAAGATCCAACTGGGGGGAGTTTTGAAATGTCATCTCCACGCATCTGCAGTTTGTCTCTGACATAGGTGGTCATCTAAGGATTAGAGTTATCTTGTCAGAGCAAGCACCACCTGCCAGCCACCAACCACGCCCCCCAAGGATGCTGGCCAAGTGCATCAGAATGCAAAACACCTTCTTTCCACTGCACTGATCACCAGTCAGTTGCATGGCAAATACCAGCCTTTCCTGAAGGTGAAATCACATGAAATGTCAGGACAACCACAATACCAAAATGGTATAATGTGCAAATATGGCAGTATGAAAGGGAGGAAATGGCCATCATAAAAGCCCCGTGTTTAACTCAAATTGTCCTTTAGAGCTATGAATATATTCCAGTCTAAATGGATTATAAGTTTGGAACATAAGCCATTTAAGTCACCATGCAGTGAAAGTGAGAGTTATTCAGTGGGGGGATGCAGGGAATACTGTTCTACCCATGAGAAGCTATGGTCTTTATTAAGAATGGCGACATAACCTTCCGATATACATCCAGAGAGGCACAGGAAATCCCTACAGCGTGTCACTGCAGGAGATTAGTGTGTCACGAGTTGCATCATTATTTATTGATAAAACCAAAGGCATTTATTAGCTGCCCTCTTCCTGCTTAGCCATTTCTCAAAACCTTAGACAGCAACTCTCTCTCTCTCTCTCTCTCACCATAGACAAAAGAAACAAATAGAAATGCATTACAATGTGCTCACCATTTTCATCAACATGAACATTTCATAGCGCTTGTTTCATAGCAATTGGCAAAAACAACCAGGTGTGTCTACTTCTGATGTCGACTGGAACAGGAACACTAAAGATGAAAGCAATAGCCTTCCCAGAGACAGATGAAACAAATGGCCTCAGATCGGCGTAACTGAGAAACAGATGGGACTCAGCATCAATGACGTCCTGACATTAAAAGAAGAAACAGGAATGAAGCATGCTGTCCTTACTTCTAAAACACTGTACAATGCACATATCAGAGGTGGCTCATAGAAAATTCAAAATAAAGTCAATGCAGTTCGTTTCTCACATGCATGCACTGTTAGAATTTTTTTGCCTTTTTCATTGTGATGAGGTTAGCCCTAGACCCACTGACATATTGTATCAAAAACATATTCTGAAACATGCACTATATGCACTGAAACATGCAAACACCATGTTCTACCTCCACTCCACTGTAAATCTATCTACAGACAATCAGTGCTCTGTTACAAGTTTACTTATGCCCTGTCTTGTTGTCTGTTGTATGACACACTTTATGTATATTTGTAATGTATGTGCATTAAATGTAGATTAATTGCACAAAATGTAGCCTAAGTGCACTACATGTAGTCTGTTCCAAATGTCTTCCATGTATCTCAATGTGGCACCACATGAATCCATGGTGAAACATTGTTCCATCTCACTATATACAGTGTATATGGCTGAAATGACAATAAAACCCACTTGACTTGACATGACATGCAAACTTGCATACATGCAACATAGCGGCTGCCAACCTTGGGCACTTGTTAAACAGGTAGGCCCACTAAAAAGGATGCTCAGCTTCAAAACCACAGTGAAGGTGAAGAAAAAATGTCAGTTATAGCCTATATATATCTATGCAGGTTGTCCAGATTACAGTCAATTTTATTGGAGTTGTCTTTGATTTTTTTGTTATTTATTTACTTTTTTGTTGTTGTTGTTGTTTTTTAATTCACTGGTGTGATACATATAGCCTTAAGCAGATCCCTGTAACCAGGCAGCATTACTAGTACACATTGTATCTGAACTGATTTAGCAGTCTAATGTCTGATGTAGCAGTTAAACCTACTGCCCTGGGAGCACTGATAAAAGTCAATGGAGTGACACAGATGAATAGAGTTCAGCTGATTGGGTTTTCCAAACCTCGACGTCTAGTAAAGTGAATAAATAACCAGCACTTCAAAACACATTTTGTAAATTCATGTGAACACCGAGTTGCGATATGTTCACTCGATTTACTTTTAATAGTGTTTGGGAAACCTCCGGGCCTCCGTCCTCGTTTTTCACAATAATCAGACTGCCGCCTAGTGGAGAAATTTATTCTTGAATGTTAAATTGGAGGAGGACCTTGTTTACGTGATGACGCAAGTAAACGTCTTGGCCAAACCGTTCTCTCTCAGGCGGCGCTAAATTTCAAATGGGGAATTCTGCACTAGGGTGACCCACTACATTGATTTCGAAGGGGCACGATTTAATGTTTAAAATATACCAACGGCGAATTGCTCTACAATAAGATTTTCGGTGGAGGCTTTCGGTAAGATCGCAATGCACGCAATATTGTAGGACTTTTTACTATTTGCAGTTCTATCTCATGGCAGGCACTCAAGCTTTTGAAAGTAACGTTAGCATTGGCTAACGTCTGTGTTGTTTCTTAGCTTGTAAGCTAGCAGTAGTATCAGTATCAAGCTAATAAGCTTTTAGTTGTAAAGGATGTCAGGCTTTGAAAATCTGAGAAGCTCAGATATAACTAGTGAACTTTTAGTTAGAACCTACATTTACAACCTACAACTACACAGAAAAATTTGCAAGAATACCTCTGGACTTACTAACAACGTCAACGTTAGTTGCCTAACGTTAGTGAACAACAACGGTAACGTTACATACGACACGACCTTCTGAGATTAGGATGTATGTTTTTACATCTTGTAATATATACTTTACCCAGTAGTGCTCTAGTTAACGTTGCAACGTTGTCTTGCAAACTAAACAATTTATTGTTGTCATAATTCGTTTTTAGCGCTACATGTCATAACTGTTATGATGACCACAAGCTGAACATTACAGTTTAGTTGATCAGTTTGTGTATTGTACATGCTAACCAGGTTAACACTAATTTGGGTCGATTTTACTCGTATTTTACTAACGTTAAACTTTACTATTTGGAAAGACACGATGAGTGCTGTCTCAACTCCAACCTCTCGGATGCGACAATGGCCCTCCCCATCCCTTGGGCCGAAGGCAGCTCTGTCTGCTACCAGCACCCCACGTCTAGCTGCCTGTTTTCCTGGTAACGACGACGAACAGGAGCGACGTCAAAGGCGCAGATCTAGAGTAATTGACCTACAAGCAGGAGCAGACTCGTCCTTCAACGATGCTGCATCTCACAGGTAAGAGAATGTTCGACCTTTAACACTGTAAACAAGAGTGCTGAATATATGTAGACTGTATGCTTACAGTGCATGTTCTTCTCTGTCCTCTATGTAGTAATACTGGGACTCCTGCTGCTGTGCCCAAGCTGTCTACTGCCCAGATCTCTGAGCACTATTCCACTTGCATCAAGCTCTCCACTGAAAATGTGAGTGCTGACCAGCGTCCACTATGCTTAGAATGGCTAACTGACTGCTATATGGACTTCATGTGTTTGTTTTTCCTGTATCCATTTTATTGTTAGGCTTCTTGACTTAGACCAGGGTTGAGCCATGGTTCTTTTTTTTGTTTTGTCTGCAAGGGTTAGGTTTCATATATTAAATCTGCTACACTTCACCGTTTGAGGAGGATTGGACATGATTCTGACTAGGTTTATTTTCAGTGTGAATGGCACAGTCTGAGTTAATAACAACCTTATTTTGTAGTCATTGTACTGCTAATGCTGCCTTTCTCTGGGGTTGTGACCGATGTTCGATATGAATACCACAGCGTAGTAATAATCCATGTAGACTGGCATGGATTGAATTGAAAAGAGGATTACACAAAGGTCACATTTTCCTTTTTTCTTTCTTTCTTTTTAAATTTAATTTTATTTAACTAGGATCAATCATATAGACATTTGCATCTCTTGAGTGAGCACTGACTGACTGAATAAAATTATAAAGAAACAAACAAGATAATCTTGGTCTGACCCTGGTCATTGGTTTTAAAGTGATATTAAAATATGAATTACTACAGTGACTGGAAAGATCAGAATTGGCTCACGTGTGATATCTAAATAACCTCTCTCTCTGACAGAAAATTACAACCAAAAATGCTTTTGGTCTGCATCTCATCGACTACATGGCAGACATTTTAAAGCAGAAAGATTCCGAGCTGAATTTCAAGGTAACCCAAACCAGTCTTATACATGTGTTCATTTCACATATAAAATATGCACTAGATTAAGCAATAATGTCTTAAAAAAAAAATAATATAAAAATATAATTGTTACATTTAAGTACTTTGTCCTTTGACAAATAAGATAAAGTCGACTGCATGTGACACCGCTATTTACCTCTGTCAAGTGTATTTATTTCTTTCCGATTGCCTATCAAGGTTGCAGCTGGTACGCTGGATGCCAGTACCAAGATCTATGCAGTCCGAGTGGATGCTGTCCATGCGGACGCTTACAGGGTCCTGGGAGGCCTGGGCTCTGAGACAAAGCCCAAGGAAGGTGAGTGGTTCATGGGAGGGCTCTCCTGTGGTACTCCTGACAGTACAGTCTTCTAAGAGATAGTTTCTAACTGGTTAGGCTGAGTCAGCTTACTCGCAGGCATCTCCAGAAGAATTACACTGCCTACAGAAAGATGCAAGCTTGTCATTCACTTATTTTCATAATGTATCGTGTAATAAAGATGTCATTAAATCTCACTTATTGGTCTTGTTGCCATGTCAACAGGGCCAGGCGATGGGGAGGATCCTGCAGTTGAGGATGGGAATGAGGGAGAGCAGTCTGCTGCCAAGCAGATCGCAAAGAAGAAGCGTCCTCCAAAAAAGACAGTGGAGCAGAACCTGGCCAACATCAACCGCTCTGAGTCAGAGATGAAGTGTGAGGTAAGATGTATCGAAATTTATGTTGTGAGCAGTGCAACATATGATAACATGAAGTGTAATAAATCAGAAAGATCCAGTGATATGATATCAAAAGGATTTAATACACAAAACAAATGAAGGCAAGGCTAATGTGGTCATCATTGAGAGCTTCAACAATGGAGGAAAAAGTTTATTAATTTATTTCTCTCAGGTGGATCCCATGTTCCAACGCATGGCAGCGTCCTTCGATGAGAACAGCACAGCGGGAGTGTTCCTGTCTGTGCTATTCAGTGAGGATAACCGCTGTGAGCTGCGCTTCCCCTCCCACATGACCCTGCTGCACTCCAGGCCGACCTGCAGCTCAGTACCCACACAGCACGTCTCCGCCCGTCACCTCATAGGTACATATGAGACCACAGCTGAGTGTGTGTGCGCACGTGTGCTTGTTTCATCCATTAAAATTCACCTGATCTGGCAGCACACATGGTGGAAAAATGTTTGGCACTTTAAATGATAGTCCCTCAGTATGTGCAAGATAAATTTTACACTACTCAGAATATGTAAACTCCTGCATACTCTTCATTCCTCAAGCAACTTCTTTTATTTAACACAACAAACCTCCAAAGCACCTTTTGGCAAGGGGTATGTCAAACTTTTTTAAAGAGTTTTATACACATCATCATCTTAGGAAGATGTCTAATTGAAAAACTTTGCAAACCGACAACAGGACTCCAAAGTTGATTTGAAAAGTGTCATGTTTATTACTTGCAGGTGGGCTTAAGTCCTTGGAAGAACGTCCCATTTGCCCGTCTCTGGAGGATTTTTCATTCACAAGATGGTCTCCAGATCAGGTTAAGCAAAATGCACCACATACTTTAATAATGGCTTTTTGTCTCTCACATCTAGAGACTTTCTCTCAATAGATCTACTGTGTACCTTACCTCTTGTTATATTGTGTATCATGCAGACAATGATGAATGCTTTTGTGTGTTGCTCCCTCCTCCTGTCAATCGACAGACTATGAACCAGCTGCTGGAGAAGATGAAACAGGGTGAACATGTGTTTGATGTCAATGCTGACATCGAGCCGGATGAGGAGGAGTGCCAGGACTTTGGGGACAACTTTGATGCAGATTGCGAAGAGATGGGGCAGGGAGATTTTGGTGGAGAGGGTTTGGACGAGCACAAAGAGAGCTGTGCCAATCAAAAACCAGACAAGCGGTAAGAGATCAACCAGTATTGTGCTTTGGGGTTTATCATGGAATTCTTGTCTGACAGTTTTGCAATAATTCACACCTTGTTTATAATATGTACCCTGTTTACAGTAAGAATGGTGTGTTTACAGAGCTTTACTTTGCACTCTAGTGCAATAAGGAAAGATCAATTCGGACATAAATACAGATTGTTTTGTCATGTCCTTGAAAAAATCTAAGATCATATTTTTATGTTTATCTGTACACAGTGGTGTAATACCAATTGCAGAAGCAGACATCACAACCATGTGTCTCCAGCTGTCATCTCAGCCAAGGGAGTATTCGTACTTCAGCCCTAAAACTATGGCCAGTTGGGTTGGGCCTGGTTACTGGCTCTTCAAACCAGGCCAGAAACGTGAGTTCAGGCGTGGGGTTGCTGTGCCATCAGATGCGTTGATGTATTTAGTAATTTAGGATAATTTTTAACTGGTTAAAAAAACAATCAAAATGCTTTTGGTTTTATTAAAAGTATATTTAATAAATTCAAATAATATTAGAAGTATATTTAATAAAACCAAATATTCTATTAAAAGTCCTTTCACTTATAATCTGCCAATGTTTTTTTATGTCTCATGTCTTCTGGGTAAAATATTGACATCACAAGGTTATGCCAGTTTGCGTCCAAGCTGTTGCAGCACATAGACACCATTGATATCCTCACTTCTCTGATCATCTTCCTTTTCACATAAATATGGTGTGGGTGAAAACAGCAAAGGCCGAAGAGAAGAAGTGTTCATTACACCATGATTTCACTTTTTACCCAGAAAGCATTGAGAAATAAATGATGTAAAATCCAATGGCAGTTCACAAGCTGTACAAATGAGGGGACTTTCTAAACTTTTTAATAAAAACGCCAGTATTTTGAGTGTTTTTAAATCATGTTAAACATAACTGATGCCAATGTCTGTCTTATAAGGCCAACACACCTTATATTCACCATATACTAGGCAAGCCTAACTTTTTTTTATATACACCTCTGGAGCTCCCCCTACCAATTTTAAAGAAAAAAAATAGCAACAAGGTTTTTCATTCATTCTTCTCAGCAATCTGTGCATTTATTTGCAAACCAAAGAATAGCAACCAGCAATGATCAGTTTTGTAGAGTTAGCCTATGTTGACTGACAAGATGATAAACACAATCTCAATTTCATTCAGTTTCCGTTTCATTTAACATGGCTCTCGGTTTAAGATCCTGCAAGTGTAATAACTGTGAAATCTACGCTAGAGGCGGCCGAAAGTGCCTTCATTCACCCCGTAATGAGCCATTTAATCATCAAAGTGACTACAAAGCTGGTAAATTAACCTAAAAATGTTGTTCAAGTTAGCACTGTATATGTGAAGTCAGTTTTAACTAGCGTAATTCTTGTGCTTTTTTATCTTATTAGAGGATCAAATGCAAGACAAGGAAGCCCGAAAAAGGGCTCCAAAGAGCGCCCTGGTCATCGACTTCAATGAAGACATTCACTTCCACAATTATTTTAAAACAACAAGAGTGAGTAAAACTTCAATATGATCAATTGACATGCAATTAAACCACACAGTTATCATTTACGAGATATTCAACATAGTCCATTGGTCTTAGAAGAACAAACAAAATTGCCATTGCCAAGTCAATTTCACCACCTTCTGTTGAAATCAGATTTATTATTATTAATAATAATAACAACAATAATTTATTTAATGGTTCATCATGGCTCAATCACAATAAACCCCATGTTGTCATATCTTTTATACGTGGTTGTATTAATGTTCAGTGTGAGGCATTACCATGGTGCTCCAAATACCATGGTTGCTCCTTGCTAATCCCACAGACTTAAAAAAAACAAACCAAAAAAACTGGAAGCTGTACAGGCACAGCTCAGTTCTATACATTTCAGTCGCTTTTGAATGGTAAAGGGTCACTTACTATTTAGCATTCTTGCTGAGTAACAGTGCAGTTTTTAAGGGGAGAAAAGCTCTCCTATGCAGTGATTTGAGATTTGGCCCAAAGCAAATTTTACCTGTCATTTAAGAGTTCAAAGAGCACTCACTCACTTGTGTACGTACACACACACACACACACACACACACACACAAATCCTCCTCTTATTTTCTTTTTCATACTTCACTTGCTTACTGTGTGTGTTTCTTTTTTCTGTCTGTATTTGTGTCTCCAGGCAGCCACCACCATCAGCAAGTCGGCGTTAAACACAAGCAATAAGAAAACCACTCTTCCCTCAGACTTCCAGTATCCCCTGAAAAACTTGTCCCAGCTCAGTCTTAAGCCCTCCAGCACAGTATGGCCTGTTTTCTCCTTTATACACCACAGTGTTTTATAAAGCAAAACATCAAAATAGTACTGAGAAATAAGGACTCTAACCATGGTGAACTGTGTCAGCTGTGTGCAGAGGGGAAGAAGCGGCTGTCTGGTGAGTTCAGCGAGGGCATCGGCGAGTATGACTACAACAACCCCAATGACACTGCCAACTTCTGCCCTGGCGTTGAGGTAATCTGCTGTATTGATCAGGAGAGACGGAGACATAAGTTGTGTGTTTCTCCAAAAAATAATGAGCTAATTCATTGATTCATGGATGTTTTGAACACAAAATACTATTGAGGTGAACCCTCCAACATCAACTTCCAAGAGCTAAACTTTGTCTGGTCAAATCTTTACTTACTGAAAGCTATATACAACAAAATTAAATTTAAAATGTTAAATGTTTGAATTACAAATATTAAGGATATCTTATGAATTATGAATAATACATAATTAATTAAACTAAAGGAAAACTGTAAATGTTCCTGCATCCATCCCCCTTGATAAAGGGAGCAACTGAATGTGGTTAGTGAATATTTAAGCTTGTGGAACGCACCGTAGAGCTCTCACTCAGCGCACCCAAGTTTTATTTAGGTAGACGCCACCTGCTAAAACTTTTCAACAGCACTTTAATCGAACAATAGAACATTGATTTTTGAAATTACATCAGAACAGTCTATATTTTGTTGCTATTTCTAAGTTATGTTACAATGTTTTCATTTAACAATCTTATATCTCTATGCCTGTATAATCAGCAAAACAAACTCTTGGTATGTGAATGTCAATGTTTTGCATAGGGAGGGGACAGTGAAGATGAGATGGAAGAGTTTGGAACCTTGCAAGACTCTCAGCCGTCTATAGATGGCTTCACGCCGTCCTCACCAGGAAACGTCGATCTCTCGACCTACGGCGAGGACAACCTGGTTCCAGAACCGCACAAGGTACAAACAGGAACATTTGATTTCTTTTGCCCTTAGATTTTGAGAGCAAAGTTGAGTTGAATTTTTGCTTTCCTACCTTCATCGCTTATTAGGTGAACACAATCGAGATCAATTATGCGAAAACAGCTAAGAAGATGGACATGAAGAGACTGAAGACCACTATGTGGGGGCTTCTGACTGACAGTGTAGAGAAACCTGTAGAGGACACCCCTACTGTGAGTCGTCCATCCATCTGTCTTGTTTATTGTTTGATATTTCATGCCTGCCTCCTTATCGTTCTTCCCACTCAATCTTGCTCTTGCTCTCTCTTTCTTTCTTTCTCTCTTTTTCTCTCTCTCATTCTTGATCACTCCACCCATATCATCTCATGCCCTCATCATGCTCATAACGTTTTCTTCCTTTCTGCAGGACACAAGTGATGCCAAAGCAGGAGAAATTGCTGGAGAGAAATCCTTCAGTCAGTCCACCCGGGACCTGCTGCAGAAGTATGGCTCCTAGTTTGCTGTTCTCAGTCATCTTATTTATTGTTATTTTATTATACATGCGTCATTCACACCAAAGGACTGAGTTGTGTCAACCTTCCACTCCCCAAATCCTTATGTGTTCAACATTAATTGAGATAAGCACTGGCACTCATCAGGTCTCGCCCTCTTCCTTTTCAGGCTGCCCAACACAATGGCAAACAACCTGTCTGTGCCTCTGGCCTTTGTTGCCCTCTTGCACTTGGCCAATGAAAGAGTAAGTTTGGTGCTCCTTTACTGGCTAGTTTTTAAAGGCATACCAACCAGTTTATTTATTTATTTTTTTATTTTTTAAATAAATAGCAACGTTATACATTCTCACAAATCCATGTGGATTTGTTTGCAAACCAAAGAATAGGAACCAGCAATGATCGTTTTCACAGCTTTACATTGATTAACAAGGTAAAGATTTCAGATTTCAGATTTCATTCCGTTTCAGTTTCATATTAACACAGTCATTTAAGATAAAATTTTCTATTGCATGTTTATGCCCAAAATGATGAAAAGGGATTCTGCAGCTGTGAACTATTCCATCCTCCGAGGGCTTCTCATTTCTCACAGCAATTTATTCACTTTTACACAATAAAGTGTTTTAGGCCTTGCAGTGATGTCCCAGACAGCCACACTGTTGAGAACAACGTGAGCATGCAAATAAGAATATTCCCATATCAACCCCCCTTTCTTCTTTATCTTACTGTAAACAAAACGTTGACCTTATTCTGAATAGCCTATGCTCTGCATGTAAAGGTTGTGTAGGCTAAGTGAATAGACAGTTTGCAAATCTAACAGTGTTTACTGCATTATGGTGGCTAACAATTCAAAAGCCAGCTTCTCTGATTATCCATGGCTGCCTTCCATTTCAGGCACTAGCCCATTTTTAGTTACTGGCAACCCATTTCCAGCAGTGTGATTGGTAGGTGGTGCAACAAACCAAAACAAAAACCCAAAACACAAACAGCACTTTTGGGCTGCAAATGAAAATTCCAGGCTGTACTGTTGTTGTCAGTGAAGATTTAAATCTAATGCGATTCCTCAACCCCTGATGATGCATCATGGTCATTTTTTAAAGTTATTTCAATACTTTTTTACATACAGGTCCTTTAAGACCTATCCTAAATGTACTTCAGGCCAAGCACATAATATGTTAATATGTGTAAGACTTTTTAAGGCCTTAAATGCAATTTTTAAATGTAAGACTTTAAGACACGGAAACCCTGAATGAGCCATTTAATCATCTAAGTGACTATGAAACTGGTAAATGAACCTTATTATCACAAAGATTTATCACAGTTTGAGTTTACATTTGTATGTGGCTTGCATGGTACCTTACTACTAGAAGAAATGTACATTTTCTTAAACTGTTTAAACTTTGTACCAGTGAGTCAGATTCTGGTATTTTTTGTTTGTTTTGTTTTAATTGACGTTTCTCCCTCTATAGAACTTGTCGCTACTTAAAGTGGATAACATGTCAGACATCATCATCAAGCAAGACTGAGGATGGAGAGCTGCTGCACTCAGGACTTTTACTCTTTAACTTTTAACATAATTATTCATTTTTTTATAGTCTGTGAAATACCTATAATTTACATATTACGGTGTATCATTGTCATTTTTAAATTTTCTTACTAAGAATGTTGTAAATGTCAAGAATGCAATTATTATGATGCCTAAACCCTTGCAGTGTCTATAAAGTTAATAAAGAAGACATACAGAAATGTCAAGATTTGCATTTTAAACTTGACACATTTTCTGAAAATAACTTCAAAATGAACTAGGTGACCATAACTTTATTACTTTCGTATGTTTGTCGCTTATAAATGTTGTCTGTCACCTGTCAGTGTTTTCTATGTATGTGTACTGCATTCTAATAACAAAACATATTTCATTAAAAGGGATCCTGGTATCAACAGTGTTTACCATAGCCCTCTTTTCTTTGGAGACGTATACAGTTTCAGCCTTTACAAATAAAGCATTGAGTAAGATGGTGTAGGCCTGCTTTAGGGCTGATCATTCTGTTCCAGCACAAAATGGCAACCGGTTAAACTGGCTGATAAGTATGAGGGCTGGGTGCTAATGCGTCAGCAGGACTATTGCAAAGAAAGAAGCAGGGCGGAATAGCCTGGCACACTGTTGACATTGGGAAATCTTGACACAGCCACTGGCAATTTGCATTTATCACTGCACAAATGTAGCTGATATTTATTGACACACCACGGCCTTGCTCACATTAAATTGTGCTACACCTAATGCTATGGTGAAAAACATTTTGGACAACTTTTGATTAAAAAAAACATGTCTGGTGTCCGAATAGAAACAACACAAATGGAGGGTTCTGTGATTAACTGCTTATTCAGCTCAGACTACTTGACCGAATACACAAAACACAGATTAAGCTGTTAAGGAAATGTATATCTGTCAACTTTAAAATCTGTATTTTACCTGAGGCTTCAGGTGATCCAATCTGCTGTTTTAAACCAACGCCCCCACCAGGAGGCGACAAGAAATAGGTGGGCCAAACGCAGAGGAATTCATATTGTAAGGAAGAAAAAACAACCAGGAAGTAAACGACTAGAATTTCCGAGCGACACTAGAAGTCTTGAAGGGCGGCATTAGAAGTAATAAAACCAGCGAAAATTTTCTCTAACGACGTTTACTGGAAGTGAAGTCGGTTCGACGACTTCGACTTTCTGATAAAATGGGTCTTGGAGACACAAACAACCCCAGCGCTATGGTAAGAAGTCGAGTCCGTGCTATGGCTGTTTCTCTCAACCTGTTGATGTTATTTACGTTATCTATCGGATAATTCTGGTTGTTAGGCTTTGTGTAATTAAAGAGACTGATTTCATTTCATTTGTTATGATTTTTATGTTGAGGGTGACCCAAGCCCTTGAAAAAATTGTTTTCGGAATTCAACTGCAGAAGTGAACTATATTTGTTATGTCAAGGGAAGGAGAGTTCACATAGGCTGGTGACGTTAGATGGCCACTAGGGAAGAATGTTGAAGGCCGAGTATCTTGAATAGCTTAAAAAGAAAACAGAATGCAGTGACATCTTGTAGCCACTTTCAGCCATTTATGTGTTTGTTCCACCTTAAAACAAAGTAACCTTGCAGCGTTGTCATGAGGAAGCATCTCACTTAGAAGTAGATGACAAATGAAGATTACACAATGCAATCGTTCAAGTATTACAAGTTAAGAGACATTTCCTCCACAAGCCATTTCGTGTCAGGAACATAACACGTCGCACTTAATACTCTGTTGGGTGGAGAGTGTGTGATGGCCTAAACAATCTCTAGTTACGAAGCATTGTGTGAATTGCAGAGTGCTCTGGAACTTTCATTGTAAAAGGGCAAGCAACCTTTTTTTCTTTCAACAGTAAGCTAATCTGAGACAAGTATAGGCCTAAAATAGCTATTTCACTGTAGTCTTCAGACAATCTATGCCAAAACTGCAAACAAGAAGAAAGGCTGTAGAACAAAGAATGTTGGATTCAAAATACTTGACTTGATTGTGCTTTGCTTGGAGCAAAGTGTGACAGAGGGAGCGATCAATTTTTGCTGATATTAGAAAGAAACAGAAGTGCCAAATGTCTGAGCTGCAAATCAGAGCTATTATGTAACCTGATATTAATAATAACTACAGATTTGAAGCTTAGTGAGCTCTAAACTTTTCATGAACAGACAGGAGCACTGAATTTGTGTTTGCATATTATCTCAGCTCAGCTCCTCTGAGAAGAGTTGCACTTAAACACGTACACACAGGCCTGTCAAAGTTATCAGGTCATTCGAAATTAACACAATTGGTCCTGTGAAATGCAGTTGGAAGTAGGAAATAGCCTATCCAAATTCTTCCAAATAGCCTATCAGAGGAACTCTAGTTTTACAGCACATTGCACACCAAAAGCTCCTTTCCCAGTGTGAGAAAGGGGGGTCATTCGATAGCATGCTGCCATTCTGTGGCAGAGTAGGACAAAACAGGGACCCAGAACAGAGCAGAGGTGAATGAGAGTGTGAGTCAGACTAAGGGACAGTCAGGTGGAGTGCGACACAGCATAGCACAGTGTTGTTTTCCTGGAGACGTCTGTGTTTACAAGGCACTGGATTGGCTCTGGGGGTTTGAATGGAGTTAATCATAAGGAAGGGTTCACCAACTCTCCACATGTAATACATTTCAGTGTAGTCATCAGAATTTTCTGCTCAATGCTTTTCTAGTCAATGACACTCACATGGACATAACTCTTGTGTAGACAAAAATATTCTGACTCTTGTTTAGTATATAACAGCGTTTCCTGGTCTTGCTAACTGGGGCATTCTCGGTCAGAGGGAAATATTCTCTCTTTTCTGTTTCCAGGAATTTATTACAGAAGTAAATTTTTCTTTATTCTGGTCATTTTAAATACATTATACACTCTCTGTGTGGTCATTGTTAATTAAGTACGTAAGAACCGTAACCAAAAATATGAGGTGGATAATATTCTAGTGTTTTAAAACTACACAAGTAAGCTACAGCAAATTCAGTTACATGTTCTATATTCAGGTCTAGACACTTGCAAAGCACCACTACCCATGTATTAGGGATTACATTTTATATGTGAATGATAATTTGACTTCCTGACAGAAATTCAACCCCCATGTTTTATGTTGTAGTGCTGTGGTTCATGGTGGGTCCCCACACTGATACCCTTTGCTGTGTTTAGGAGCAGGGAGGCGAAGAGGAAGAGATTGAGGAGATTGACAAGGTCACACACCTCAAGAACCAGGTAGATGGGGTAAAGCAAATCATGACCCAGAATGTTGACCGCATCTTGGCCCGTGGGGAGAGACTGGACGACCTGATGGACAAATCGGAAGACCTTCAAGCAGGAGTAAGTCGTTAAATGTCACTCAAGCCTGAACTCTCAGTTATGCAGTTAACCCACAAAGACAAAGCTACTGTTACAAAGAGGCACAGAACTTTCTCCTGGCAAAAAACAAAAAACAAAACAGTACTATGTAGAAAAGGTTGAAGTGGTTTGTCTCATAGATTCTCCAGCCATCCCGTTTTGAGTGTAAAACTATTTTTGTTCATTTAGAAGTGGGTGTAGTACCATTTAACAAAAAACATGACTAATGAATTTGGTAGTAGCTGTGTTACACACACAGTAGCTGTGTGTGGTTTGGTCTTCTGTTTACTGTAGCCGTGTTTATACTATGTTCCATTACCACTGAATTGTTAACCCTGCTCACTGTTCAACCCCCAGGCCCAGAACTTCAAGCAGACATCTCAGAAGGTGGCACGCTCGTATTGGTGGAAGAATGTTAAGATTACCATGGTCATCATCGTCATTGTGCTCATCATTGTCCTCATCATCATCCTCCTAGCCACAGGAGTCATCCCAGTCAGTAACCCTGTTCCACCACCACCCACCATAAAGCCTCCTACTAATCCTTAACTAAGGTCTCTCTCTCTCTCTCTCTCTTTCTGCTTTTCTACATCATTCTTCCCCTCTCTCATCTGCCCACTTGTTCTCTCCCTTCTTTTATGCATAATGTAGTTTTTGCACATTTCCTCACACCTTCAGTTGTCATATGGGTGTCAGTTTCACAACTGCCAATGTGAAAGGGTCTGACCAGAACTTACACCACCACGTTTCTTCTTTAAACGGTTGGAATATGAACAGTACTTCTCAGTGTGTAGTTGTTCAAGTGGGCATTTGATCAAAGACGAAGCTAAGAAGTAGAATGAATTCAGAAATTTGGTGGCCTGTACATTGCCCATAAACAGGATGAGATGAATGAACAGGATAAAACTGTTACAATTTTGTGATCCCCTCCTTTTGTATTTTCCTTAGCATATTGTTGCTATTGAAAAGACAATTTGTTACTCTTCTTTTGAAGGAGCCTGTAATTTGCACACAGAAATGTGTAAACTTTCGGAAAGGTTAGCAGGACACGATGCCTCTCAGGAAGTTGAAATGTGTCTTTGCGTGGAGGGTTTCTGTGTCCTAAATGTCATTACACCCACGCCTCACGTAGGGTTTTAACCATGCACATTGCTTTGCTTTGATTAAATGAAGATGTCTCATAGCCAGCATTTTTAGCTAAGTTTACCACTAATGATTGGTATTCACAGTGATGCTGTAAGACTGCAGAAGTACACAAAAATTGCTTGTGCGCACGTGTGTGTGTGTGTGACCACAGCTTGATGGAAGACATTAGTATTTCATAGTTGAATGGCTTTTTGTCTTGAAGACACTGTTACTACTACAAGGTTCTCTCTTGCAAAGAAACAATTGAATTCTAACCACTTTTTCTGACCCTGTGACAATGCCATCTCAATATTTTTGTGTAGTTTTCATCGAGACCGACTAATTCAGATGTACTTTTTATGAAAGACAAAAGAGCAATATAGCTTAAATCAGATGAAATCAGACTGGTTTACTTGTCTTTATGTTACTGAATGGGCTGTGGGAGATTAGGGAGTCATCTGCATTGCCTGTATATAGATAGTCTCTGCATATATACAGTATGTAAATCAACCTTTAGCTCATGTGTTCATAATGGTTACCCATGAAAGAGGTTTAAGGATATTTATTTGTATTTTTATCTTGGTCCCGACCCTTGTTATTTTAATTTACAGCATGATAACAGTAATAACTTTTTTAATAGCTAAAAAAAATCAGTAATTGACACTGCTAATTCAGCCTTTGGCAAATATCTGTTCATGTCTAAAAATAAAGTTTGAAATGATAAATTGCTTTTTCATCTTTTTAATTCATTTTATCCATCCAAGGCTAGCTCTATTAACATTTGCACTAAGTTTTATTGTCTTGAACCCCTTGCAAGCTTATGAATCCAATGGGTAAATCTGAAATGTTTGTCAACCTATGCACCTCTGTTTAATAATTACTGCTGTATTGCCCAGATATTATTAGTACTTGTACAGATATTTATTTTGCACAGAATACATACATTATATTTACATGTTTGGATGGGAAGATATGGCGTTACATACATACACATCTCCCCTATAGTATTCATGTATATATTCTTTTGAACCTGGAGCAGTGGGCAGCTTGCTGCAGCACCCGGAGAGCAGTGAGGGGTTCGGTGCTTTGCTCAAGGGCAAATGACCAATGAGATCTTTTCTAAGAAAAAAAATGACATAGACTTCTGGGATTGAGCATGCACAAAGACTGGAGAAGGAATTTGAATACTTACAAGAAAGCTTACACATTCAAAATCTAACCTCATTGGGCGCAATGCCACTTCGGTGCACAATTTTGTGTTAACCACTAGAGGGAGGTAAAGTGTAACCTTACATTCCCAGTGTTCCATTTTTGCATTTGCCATGGAGAGGCATGTGACCAGTACAGCAAACAAACTTTGCCAGCATGATACTATTGCATATACAAATTTAAACATCTTACTGTATCATGACACTGCCAAAAAGTTACATTGCACAATCAGAGGTCAGGGGAGTCAGCCCAAGAACAACACCCAGGTCCAACTGTCTTATCAGCCCCCAGACTGTGGAAAAACTGGACTGGACCTGGCCACTGGCTCTTCAGCCTAAAACGTGAAGGTGGGATTATTGCTTCTTCTGACGCATTGACAAATTTGATCACTGAAACAAGCACATTAGATGAAAACTGATGAATCTGTGGTGTGTGCTGCTTCTTGCTCTCCTTGAGACAATCCAAGACAAGTTGATACTCAAAAGATGATCGCCAGCTTCAAAGAAGACATTCACTTATGCAATTACTTTAAAACAACATAAATGAATAAACCTTAAAGTTTAATCCATTGACATGATACCCTATTTGTGTGTCATTCAACATGGGATCCAGTCTTGGAAGAACAAACTGAATTGCCACTGCCAAATGTAATTTTAGAATTCTTCTGTGGAAATCGCTGAATGATTGTTTATTTGAATCGCTCACAGCTTAGTGATTCCAGAGTTTTATGTCAGCCAGAGGTTGCAGAAGTGATATTGTTTCTGGTTAATCTCTCTGACCCCAAAAAAGGTTGTATTGGTTTCTGGAGATTTTTTTTAATTGCAGTGGTCCAATAGTCCTCTAATCACTTAAAGTTCTTGACAATTTTAGATTTTGAAAGGTAAAAAACACCAAGGGACTATGCTGGATTGTCTGTTCATAAACTCAATCTACTCCATAGTATAATTTGACTACCAGATAGTGTTGCATGTACTACTCCATAAGCCATATTGGTCGACCTCTATCTACCTCCTAGTCCTGAAACTCATTGCAAAGTCTCCTATGCCCTTCCCTTGGTTGCTAAGTAATTGTTGAAAGTGAAACTCAAATTCTTGCTTATTCATGCATGCTTTTCACAAAATGTTCCAAGTTTGATTGACAATGTACTCTATGTTCTGCAGAAATGTCAAAAGTACACACTTCCCATTCTCAGAAGTACCCCATTCCCATTCCAATTCCCAAGTAGAAGTACAGATACTTATGTAAAAAAAGACTTTGGTAAAAGTGTAAGTACTGAGTTGACCTCCTTACTCAAGTAAAAGTGAAGTGGGAGCAGGCTCTGAAATGTACTTAAAGTATAAAAGTAAAAAATAAAAAGTGCTCTAACCTGTTTAAAGGACTATTTTTTGATGGTTGTTTTTGGTACAGGAAGCAGACTGTAGCCTACAATACTCTAAATTAACCTAAATTAAATCAGCCTTAATTTTGGTAAAGCAAACCACAACTGCCATAAATTAAAAATATTGGTACTTTCCTTCAGTTGCCAAAGACAAAACTAACTAGCATGTTTTGGTTATGTATACTTTACTTGAGTACTTTCCATACTTTATGCAATTATCTGTACTTTCTACTCCTTATATTTAAAAAAAATATCTTTGTTACTCATTTCGGCTTGTTTTCATTCCTGCTTGCATTCAAAAAAAAATCTGATAAATTGTGCCATCTGGGTAGAGTGAATTTGATTATGGTTGCCATTGTGCACAATCGTACGCAAAGAGATGTGGATGTAACAAGGATGGGAGAGCTAGACTTGCAGCAGGACCGAATGTGTTACATCAAGCACATGTGACACCACACTATTCAAGGTGAAACTGGAGTAGGCCTAGACCTTTTCAAGTTTATACATAGCCTAGCCTAGGCTACAATTTGATTTATCATTGTAATCAATCAATGTTGGTATATCAGACAAAATAAAGGGCTGAATCAACTAGAAAAGAAAAATAAATCTCTTTTTTCGTTTTTTCGTATTATATAATGCTATCATATAAGCCTTTACAACTTGAAGTGTCACAAAGCATCATAAAGCTGTTAATTTGTTAATTGTCTTTTTATGTCCAATTCATGACTAATAATGAAGAGTTAGAAACACTCAGTGCATATTCCAAGTAAAGCGATTCATGAATTACCCATTAAAATTACAGACATACCATTACAGACAAATACAGACAAAAAAACAGCGCAGTTATGCAGAAGCTAATTCCCTCAAGTAAGCTATAACCTACATTGCTTCTTGTTTTGCAGTTGTACAGTTGTTATAATCTTACCTAATGTAGCATTTACATTAGCAATGTAGCAGTTGCATTTGTGTTCTTTGTTGTGAATGCTTCATGCAGCGCAGTTGATAATATTGTTTCTTGTTGTGTTTCCGTATCTGTTGCAGTGGACAGTAGGCCTATATTAGGCCTAGACAAGCCTACATTTTATGAATTAAATTACCTCTGTTGAAAATGACTGCATGGGCCCTCGCAAATGTGACCAAATCACAATGGTGGTACTAGATAAGCCAAATAATTTCTGAGGTGCTAATGGCGTAGGTCGTCTATGTCTCAACATCATGCATTAACCATGGATCAAAGCAAACTCATGCATGTATTTCAGGATGTCATACTAAGCCTTAACTGTGCAGTGGCATCTTTAGAGCATCTATAGAGCTCACATCTCACTATTTTTTTTCCTTTAGAGCTCTGGCATGCTGTATCTCAATGTTTAGTTGTTCAAGTGAGCAATTTATCAGGAGGAAAGCTAAAATTGTTTATAGGAATGTTGGGCCCCGTACACTGACCTGTAAACAGAACAGCATTCTTTTAGATTTTGTGATTTTCACGAGCAAACTGTGTCTTTGAAAAAGTGAAAAGACAAATCAGTAATGTTGATACCCTTCTGTCAGAAGTAAAGTTGCAGAAAAGTTGATAAAACATGATGCATTTCAGGATGTTGACTGGATGAATGAAGGGTTTCCCATCTCCTAAATATCATTCCCCATGTTTCTTATTAAAAATGCACATTTCTTTGCTGATTTGACAGTAGCCCAGGTCAAATTGTTTTTTTTTACCGCAGAGCTGGGCACATATAGACACTTTTAGAATTACTGAGCATGAATCATATTGAAGTTCCAAAGACTGGTTAATTGATTATTATGCTACATTACATATGAGAGCATCTCTAGCGAGAGCACCACAATATTCAACAACAATCCTCTACACTTCTATTATTACACACAAAAGATCAAGTCTGTGAACATTAAACAAAACACAAACAGGCAGTTGCAAAAAGCAGAAATCCAATAGTTCGTGGTAAATAAATCCAAAGTAACAAAGTTGGTAGAGTTCAGAACACAAGTAATCCACTGGTAAGCAAAACACTGGCGCAGGCAAAAAGCACGAGAATCAAACATCAGAATAACACTCACGACAAGGAACACGGTCAGACAATCAGACAAAGTGCAAAGGAAGAACTGGGGAATATATAGGGAAGGGAGCAATGTAACAAACAAGGGACAGGTGAAACTCATTACAGCAATCAAGGACATGAGGGCCGGGTGCAGAGCAGGGGAGGAGAAAGGGGCAGGACAGACAGCAAAACAGAAGCACATGGACAAGGTAAACAATACACGGAGATTGCAAAACTCAGACAGTCCAGTAGGTGGCCAGATTGTCGAGAGCAGGATCATGACAGTACCCCCCCTCTAATGGACGCCTCCTGGCGTCCCTTTGGTTGAGGTAGGGTGTTGGCGACGGAAGTCCTTGACTAAGTTGGGGTCTAGGATATGCCGGGCCGGAACCCAGCACCTCTCCTCAGGGCCGTAGCCCTCCCAGTCTACGAGGTACTGGAGACCCCGGCCCCGGCAACGAACATCCAAGAGTCTTTTAACTGTGTAAGCCTCTGATCCATCTATGAGGCGGGGGGGAGGTGGGGGAGCATTGGATGGGTGCATGGGGCTACAGATAAAGGGTTTAATGCGGGAAACATGAAAGGTGGGGTGGATGCGGTGTAAAGGAAAAGGGAGTTTAAGGCGGACGGCTGTGGGACTGATGATCTTGGTGATGGGGAATGGGCCGATGAACCGTGGGGAAAGCTTGCGGGATTCGACCCTCAGGGGCAGGTCTCGTGTGGACAACCACACCCGTTGACCCTGACAGTAGGAGGGGGCTCGGGACCGACGTCTCTCGGCCTGGGTCTTCATCCGGGCAGCCGAACGGAGAAGGGTGGTGCGGGTACGCCTCCAGGTCCGCAGACAGCGCCGGATGAATCCCTCCGCGGATGGTACCCCGACTTCCTCCTCCTGGTCCGGGAACAACGGGGGTTGGTAACCCAAGGAGCACTCGAAGGGGGATTTGCCCGTGGCGGATGATATGTGGGAGTTGATGGTGTATTCGACCCAAGGTAGCTGTCGGCTCCAGGCGGAAGGGTTCTGGGAAACCATGCAGCGCAGCACGGTCTCTAAAGATTGGTTAGCCCTCTCGGATTGACCATTGCTCTGTGGGTGAAAACCAGAAGAGAGACAAACAGAGGCACCAAGCAATTTGCAAAAGGCTTTCCAAAAAGAAGAGGTGAACTGGGGCCCTCTGTCGGTAACCACTTCTACGGGGAGACCATGGATACGGAAGACATGTTGAATCATGAGTTGGGCAGTGTCTTTGGCTGAGGGGAGACCAGGCAGGGGAACAAAATGAACTGACTTGGAAAAACGATCGACAATAGTGAGAATGGTGGTGTTACCGTCAGAAGGGGGCAAACCAGTCACGAAGTCTAGGGCAATGTGGGACCAGGGCCTTAGGGGTACAGTTAGTGGTTGAAGCAATCCGGCAGGTGGTTGGTTGGAGGTTTTATTTTGTGCGCACATAGGACAGGACTGGACGAAACGGATGACATCGTTCTTGATGGATGGCCACCAGAAGCGTCTCCCAATGAAGGCTTGGGTTCTACTGGATTCGGGATGGCAGGAGAGTTGAGAAGAGTGCCCCCACTGCAGGACCTGTGAACGAACAGAACTGGGAACATACAGGCGATTAGCAGGACACTGACTGGGACCCGCCTCAACGAGCGACTCAATGTCGAGGCGGGCCGCTCCAACAATACGATTAGACGGGATGATAGGGTCTGGATCAGGGCTCTCTTTGCAAGAAGTAAACTGTCGGGATAATGCATCAGGTTTAGTGTTCTTGTGGCCAGGACGGTAAGAGAGAGTGAAGTTGAAACGGGAGAAAAATAGGGACCAACGTGCCTGTCGGGGGTTTAATCTTTTAGCTTGACTAATATACTGTAAATTTTTATGATCCGTCCACACGAGGAACGGTACCGGGGCGCCTTCCAGCCAGTGCCTCCACTCCTCCAGGGCTAACTTGACGGCTAAAAGCTCCCGGTTTCGCACATCATAGTTCTGTTCCGCAGGTGAGAGACGATGTGAGAAGAAGGCACACGGGTGGATACGGTTATCCTTGGAGGAGCGTTGAGAAAGGACTGCTCCGACGCCCACTTCGGAGGCATCGACCTCAACGATAAATTCACGCTCGGGATCAGGCTGGGTCAGAACAGGGGCCGAAGTGAAGCGCCTCTTCAGTTCATCGAAAGCTTTCTCTGCTTCAGATGACCAGGAATACCTGACCTTCGAGGAGGTCAGGGCAGTAAGTGGAGCGGCGATGGTGCTGAAGTTTCGTATGAATCGCCGGTAGAAATTGGTGAAACCTAGAAAACTCTGCAGCCCTCGACGAGTGGTGGGTGTAGGCCACTCAACCGCCCTCACCTTCTGCCGGTCCATATGAATGGACCCCGGGGAGATGACGTGGCCGAGGAAGGAGACCGACTCCTGATGAAACTCACATTTCTCAGCTTTTACGTAGAGTTGATTCTCAGAGACTCACCGGTATGGTGACCTGACGGACGGTTGCCAGCTTGGCCCCCGTTAAGGCGTTAGCTACCAGGGGCACCTTGAGATCTTCGACAGGAAGCCCCCACTGGTTCACCAGGCCGGCGTCGATGAAGCTTTCCTCCGCACCCGAATCGATGAGGACCTCCGTCTCTCGTCGTTGTGTTCCCCAGGTCAGGACGGCAGGAAGGAGGGTCCGCTGGGTAGGTGAGGGGTTGGTTGAAGTGACGCTCACCCGTACCCCTCTCACGGGTGAGCGCGGGCTTTTACCGGGCAAGCGGCAAGGTAGTGTCCAGGCTTACCACAGTATTGGCATAGGCGGGCTTGTAGTCTTCGCCGTCTCTCCTCCACGCTCAGGCCAATCCACCTGCATCGGCTCCGGAGTTGGCACGATGGGAGGTGGAGAAGAAGAGGTAGCGAGACGGGTGGTTCCTCCACCCACAGCCCCGGATGCCCTGAAACCTTCAACGTTGCTGCAGCCTCGTATCGACGCGGATGGCCAGATCGACCAGCCCCTCGCAGGTCTCAGGCAGGTCATGGTCAACTCCTCCGAGAGACCGTTTAGGAAGGTGTCAAACAGAGCCTTTTTACCCCAGCCTGATGAGATCGCCAGGGTCTGGAAATCAATGGCAAAGTCCGAAACTGATCGGGAACCCTGGCGTAGATGGAGCAATTCGCTTGCGGCTTTGTGTCCGTGTTTGGAGCGGTCGAAGACTCGCTTCATTTCGGAGGCGAATTCTCGGAAATCATCACAGGCTGGGGTCTCCGCTTCCCAAACAGCCGTTCCCCACTCTCGAGCTCGCCCCGACAACTGGATGATGACGTAAGCCACCTTGGCTCGCTCAGTGGAGAATGACCCGGGCTGGAGGCTAAAAATCAAGGAACACAAAAATGAAACGACAGGTACCAGGCTCACCAGCGTACCTCTCGGGTGGAGGCAATCTAGGCTCGTGGATCAACGATGCTGCTTGAGCGATTGGTACCGGAGATTCAGGCTGCACGGAAAGACCCATGGTCGATTGGAGTGGCTGAACTCTGAAAGTGAGACTCTAAGGTCTCTAAGGTCTTCAATCAGCGCCTGATGCCGGCCCAGCAGAGACCCATGTTGCTGGATGGCCGAAGAAAAATGTCCTGGATCTGCTGGGTCCATCTTCTTGGTCTGATTGTACTGTGACAGACTAAATGGGACCCAAAAGCAGATCGATGCAAAAAGTTTATTACAACAAGTCAGGGATAAATTCAAAAAAGGGACAAAGCTCAGAAGATCAAAAATCCAAAAGATAATCCAACAAAAAGGTCAAAGAAGTCTTGGGGGAAAAAACACAGAAACAGGCAGTTGCAAAAAGCAGAAATCCAATAGTTCGTTGTAAATAAATCCAAAGTAACAAAGTTGAGAATCAAACATCAGAATAACAACTCACGACAAGGAACACGGTCAGACAATCAGACAAAGTGCAAAGGAAGAACTGGGGAATATATAGGGAAGGGAGCAATGTAACAAACAAGGGACAGGTGAAACTCATTACAGCAATCAAGGACATGAGGGCCGGGTGCAGAGCAGGGGAGGAGAAAGGGGCAGGACAGACAGCAAAACAGAAGCACATGGACAAGGTAAACAATACACGGAGATTGCAAAACTCAGACAGTCCAGTAGGTGGCCGGATTGTCGAGAGCAGGATCATGACAAGTATGTTATCTAATGAAGTCTGTTGTGTTAGCTATAGCCCTTTAGAGAAAGTCGCCGTTGATAGACAGTGCAACAGCAGGAGCTCCACTTTTATGTTTATGTGACCTAACATCTGATATTCATAATCACATTTTTCATGCTGAGTGAGTCCTTGCACTTTTCATTACCTGCAGAGATGGGTGAATTTAATCTATTTACACAATAGTAATAAATCTCTTTCAATTACACATACACATGATCTTTTGAATAATCAAACTTCAGACATCTGGTCATTCCAAAGACAACAAGAATTCCCTGTGAAATGCAGATATGGAAACATGCTAGCGAGGAAAAAGAGATCACAGAAATTCATTTCTGCAGCACAGCACACATCAAACGCTCTTTCCATAGAGGGGGTCATTCAGTTTTCACAGGTTTGGCAGCTGAATGAACTGAATCCTGAAGATAAATATATGTGTATACCAAGAGCAGTCATCATAATGGAATTTACTTCCTATTGGCCTGCAGAGATGATTAATAAATAAGAGGGCCCTCAAGCCATTAACTTTCAGAGGACTGACTCAAGCCAGAACTTATTGTGTGTTTGTGTTACCACACATCCCATTTGATGATGCAATCACCCCTACAAACAGAGAAGCACTGTTACAAAAATGGGGACTTTCTCCCCTTGCATGGACTGTGTGGGAAAGTCTGGAGTGGTTTCCATTGTTGACCGTTTGTGTGTTTGCACAAACTTCTGCAAAGAAAGCAGATATGAGGTTATTCAGATTCATTATTCATGCCGTAAACTGACATTTGAGGTTATTTTCTTACTGTTACTATCATAACGAAGTGTGTGCAGTGTTAGATTTTCACCTACCAATTATGTTACTTTGAGAAAAAGACAAATCAGTAATATTCTGAAGGTGCCAGTTATACATACTAAAGCCTCTGAAACTTTAGTAGACTGGATGCCTCTTTTCTTGGGGGGGCGCATTGTGGTCATTGCACTGTTTCATCCTTGCTTTGTTTAGATTACATGAAGCTGTCTCTCAGCTGGAAGTTTTTAGCCACTAAGACTTTTGACCACTTCAGATTGGTATTTATCGGGATTCAACACTGTGTGTGTGTGTGTGTGTGTGTTGGGGAGACATTGAAGGACCACTGTTTCTGGAAAGCACTGTTACCAAAAACCTATTAACTTCACTTGAGCCCTCTCTTCTGTTATGGTTCTCACTCCGAAAAAACAGTAGAAGGCTCTGAAGTGATTTTCTAATGATTGTGAAGCTGCACATAACTTACATCAGATGAAATCAGACCAATATTGTTTTAATGTTACTGAGACCTTGTCTAGATTGTCGTTTCCATCTTAAAGCAGAGTTCTAAAACAGAGTCTTGATATATGTGTCTGTTAAGAGTTCTCTGCAGGCTACAATAACATAGATAGTATATCAACAATCACACTGGCGAAATAATAGTTAATCTATTCATACTCAAGCTGTTTTAACATTGTAGAAGCAGATTTCAACTAAACAACAGCTGTAAGCATACAACAAGGTCAAAAATACTTGTGATTTGATATTCACATTAGTAACAGTAGTAATGATGGATAATTAGACTGTTAATTACTCAGTTTTCCTCCCTGCAAGGATCACTTGAACGAGTCATGTGATAGGAGCGTGACCAATAGGGGCTCATCATTTCCAAATGTTTGTGTCCAGAATCCACATTAGAAAGACAATGCAATGTTTTAAAACTAGTTTGAGGCACACAACATTATGGAATTGTTTTGCTTCAGGAAAACTAAATTGGTGGAGTAGCATAAATGAGTAACAAGGTTGTTGCACATTCATACAAATCCACATTAATGTGCATAGCCTCAGTGGGCTTTGGCCAGATTTAAGAGTCATTGCCAGTAAATAGCCTCTACTTGTTTTACCAAATTGAAAATTCCCCATTAACACCAAATATTAAACCAAAATGCTTATTAATGAATAGCTTTATTTTTTAAATTCTGTTGTTTATTATGCTACTCGCTAAGAATCATGTTTGTGGGGTTGATTCCATGACAGAATCATTTAATTTGTGAGCACATTTTATTTGTCATAGAAGTCGAAGCGAGCCGTCCTTCTTGGACACAAAAAAGAAGCCCGCTCCGGCAGGGGACGAGGAAGGGCGGATTATGCCTGCAGCAAGGGACTCCCGTATGTACTTGTCCATGGCCTCCGTCTCGGCAATACACAGAGATTGCAAAACTCAGACAGTCCAGTAGGTGGCCGGATTGTCGAGAGCAGGATCATGACAAGTATGTTATCTAATGAAGTCTGTTGTGTTAGCTATAGCCCTTTAGAGAAAGTCGTCGTTGATAGACAGTGCAACAGCAGGAGCTCCACTTTTATGTTTATGTGACCTAACTTCTGATATTCATAATCACATTTTTCATGCTGAGTGAGTCCTTGCACTTTTCATTACCTGCAGAGATGGGTGAATTTAATCTATTTACACAATAGTAATAAATCTCTTTCAATTACACATACACATGATCTTTTGAATAATCAAACTTCAGACATCTGGTCATTCCAAAGACAACAAGAATTCCCTGTGAAATGCAGATATGAAAACATGCTAGCGAGGAAAAAGAGATCACAGAAATTCATTTCTGCAGCACAGCACACATCAAACGCTCTTTCCATAGAGGGGGTCATTCAGTTTTCACAGGTTTGGCAGCTGAATGAACTGAATCCTAAAGATAAATATATGTGTATACCAAGAGCAGTCATCATAATGGAATTTACTTCCTATTGGCCTGCAGAGATGATTAATAAATAAGAGGGCCCTCAAGCCATTAACTTTCAGAGGACTGACTCAAGCCAGAACTTATTGTGTGTTTGTGTTACCACACATCCCATTTGATGATGCAATCACCCCTACAAACAGAGAAGCACTGTTACAAAAATGGGGACTTTCTCCCCTTGCATGGACTGTGTGGGAAAGTCTGGAGTGGTTTCCATTGTTGACCGTTTGTGTGTTTGCACAAACTTCTGCAAAGAAAGCAGATATGAGGTTATTTAGATTCATTATTCATGCCGTAAACTGACATTTGAGGTTATTTTCTTACTGTTACTATCATAACGAAGTGTGTGCAGTGTTAGATTTTCACCTACCAATTATGTTACTTTGAGAAAAAGACAAATCAGTAATATTCTGAAGGTGCCAGTTATACATACTAAAGCCTCTGAAAGGTTAGTAGACTGGATGCCTCTTTTCTTGGGGGGGCGCATTGTGGTCATTGCACTGTTTCATCCTTGCTTTGTTTAGATTACATGAAGCTGTCTCTCAGCTGGAAGTTTTTAGCCACTAAGACTTTTGACCACTTCAGATTGGTATTCATCGAGATTCAACACTGTGTGTGTGTGTGTGTGTGTGTGTTGGGGAGACATTGAAGGACCACTGTTTCTGGAAAGCACTGTTACCAAAAACCTATTAACTTCACTTGAGCCCTCTCTTCTGTTATGGTTCTCACTCCGAAAAAACAGTAGAAGGCTCTGAAGTGGTTTTCTAATGATTGTGAAGCTGCACATAACTTACATCAGATGAAATCAGACCAATATTGTTTTAATGTTACTGAGACCTTGTCTAGATTGTCGTTTCCATCTTAAAGCAGAGTTCTAAAACAGAGTCTTGATATATGTGTCTGTTAAGAGTTCTCTGCAGGCTACAATAACATAGATAGTATATCAACAATCACACTGGCGAAATAATAGTTAATCTATTCATACTCAAGCTGTTTTAACATTGTAGAAGCAGATTTCAACTAAACAACAGCTGTAAGCATACAACAAGGTCAAAAATACTTGTGATTTGATATTCGCATTAGTAACAGTAGTAATGATGGATAATTAGACTGTTAATTACTCAGTTTTCCTCCCTGCAAGGATCACTTGAACGAGTCATGTTATAGGAGCGTGACCAATGGGGGCTCATCATTTCCAAATGTTTGTGTCCAGAATCCACATTAGAAAGACAATGCAATGTTTTAAAACTAGTTTGAGGCACACAACATTATGGAATTGTTTTGCTTCAGGAAAACTAAATTGGTGGAGTAGCATAAATGAGTAACAAGGTTGTTGCACATTCATACAAATCCACATTAATGTGCATAGCCTCAGTGGGCTTTGGCCAGATTTAAGAGTCATTGCCAGTAAATAGCCTCTACTTGTTTTACCAAATTGAAAATTCCCCATTAACACCAAATATTAAACCAAAATGCTTATTAATGAATAGCTTTATTTTTTAAATTCTGTTGTTTATTATGCTACTCGCTAAGAATCATGTTTGTGGGGTTGATTACATGACAGAATCATTTAATTTGTGAGCACATTTTATTTGTCATAGAAGTACAAGATCTGGGCCCCTTTATTTGAAGACAACTGCAATGTTTAGAGAATCTGGCTCACCACACACTTCTGGAAATTTAAGTGTTGATTGGTTGTTGTTTCTGGGACCAATGAACTGGGGTGTCTCTTACTACATTTTGTTCCGTCATTGTACTGTATAGGAAGGTTTGAAAGGCAGCATTAACTTACTTCAGTAAGAACCTTCTCAAGCAAAAAACACTATCTGTAAGGGATAGTCACTCCTCTGAACTGGCTTCCTTACAGTTGGAGAATTAACCACTGGAGGGAGGCAAAGCATAACTCTCAATTCACAGTGACCTATTTCACATGTGCCATCAGGGAGAGGTATTAAAAGCATGCTGGAGAGTGGATCAGATTTATCTCACACACAGTGTTATTCCATATGTATGCAGTGCCTTCACTTTTTGCACCAGAAACCTCTGTACAGGTTCCGTGAAAATTTTTAGTTGTTTATGCAATATCTAAACTCTGTTGAATTTGGACATTCTCTCATCTGGGGTTACGCATATGAAAATTCTACTCTGTCTGGCCAGTGTCTATCTAGTTATGATTGTGGAGTGTAAACAACTGAACAGAGAGTCTGTGTTTGGTCAAAGGATGCTGTGTTCCTGCAATTTGGGCCAAGTCATGACAGAAGTCATGTGCATGTTAGCGTGGCCTCCTCCTTACACATTCATAAACAAGAGGGAACAAATGGCCGAGTGTCTGTGAGTAAGTATTCTGCAGTTTAAGACTCTCTGCTACTCAACTGCATTACTTAATATTTGTCAGCACTTTTACCATCAAAAGCCTAATGGCTCTATGTCCTTTGTGTGCAGTGCTTAGTAAAATATATTCAGCTATCCAAAAGAGAGAACCACAATGACATAGATGTCTAGAGCAGGTTACAAACCTAGAAATATGAATCTGAAAACATTTCATATGAGCCAGTGAGGTCTATTATAGACATGGTGTCATATACTGTTTAGTTTTGGTTTCAATTTCATTCCGGGGAAAAGGAAAGTATTTCAACCCATGCATCCTTTAGATGGAACTCAATAACACAAGAGCGGAATTAATTGTACAGCCCAAGGCAGCATCTTTCCAAATGTTGCTTTGGAGATGACAGTTATTTTGTTATCTGTTGAATTAATTCCAGATGTTTAAGCATGCAGCATTGGCACTGAAGCAGCCCTTGATATGAAATGTGTAGGTGGTTGATTAAGTAAAGTCAGAGAGGTACACTGTGAAATATCACTATATCAGATTTAAGGGGATATTTTAACTATGCTGATGACATGAATCTGTATTTTAAATGTTTTGATATTTTACATTTTACATTATTTTTCTATGTACTACAGTTTGGTGAGAAATAACCCTATAGCCTATAGCCTATATCATAATAGGGCCAACAAATGTCAGCTGAACAGAGAG
Source organism: Tenualosa thibaudeaui (assembly GCA_027481765.1). Classification (NCBI taxonomy): domain Eukaryota; kingdom Metazoa; phylum Chordata; class Actinopteri; order Clupeiformes; family Clupeidae; genus Tenualosa; species Tenualosa thibaudeaui. The sequence goes on along the minus strand of JAIFZK010000018.1, from coordinate 5,738,280 downwards.
TTGTCTCTGTGGTTGTCTTAACTTCCTCTTCAAAGCCTTTTTTCTGCACCTTCTGACAGCATCAATCAGCCATACAAATGAAAAAAGAGAACATGCACACAACTTTCATGTGTTCAAAGAGTCCAATGAAAACAAATTCACTTTCAGTTCTGTCTGTGGTTTTACAGCTTCCTGTTACATTCTCTACCCATTTTTCTCCACCCATTTCCAACCTCTGTATCAATTCTCTGTAACCCTTTCATTTTCTTGATAATGGTGATTTGGTGAATCATTTTATAGATACTATAGGGGACATTTTCCTGAATTTTTCATGGGAACCACAGACATTCCTATTTCTACAGTCAATATTATTAAAGTAATATTATTTGTCAATATTATAGTCAATATTATTAAAGCAATGTTTTGACTTCAAAGATCGGGGACAATGTGGGTTTTCTTGTATTTCACAAGGGACAGACCACCAAAATCGGGGACTGTCCCTGGAAATCGGGGTCGTTTAGTCACCCTATACTAGACCCCCTAAAACCGTTTCAAGTCTTTCTTTCTTTTTTCTTTCTTTCCAATGAATGTTTTCAAAACTGTTTAAACAAACACAACTTGAAAACGACGAGGGACAGAAGGAGTTGTTTAAATCCTCCCAGGAAGGGTTGAAACAAATAGCAATCCTGTTAGGATAGTGTTAAGTATTAACCAATATTAAGGGTTTCCTGTTCCTGGGAAATAAGGAGTTGGAAATGCAAGAATTCTACTCAGCATTGTAGACCATCTGAAGTTGCTCTAGTCTAGATATAGGCCTTGATGTTTTTAATCCCATCAAACACCTGATCAGTGTTTTCCAGTCTGTTTAGCTTCCTGCTGTTTAGTTGTGAAGTCTTATTTAAAAATGCATAAGAATATATGTATATATGCCTTGAGAATCTGGACAACTCTAGTTAATATCTAGATAATATGTTTCCATGTTAACCATCTCTGTTTTGCTGTCAGAGAGACCTGTCAGGCTTTGTTTAGGTATTTTTTCCTCTTGGCAGACAACTGACACAAGTCTCCAGTAGGGGTGGGAGAAAAACTGTACTGTCCTGCTGCCAGTGTCTCGGGACACCCAGCCACTGTCTCTCGACACTCAGCCACTGCCGCGCACGTGGTACTCTGCCAATGTATGGTGGCTCAATCGCTGTCCGGTGTAACAGTGAATTCAGCTCCATTAATGAACTATAGGCTATGTGTTTTCACGAAAGTCACACAAGCCTATACAACCACATGTACGCAAAACGAAACAGGGCGCTTTCGCTTTTCACCATTAAGACGTTATTTTGGCTAATTTACATAAAGTATTTATTTTTGTAATATTCACCCTATATGCCACATTTCGTTACATATATTGTATTTATACATGTGTAATGACAAAGAAGTTGAATCTAATGTAATCCCTATATCTTTAACAATATTGACAATGGATCTACAGAAAGGAAAAGGAGGGGAGTGTTGTCCTAAAAAACGTCTCATATGTGTCCAACTACTTTTTCGGACTTTAATTAGGCCAACAAAAATGGCTGAGTTCATTTCTCGCAAACATACACATTTGTTACACATAAATGCAGGATACAATATGGACTAAGATAAACAATTAATTACCGGCGGTGGCTATTAATGTGAAGAAAAAACAGTGGAGGTTTTTACTAGTTGTAAAGGCTAAAAAGTATTTCACTCCTCAGGCTACTTCTTCTTCTTCAAAAAAAAAAAAAGCATTTGTGAAATAAGTCGGTGTTTGCAAATTATTTTTGTTTTGGTTTTTAATTCGTTTTAAAAACTAATTTTGAAGCAAGTGTAATGGATGTTTGTAAATTTTGAAGGTGGGGAAAATACACCACTGGAACCCTTTTGCGCACTCAGCCATGAAATTAATGTCCCTTGACATAGGCCTAAGGATAAGTGTGACAGACATCATCAGTTCAAATTCATTGTGAATTTTTATATGGATATTTATTCAGGCTCATAGGTAGATAGATAAAAACTGTTAAGAGACGTCATGCCTATCCCCTCATTATGTTGACAAATGTGGTGTTAAGTACAGACTGAGACCCAAATGCAGATTGGTGTAAGAGATTTATTTACAGTGCTCAAAATGATACAAAAAGGGAAAAAGCTCAGAAGATCGAAAACAAAAGGGCGTAAGTAATCCAACAAAGGGTTCCAAAAAACTGGGTCCGGGGAAAAAACACACAAAAGATCAATACTATACAAAGTCAATCAGAGAACGAGCGGGCAGGAGGGAATCACAAAAAACCAAACATCCAGAGCGTTAACAGGCAGTTCAAATCCAAAAGTATCCACAAAGTTCAAGAAGTACAAAAACTCAAAAAATATCCAATGGAAAAGACATTAACAGCGATAGCGAGAACAGGCGCGAGAAACAAGCTTTATCAGACAGATACGTAGTTCACAACACACGGAATACGGTCAGACAATCAGACAAGGAGCAAAGGAAGGACTGGGGTATATATAGGGAAGGGGAGCACTATAACAAACAAGAAACAGGTGATACTCATTACAGGGAATAGGATCGTGAGACACAGGTGTAGAGCAGGGGAGGAGAAAGGGGCAGGGCAGACAGCAAAACAGAAACACATGGGTGAAGTAAACAAAGCACAGAGGTTGCAAAATGTTGATAGTCCAGTAGGTGGCTGGACTCGCAGGGAGCAGGATCATGACAGTACCCCCCCTCTAACGGACGCCTCCTGGCGTCCCTTTGGCCGAGGTGGGATGTTGGCGGCGAAATTCTTTGATTAAATTGGGGTCTAAGATATGCCGGGCCGGAACCCAGCACCTCTCTTCAGGGCCGTAGCCCTCCCAGTCTACGAGGTACTGGAGTCCCCGGCCTCGGTGACGAACGTCCAAGAGTCGTTTCACCGTGTATGCCTCTGACCCATCAATGAGGCGGGGGGGTGGTGGGGAAGCAGGGGAAGGGTGCATGGGGCTGCAGACAAAGGGCTTAATTCGGGAGAAACCACCTCTATGGGAAGACCATGGATTCGGAACACGTGCTGTATCATTAGTTGGGCTGTGTCTTTGGCTGAGGGAATGATCAACAACAGTGAGGATTGTGGTGTTACCAGCAGAGGGAGGCAAGGGAGGTTGTAGAAGTCTGGCAGGAGGGTAAAGTTAAATCGAGAGAAGAATAGGGACCAACGTGCTTGCCGAGGGTTTAGTCTTTTAGCCTGACTGATATATACATTTTTATGGTCTGTCCAAACGAGAAATGGTACTGGGGCGCCCTCCAACCAGTGCCTCCACTCCTCGAGGGCTAATTTGACGGCTAGTAGTTCTCGATTACCCACATCATAATTTTGTTCCGCCGGGGAGAGACGATGGGAGAAAAAAGCACAGGGATGAATGCGGTTATCGTTGGAGGAGCGTTGAGAGAGCACCGCTCCAACGCCCACCTCAGAAGCGTCGACCTCCACGATAATTTGGCGATCCGGATCAGGTTGGGTCAGGACAGGAGCCGAGGTGAACCGCCTCTTCAGTTGCCGGAAGGCATTCTCTGCTTCAGATGACCAGACGAATTTGGTCTTCGGGGAAGTCAGGGCAGTGAGTAGGGTGGCAATGGTGCTAAAGTTGCGCACGAAGCGGCAATAAAAATTGGCGAATCCTAAGAAGCTTTGTAATCCTCGACGATTGGTAGGTGTAGGCCACTCCAAGACAGCTTTCACCTTCTGTTGATCCATATGGATGGATCCTGGGGAGATGACGTGGCCAAGAAAGGATACGGTCTCCTGGTGGAACTCGCACTTCTCCGTTTTCACGTAGAGCTGGTTGTCAAGTAGGCGCTTCAGGACGGCGGGGACGTGGGAAACATGCTCCGATAGAGATTTCGAAAAAATTAAAATATCAAGGAACACAAAAACGAAGTGATTTAACATGTCTCTAAGGACATCATTAACAAATGTCTGGAAAACGGCGGAGGCGTTAGTGAGTCCAAATGGCATTACTAGGTACTCATAATGTCCAGAGGCGGTGTTGAAGGCTGTCTTCCACTCATCCCCCTCACGTATGCGGACCAGGTGATAAGCGTTCCGCAGGTCTAATTTAGTAAAGACCTTGGCACCTTGCAGGAGCTCAAAGGCGGAGGACATGAGGGGAAGAGGGTAACGATTCTTGATCGTGATGTTGTTAAGGCCGCGATAATCTATGCAAGGTCGGAGCGAGCCATCTTTCTTGGACACGAAGAAGAAGCCCGCTCCGGCTGGGGACGAGGAAGGACGGATAATGCCCGCCGCCAGAGAGTGATTGATATATTTGTCCATAGCCTCCGTCTCGGTGCGGGATAGGGAATATAGCCGCCCCTTGGGTGGAGAAGTGCCAGGGAGGAGGTCAATAGCACAATCGTAGGACCGGTGGGAAGGCAAGGACGAGGCACAGGATTTGCTAAAAACTGATTTAAGGTCCATGTAAATCGGGGGTACCGCCGACAAATCAGGGAATTCTTCGGACTGGATAGGGATGGATCTAATGGAAATGCTGGCTTGGGTGAGACAACAAGCCTGGCAGGAGGGAGACCATGCTACTACGCGCCTCTCTGCCCAGTCGATGTGTGGATTATGTTTTAGTAACCATGGGTGCCCCAGAACTACTGGTGTATCAGGAGAGTCAATGACATAAAACTTGATTAGTTCACAATGAGTTTTGAGGAGACAGAGACTCACCGGTATGGTGATTTGACGTACGGTAGCCAGCTTGACCCCCGTTAGTGCATTTGCTACTAGGGCCTCCTTGAGATTCTCGGTAGGAAGCCCCCATTGAGTTATCAAGCCGGCGTCCATGAAGCTCTCCTCTGCGCCTGAGTCAACGAGAACCTCCGTCTCTCGCCGTTGGTCTCCCCAGGTTAGGACGGCAGGGAAGAGAGTTCGCTGGATAGGAGAGGGGAAGGTTGGTGTTACGCTCACTCGTACCCCTCTCACGGGTGAGCGTGGGCTTTTACTGGACATCTTGCGAGGTAGTGTCCAGGCTGGCCACAGTACATGCATAGACGTGAGTGTCTTCGCTGTCTCTCCTCCGAAGTCAGGCGAGTCCGGTCCACCTGCATCGGCTCTGGCGTTAATACGATAGGAGGTGGAAAGGACAGGGAGGCAGCGAGACGGGTGGTTCCTCCACCCACAGCCCCGGATGCCCGAAAGCGTCGACGTTGCTGGAGTCTTGTGTTGACGCGGATGGCCAGATTAACCAGCTCTTCACAGGATTCAGGCAGATCATGCGAGACCAACTCATCCTTCAGGTCCTCTGAAAGACCGTTTAAAAAGGTGTCGAATAGGGCTTCCTTATCCCAGCCTGATGAGACTGCCAGGGTCTGAAAGTCTATGGCGAAGTCCGAGACTGACCGGGGTCCCTGGCGTAGATGGAGAAGTTCGCGAGCGGCTTCATGTCCATGTTTGGAGCGGTCGAAGACTCGCTTCATCTCGGCAGCGAACTCCCGGAAATTGTCACAAACTGGGGACTCCGCCTCCCATACAGCCGTTCCCCATTCTCTAGTGCGCCCCGACAGCTGGGTGATCACGTAAGCCACTTTTGCTCGGTCAGTGGGGAATGACCCAGGCTGGAGACTAAAAATCAGAGTACACTGTGATAAAAACGAACGACAGGTACCTGGCTCTCCAGCGTATCTCTCTGGTGGGGGAAGCCGAGGTTCGTGAAAAACCGGGGCAGCGTGGACGTGGAACAGGGGATTCAGGCTGCACGGGAAGGGCTGCGGCCGACCGGAGTGGCTGGATTTGGGACGCGAGATTCCTGATGTCGGTTCTAAGATCATCAATCTGCGTCTGGTGCCGGCCCAGCAGGGATCCATGTTGCTGGATAGCCGAGGAAAGGTGTCCTTGATCCGCTGGGTCCATCTTCTGGTCTGATTGTACTGTTAAGTACAGACTGAGACCCAAATGCAGATCGGTGTAAGAGTGCTCAAAATGATACAAAAAGGGAAAAAGCTCAGAAGATCGAAAACAAAAGGGAGTAAGTAATCCAACAAAGGGTTCCAAAAAACTGGGTCCAGGGAAAAAACACACAAAAGATCAATACTATACAAAGTCAATCAGAGAACGAGCGGGCAGGAGGGAATCACAAAAAACCAAACATCCAGAGCGTTAACAGGCAGTTCAAATCCAAAAGTATCCACAAAGTTCAAGAAGTACAAAAACTCAAAAAATATCCAATGGAAAAGACATTAACAGCGATAGCGAGAACAGGCGCGAGAAACAAGCTTTATCAGACAGATATGTAGTTCACAACACATGGAATACGGTCAGACAATCAGACAAGGAGCAAAGGAAGGACTGGGGTATATATAGGGAAGGGGAGCACTATAACAAACAAGAAACAGGTGATACTCATTACAGGGAATAGGATCATGAGACACAGGTGTAGAGCAGGGGAGGAGAAAGGGGCAGGGCAGACAGCAAAACAGAAACACATGGGTGAAGTAAACAAAGCACAGAGGTTGCAAAATGTTGATAGTCCAGTAGGTGGCTGGAGTCGCAGGGAGCAGGATCATGACATGTGGTATCATAATACTCTCTCTCTCTCCCTTTCAGCTCTCTCTCAATATTTATTTTTATTTATTTATTTATTTATTTATACACATATAGGTATGCCCAAATTACACATTTGATTTCTGTTGTGTGAGCCTGGCCTAATTCACTATTTTCCTCTGTCCACAATTATCTTTGCTGAGTGTCATCCCTGCCTCATTCCGGTGGACACCTCTCACCCTCCCCTCCTGAGTTGACTACAACCAACACTACGGGAGGCCCATGTCAGGACCGACTCCCCATCACAGAGGACCTTCCTTGACGCCGATGCTGGGCCCGACTCCCCTTCCTGAGGCTTTGTGATTGACCCCCCCCTCACAATGGCGCTGTCAAATGGACCCTTACTGTTACCCCCATGACCCATTCCTTTGAGTTTGTCACTATGCCTGGCCGCTGCTACATTGTCCAGCCATAATTCCTGATAACCACCTATAGACTGACTACCATGTAATGTAAAAGTGGGATAATACTCTATTATGAACTATTATGAACCTTAGCTAAAACCATAGGCAACTTATAGTCTGTCATGGTTACTACTGATTGTAATTTTTCTCCATGACCCCTGGCAGTTGGGTTAGCCCCTTGAGTCGTGGATCTGCCCAAGGTTTCTTCCTAGATTAACTGAACATAAGGGAGTTTTTCCTTGCCCCTGTTGCTCTTGGGTGCTCCTTCTGTGAAGCGCCACGAGACAATACTATTGTAAAAGGCACTGTATAAATAAAACTGAATTGAATTGAATTGAATAATAGAATTGTTTGATAAATACTTTATTTATCCTGAAAGAAATGAAGGTGTACAGCTTATACACAATATCATACATACACACAGCCATAGATCACTCGCAGAAGAATGAGACAACTGTAAGAGATACCTGTAACTGTAACAGATACCTGTGTGCATAGTGGAGGTGAAGCCAAAAAGCTATGGGAAAGTAAAAGTATCCAAGGTAATCAAAAGTGAACAGGGCAAGGGAACCCTAGTGTAAAAAAGAAGTGTCTTACAGTACAAAATAGACATGAAGGCAATACAACAGTGTAACAAAGTGTGTCTGACAGACAAGTACAAAACAGTACAGCAAAGTAATAGCAATAAAATGTACAAGACATACTCTATACTCAAAAAACAAACTTGTTTTGTGGATGAGGGTTAGGCAAAGTTGTACAGTGGGGCTAATATAGCCAGCAGAAAGCAGGATGTCCCATCTACTTCAGTGTACCATTGCCAAGTTGAATGTCACAACAGGAAATCAAAAGGTTGCCAAAAGACGACGGCACTGCTAAGTAATAAAACTTACTGCTAAATACTGCTAATAAAACTGTAAATATATTAAATTATGGCATGAAAAAGATGATAGTGGATCACTCTCCAGCCCGTCATCATCCAACAGCTACCTGCATCCAACAAGGAAGTCCTCCTCCTCTGCATCCATGCCTCCAAGTTGTCTTCCACAATGACCTAGAGCTCATCCTCCTTTCTGTGAGACCCCAGCAAATGAGGGAACTGGCTCTTCTCTCATTACATCTAAGAAATAGAAACAAAACACATAACTTTGAATAACTTGTCTTATTTCACTGCTCATCACATCACATTGCATGACGTACTATATCACAGTAGCACGCGTCCTACCCTGGCTTTGAACTGTTTGACCTGTTGCCCTCAGGTAGTAACTACAGGTCCATTGAAACAAGGACTAACAGACTTAGGAACAGTTTCTTCCCAAAAGTCATAACCACTCTAAACTGAAAAATGCACTGACAACACAGTCTACACCCTTAAACTATTATGCAATATTTAATTTAATGATACTGAATACTGTGCAATATCTGCACTCTGTGACATCACCCTCAATGTGCAACATCCACTACACACAGCACAAGACAATCATTGCTGTGCAATATTAATCAATGTGCAATAATTGGTATATTAATGTGCAATATCACTCTTATCTCCAAACCTACCCATTTCCTCTTGCCTTTATGCCCTTAACCTACCCCACCTTTTTACTATGCCCCGCACTTGTCAGTCAAACTCAACAATAACTCAAAAATGAGTCCTGCCAAAGAAATGAAAGATGGAAGATGAGTAAATACTGACATTTCTCAACTAATAAACAAGACATATCCTAACATTAACAAATCAATAGACCATTTTACCTCAGTTTATCCGATGTCTTTTCCTTTGAACGATGTAAAGTTGAAGACAGATGACATGTCACTGCCATTCCTGATGCAGAAAGCAGAGTGGCATTTCATATCTGTGTTTTATCTTGACGTATCAAAAGAAAATCGCGCCATAAACTCCGAAAACAATGGTATCACCGTATAGCTTAACGTGTGAGCTTTATGGGGAAGTTTTTAGATATCAAATTGGTGGTTGGACTGCCGAGATATGATGTTTAAGGACATCGGTACCAGTTTTAGAACGGACCGTCTGCTAAGGCCTAAGTAAACAAGACAACACGACCATTAGGGAACTTCCGCAAGACAATACCTAACTGGTACAAGACAGTACTTAACTGGCACAAGACAGTACGCAACCTCCGCAAGACAGTGGCCCGAGACAGTTGAAACTGGCTTGTTCAGTGGCACGAGACAGTTGCAACAGTACAGTACCGTTTTTGCTCTAACCCCCTCTCCAAGGCAAGCTAAAAATGTATTAAATAGGTTACTAATGTACTAAACTGGATCTCTGACTGTCTCTCTGATATATCTGCGTGGATATACAGGACATCACCTCCAACGAAACCTCTCCAAAGCTGCTGGTTCTCCCACCCAAACAAACTATACACCACAACATCAGCATCAAGATAGACTCCCTATGTTGCTCCTTCAAGGAACGTTATCTACCACGGCCAACACCTCGTGCAGGTCAATCCAGACTCTTCTCATGTGTTGTTCCACGCTTGTGGAACGACCTTACAAGTGCTGACAGATCAACAGATACCCTCTCTTCAAGAAGACCTCTTGGCTTGAACTTCTAAATAACAGGAACGCATTTAAACTCTTACTCTTAAACTCTCCATGCTGCACTTTTTATTACACTATTGCACTTTCAACTTAAAATATTGCAAATTGTATGTTAGCAATATGCACTTTTTGTTAGTTTTCAATTGTGCTGTAGCTTGAATTTATCCTCTTTTGTAAGCCGCTTTGAATAAGCGCGTCTGCTAAATGCATAAACGTAAATGTAAATGTACTAAATTAGGTCAATATATGGGGTAGACCTAGCCCATGTCGAGTATTATGCTGAAGATAAAATTACGCTTGAGATAAAAACGTCATTTAGCTTTGGAAACATGTGGTGATCAAAATCGAAAACTATAACTGAAACGTTGTGAGTCACAGACTCATAGAATGAATATGATAACTAGAAGATATTTAAAAGCCGTAGCGTCATGTCCGTCGCCCCCCCTCCCTGCTACTACAAGATAAGGTGGCTGGTATTTCGAGTCAGAGGGGTGTTCCAAGTTCAGAGGCACGGTGGTGCAGTTAAGCGTGTTAGCCCTTAATGAACATCGGCAAAGGAAGACCTGTTTTCTCTGATTAGGTGAAACGAACTTCTACATTGTGTTATACGGCAGACATTTAACACAATCTAACCTGCCTCGACGATAAGACGACGTAACCTCTCGGAGTTAGTCTTTCAGATGCATTGGTTTCGGTGATAGTCCCTAAAATAACGGCCACTGAGAAGTCAGAGACATGGTGAGTTCTTCCACAATTTCACTTCGATGTAATTACGTTTTACATTATTTCGTCTAGTCTTCCCTCAGGCTGGCAAGCGACCGCACCCCGGAGACACTATGAACACTTATTCAATTGGTTCTCTGTCATGCGTAAATCGGCGACAGAGAGACTAGTCGAACTTAAAATGCTCGGTGTCTCCGGTTAGGTGACAGGGACGCTCATATCCGAAGCCATTTTCATGTTTTTTTTAAACCACTTGTTGTTAGAGAGGACATTTTAGTATTTAGAACACACGTCCCATAGGGACATAAAATTGCACTTGCATATTTTACAGGCCTACTATAAAACAAATGTTTTAAGCTGTGGTCTCTCCACAACGAGTGCAGCGATGAGTCAGATGGAAAGTTTAAATAGGTCTCAAGGAAATACCAGCAGGTATGCTGTCTTTCAGAGAGAAGAGGGGATAAAGGAAGGAAGGAAATTTAGACGAAAAGAGGAACCTTCCTGTCTGATGAGTTTCAGTTAATTTAAACAAACAAATCATGAATTTAGCTATTTATTAGGTTTTAAGAAAACAGTTCAGTGCCTTATGTTTATCTGTGATCGGTCAAAAAAATAAATAAATAAAATAAAACAATGAATTTCATGAGCTGTGCAAGAGGAAGAGCTTGATTATTAAATTGACAGCCCTATGTATTGGTTGACCAGCAACAACTGACTTTAAGCATGTGCCTATCACATACACAATGGGTTTATCCACACGGTGAATCGTCACACAAAAACATTACGGTACATTTTGAACGGCAGTCATACATCATCATTCTTATCACAGTGGCATTTCCTTATATTGTGCTGAGGGGTCTGCTGTATGTTGGTCTGAAATTAATGGATAAACTAAATGAGATATGCTGATATAATTATTTCTTTGTCCAGGCTGCTCGACCTTCCCGTTACTGACTAATCACTCACCCCCATAGCCTTGACTCATGAAAGCCCACTATCGATCCTTGAGCTGGAAGGTGAAAGCTCATAGAGTGCAAATAGGGATATTTATCGCGTGGTCTAGACGGGGGTATGATTTGTGACGTGCATTGTCCATTACACACTCAGAGGGCAGTCACTCAGTTTCTGGGCATTCACCAGTGGGTCATATAAAGGATCATTGTTTTTTTTTTCATAGGGTTTTGTTGGTGGACTTTTGCTTTGTCTTGTGTTTTTCTTTTTTTCTGCTCTTGTCTTAGGAGTAGTCCGGCAGTGATCCAGATGAAGTTGGTCCAAGGTGACATTGAACAATCAACACTCACCTTTCCCTCTATTCTATTTGTTTGAACGCAAAATGTTTTGTTGGCGGTGGTGCCAACATTACCGTTGGCTCACCACCTTACTGCAGTGTTGTGTGAAGAACGCTTTCAAATAGCTGTAGCTGGACTGTGTTTGGCTAAGGTGTAGTTCATAATGCGCTACATACAGATACAGACAGATAGATATTACACTGACAAATTTCAATTATATTATGAGTCCAACTTATTATTCCATTTGGTATCCCCTCTTGCATAAGTCATCTTAATGCACAATGGACAGTTTTTACAGCTTTGTGTGTTAGTTAAATTCTGATGGGGTCAGTTCCTCCTTGTCATCCAGGCTTGAAAAAGTGACCACTGGCATTGAACATGTTTCCTGAGACTCAGCCCAAGCTGACTGCAAAAGGGGGTGAGTGTGCCCTACACTTCCTCATGTCCCAGCCTCCCTCATGTGTATGTGTGTGTGTGTGTGTTTGTGCCCCCCAGGAGAATGGGAAGAGCCGCCTGCAACAGGCCCAGGATAGTGTGGAGGAGGTGAAGGGCATCATGCTGGATAACCTCAACAAGGCAGAGGAGCGCTCAGGCAAGCTGGGGGAACTGGAGAACAGAGCAGACGTGCTTCTTGAGCAGGTGAGGGCTTTGTGTGTGTGTGTGTGTGTGTTTTGAGAGAGAAAGAGTATGTGTTCTATTTCATTACAGCCTTTTGTAAGCTCTATATACAGGGTCTATTTTATGGTACTTTGATGGTTATGGTACAAATGGTGACCAAGCACTTAATACTTAAATTGTTCCTACACTTTTATCATGTCGCTCCATAATTTTTTCATTTCTAATCAACATTATTACAGGGCAGTATTACAATGTATATGTTATGTGGAATGCTGAACTGTTTTTCACCCAACTGTGCCATAACTTAAAGCTACTCAAATGTTCCATGGTCCAAAACGTCTAACGGACTCGCCAGGAAATGTCATATTGGAGTCTATAAATACACCCTAGGTGTGGCTTGGAGGAAAAAGAATGTACAATTTACATCCTGATTGTAGTTTACAGAGTTATTTTTGGAAAGCTATTTCCTTTTGTTACAAGATGAATGAAGCAAACCTCGCTCAGCCTGTGTCTGAGTTTATGCACAGGACATGCCACATGGCACCTGGCCACCCCAGGGTCAGGCGGTGAGGTCGACTCGTTCCCACATCACTGTGCTTGTTACATCACACTGATTCATATAAGTCTTGCCAGACGCCCTGTCTGAGTGGGTCACTGGGATAAACAAAATCAAAGGTGCAGTAACAGCAAAACAAGGAAACCCCCAGGGGTCTGCACCTAAAAGACAAATGGAAACTTACTTGCAGTGCAGATTGGTGGTCATGGTAAATATGCCTTGACAAAAGTGCCAAACAAATGTCTTTTTGTTAACTCTGTGGTGTATTGTAGGATATATTTTGTGATGTATTTGGATGCATAAGTAGATTTTTTAACAGCCTGGTATGTTTATACCAATGGCACATATAGGTTATTCTCTCTATTTCACAGTTAACACAGAGTTGCCCACTTCCCAAATATGTTTTGTTCACAGAGCAAGGGTTTCGCCAAGACTGCGGGGAAGGTGAAGAGGAAGAAACAGTGGGAGAACAACAAACTGAAAATCGTGATAGCTGGCATTGTCTTAGGCGTCATTGTGGTCATTATTCTGGTGGCAGTTCTGACAAACATCGACTTCAGCTCGGCAGGAAGTGACAGATCTGAAGAAAACTCCACTTCAGGGCCCTGACAAGGACACAGGAGTGGCAGGGAAATCAGAGGACAATGGAGATGTGAAGGAAGACAGGAAGATTTATCAGGGAATCCCTCCAAAGGAAAAGGGATTGATTAGGGAGATACAGTCAAGCCTGTGCGCTCAACAGAAGTTGGAGACGATTGCAAAGATTATTTTTGTAAGAATGTAACTTTGTAAGAAGGTAACTTCCTGAGCTTTTGAAGCAGTGTTACTTAAATATCAGGTTGTCGCTTTGAGGTCTTTGCCTTCTGGACATATATTTAAAAGGTACCGGGATCTGCTGCTTTTCTAGCCATTCTACAGTGGTAACGTCTGTTGCAGTGGACAGGCTTCTGTATGAGGTTTACATGTGAGGTCTGATACAGTTCATCTATATATAGTAAACATTCAATCAAGTGAGTTTACAATTTTCCATGACACAATATTATCAATACTAGCCACTGCCAGACATTTCAGTATTGTATCAGTATTGTAATTATAGGACTTTTCGGTTTAATTTATAGGCCTACCTGTGTGTTAATGCCTTAAAGAAAGCTACTGAGAAATAAATAGATTTTGGTGATGAAGGGTTATCTCTTTTTCATTAGTACTCACAATAAACATATTTTCTCTGTCCATGGGCTTGTATAGTTATATCAATTTGTATCATAAGAGTGGCTTTCAGTTGGAAACAGAATATGTTAGTATATGATTTTAGACTACTGTTATAACCTGGGTAAAATAGACACCCTTGCTGCTGTCAAAAAGTTTCAGCTGTTAATCCTTGTACATGTATCATGTTTTTTAGGTCTGTAATTCTTTTGTGCCTTCACATAAATGTCAGTTTTCACTCTTAGGCTTCATGTTGTGATTTTGTCCCTTGTTATGTATATTATCTTCAACTAACACTTCAAGGGTAGCACCATGTTATATTATCAAGCATTTGCATAATGCAGAATTTCAAAGCCTGCACTTAATTCTACATCTGTAGTAAATCACAAAAACGTGACATAATTCCATTATATTGTATTTGCATATAATTGGCAGATGCCTGATGGTCATCCTTTTTGTTATTGCTCAATGATACACACTGGATGTTCAAGCAACCATTTAGGGTGTTTTCTGGATAAAACTGTTATCCCTGCCGGTACTCAGATGATCACTCTAAGTGATTTGCAAAATAAATGTGTGATTTCAGCCTCAGCGCTGACCAGCATGCAGGTAAAATACAGGTCAGGGGGTCTCCATCCGTTTTTCCTCCGAGAGCTACTTTGACAAAATCGTGACTGAGAGCTACTTCACTATTTTACATTAGTCTGGCCATGCCTTCCTAGCATCTCCGCTTGATTATTATCTCCCTACAGTGCTAGTCTGGATTTGATCATATTGAGCTCGTTGTCTCAGGAGGCATTTTGACCTGTCCAATCAGCGAGGCGTTGTAAAGCTAGAATGCTATCACTTAAGGCAAGCTATCAGCCAGAGTCTGATCCAATCTTTTTAAACTTAAACACCTTAAGCAAGCAATCAGATCTTACAACCGAAAGTCCAGACCCTCTGTACGAAACCAAAGTGTAGAACAAGGGTCTGGTTTTATACCAGGCAAATTGTACATTCGTATCCAAAAATTTAAATCCAAAAAGATACATTTACCATCCATGCAGTGCACTACCATCCATGAGATAAATTTACCATCCTACACACCTATCTGAAGCGTCATCCAAATTTGTGTAGTGTTGATTTCATACAATTTTTAACAGGTTTAATATCTTTTGTGACTATCTTATGTGATTTATTTAAATTTCCTTCGACCCTTTGGAGAGCTACTCCTAAGCAAATGGCGAGCTGCTAGTAGCTCCCGAGCTACCTGTTGGAGACCCCTGGTGCAGGTACTTCAGATGGAAACAAATGTTAATCTCAAACTGTATTGGCCTACAACACACAACGTTGCAACCACGTGTGGCATATCATATGTGGGCGTTCACATTTTGATTGCTGTAATAAAATTATGCAGAAATATTTATTGTTAGGCCTATTGTAGGCTAATCTCTCCATGATGCCGAGGGTAGTCAGGCATAGAATGTCGGGGGGAACGCGACAGTTTGCGAGCCACTGTACTACAAAAGTGAGAAGTAAGGCTCTGAGATGGTTGAAAGGGAGCACCATCTAGTGGTGTATGAGTTAAGTAGCCTACTCACTCTCATGCTAACTATGCGCACGTTTGTATGTCGTCTTGTGAATGATTGGTTCATCTTACTCTGACGTAGATGTACGCTTATGGTCCCTTAGTTTTGATTCTGTTATAATGATGACAGTGCACTGAAACGCGGAACAGCTTTTGATACAATTTAACATTTGAACGACAGACCACAGGAGTTCATCCCAGGTAACTTTTAGCCATTCATTAAGTAACCCATTTTGTACGTGTGATGTCATAGGATTGCAAACGTCACACGACAGCAAAAGTAAAACTTTTATCTGTTTCTGAAAGGCTGATGTTAGCCAGTTAGCTTGTTTAGCTGAACATAGTTTGATAGCTAGACCTCTCAGACTTAGGGCACTTTTTTTACAACACATGCCAAAGAAGATTACCAAGTTGCTTTTTTGTCAGGGGAGAGGATATTTGTTCGATGTTTAGGAGGTACCGAGAGCATCCCTTCTGAATTCCATACCCAACAATCATTAGCCTAGCAAGCCAAATGAAAAACTTGATAACAGAGATGTTAGCTAGCTCGCCAGCTGGTTTAGGTTTTCATTTTTACGGGTTACACATGAGTTTATGTTAAAAGTTTGTTGGTGCAATATATGTACTGAGATTGTGGTATGTATCTTACGTCAGTTTCATCAGGAGGCGCCCATGTGTTTATTTAAGCCGATGTACCAAAAATGACTTCATATTTCGACGAACATGATTGTGAACCAACCATTCCCGAGGAGCAATACCGTCAGAATGCTCTACTTGAATTAGCCAGGTAAGTTTGGATAGGAATTCAGGTGAGAATGGAAGATATGGCATTACTGTAAATCATTTATGTTATGCCCTGAGCAGATCCTTGATGCAAGGTCTGGATATTGACTCAGGGACGTTTGACATCGACGCATCGGACTGGGACCAGCGTCTTCCACCCGCAGCCTCTAAAACTGTCGTACAAAGCTTACCCGTCGTGATCATCAGCCCCGAGCAAGCAGGTGTGTTGCACTCTTCCCCATCAAGAATTTGTAACGTGACTCCTTATCTGATATGTCCCACGTCCTCTGCTAACCACCCGTCTGTTCGTTGGTTTCGTCTTTGACTACCAGACAAAGGACTGAAGTGCCCCGTGTGCTTACTGGAGTTCGAGGAGCAAGAATCAGCACGGGAGATGCCTTGTAAACACCTGTTTCATTCCAGCTGCATCCTGCCTTGGCTCGGCAAGGTGAGAAAGGTTTTCACCAGCACTTTCTGTTCCCCACATTCCAAACCATATTGGCTTGGTTGGTCGTCTTACCCCTCAGGATAGGGTTTTACACAAGGCATACAATCTGTATCACATTACTGTTCTCTTTTGCTGACGTTCATTTCTAGGATATTACAATTGTTCCTACAGTGTCAGATGTCTGTATTCTGTAGTTACTTAATTATCTTATTTCTCACGCATCAAAGTTAGTTGGATAACTAGGCAGAACCCCACTCCTATTAGCTTCTTTGTTAATGTTTGAAGTTTTTCATAACAAAGTTATTCTTTCCTCTTGCAATGCTTATTTTCATCTACAGACCAACTCGTGTCCTCTGTGTCGTTTCGAATTGCCCACTGACAATCCAGATTATGAGGAGTTCAAGAAAGATAAGGTGAGCAACACATCAGTGAGGTTCAGTATACACACACAGACATTTCTTCTGTAAAAAACACCTTTCTCATGTAACACCCTCTGTGACGATTGTTTTTCCATCCCATCTTTGCAGGAGAGGAGAAGACAACGGGAACACAGATTAGAAGATTTACACGGGGCCATGTACACATAGCGCCTATCAAGAGGAGAGACTCTTTTGTACACTCACTGCAGCAGTCACTGAAGACAGAAATCATTTTACCATAACAATCAGGACAACAAGAACCCAGGAACATTCTTTTAAAATTTGCTCTATGTAAATATGAAAGCGTATTAATGTTTTTATGCTGATATGTGACAGATTTAATATGTAATGCTGATTTTATGTCCATGTGATGTCAATTAAAAATAAGAATGGCTGCTGACATAAATGTGGTTTTTGATATCTTGAGGCCTACTAAAAATCAGTTCATAATGGTAATATATAATGACAAATCACAAATGCATATAATGAGTAGTCAGTTTTATGATGTTTTATGTATAAGATTTATTGGACATTTATTTATTAATTTATTTTTAGATTCAATTCAAATTGTGTTTATTTACCCTAAGTGCTAATAGCAAAAAGGCTAAAAACAAATGAGTAGCAAATTATGTAGGACTGTTACACAATGTAGATGGACATAATGCTCATAAATAAATTTTAAAACACTGTACTATACTGTGAAAGTAATATGAACACACAATCATCCCATTGGCAGTTCAGGCTTTTCACTATGCAATTTTGTGATCTGGGGTCTGAAACAATCCAAGAATTAAGCAGCTTAGGGTGATGGCAAGTGACTTAACATTCTAGCCTAGAGATCTGAATGTATCACCAACAAATTTGAATTTCCATTAACCTACATTTTGATGTTGGTGTGGCCTGTGATGAGGCTGCTACCTTTCTGATGTCATCTGATGTTTTCTTACAGTGTTATGAGACCATGTCCATGGTGATAACACAGTTTAAATACCAATAAACAAACTGAATTTTATGAATGGCAACTAATTGTTTAGTGATATTTGTTATTAAAGTTTACAAGCAAAATGCCCTGTCTGGCTGCCATCAGACTGGTTTGGTTATAGAAAAAACTTAAATCTAACCCTGAACATATGTGTTTGGTTGATAATGGTTTATTGGTAGGGAAGGGAACTACTTAGTGAGGGAAACAAAACTATTTCAAATCAGACATTGTACTTTCATAATGCACCCCAAATCTAAAAATTGTTCAAATTTGTAGATTATTGTTAATGCCCAGCTTGACACTGGAAGGACAGCTCTGACAAAAAATTACAGATTCTGTTTATTTCTTACTTGAATATAAATCTCTTGGCAAAAAGAAATCAGAAATGAAAGTAACACAAATCAGTTTATACAAGAAAGGAAAAACATTCAGTCATAGTTATACTGACATTTGGTAGATCCTAGTTTCATCTATTCAATGATCCACATTCACCACATAAAAATATTCCAGTGTCATTATATTCTAAAAACAGACTTACAAACAGTAAAACAGATAGAAATGTAACCTTTAAAAAGAAATGCTCTCAGAGCTGGTGTCATTTGGTGTTAACAATGACCAACCACATTTACCAAATCATAACAGATCACATTCACAGTGAGCGAAAAAGTCATGAATGTTGGATTTTAAACAAGGCTTCAAAATGAGTTTTCTCTGCTATGAATATATGTATTTGATGAATCAAAAAAGGAATTAAATGCTTGCTCGTCAATTTCATCTTAAACAGCATTTTACTCAATCACCCACAGCACATATATGCAACAATGGTGAGGGGTCCATGTTTTTTATGTGTCCTGTCTGGGTATTCATGCTCAGTAGTACTGACTTAAAACAAAACAGACTGAAGTGGAAGCTGGAATGGTGGAACCCAGCCAAGTGGTGGTTGTACACCAGCACCATTACTAGCTTCAAATGTGGTGAAGCTAATGCAGGTGAAGTTAATGCAGTTAATGGAGACAATTAGTTTGATGCTTTGGCTAATCTGTGTGAAACTACACAGCTGTGCCAATAAAACTTATTTGAACTGCTCAGACATGGGGTGGCCACTGGCCACGTGATTTAACTATAATGGTGCCAGTCATCATCAGCACATCATTATTCTGCATCATGAGATCAAAAGTACAGTGATGGGTCAAAGTATGAAAGACCTTATTAAAAAAAACACACAGAGACACACACACACACACACACACAACACTGGAAGTGCTTTACAGTTCAAAATGAAAAGCGTCTGAATTTGTTTAAAATTAATTTGAAGCACCTATGACATATATGTTGCTATACAATTATGGTGCAGTACCTAATGATCTTGTAGTGCTGAATTTACATCACTCCAACACAAAAACAAGTAAGGCTAATGAAGATTCTATACGCTTCTTACAGACTTTGTGACCATACATGTCCATGGAGCTATGTTAAAATATGTACACAAAAAATGTAGCAGAAGATGACTGTTGAAATGTCAAAAATACAACATGGTAAAAACATTTTTGACCTTCGTATTGCAACCCGGAGGTGATTTGTGGTGATCACATAGGTCTTTCCACGGTTATACTGATGTTAAATGTTGATATTTTTGCTGGTAAATAACATTGTAAAATGTCCCTCTGGCTACAGCTCAAACACTTACCACATACACACCAGAACACATGGCCTTATTTAGCAATCTCTAGTACATTTTCTGGCCAAGGTCAACAAAAAACAAATTCATAAAGCATGCATGCACAACCTGCTCTTTCCCTCTGTACACTACTGAGTCAAATATCCCTTGCTCAAAAGCATGCCAGCCAGCCAATCAGAGGTAGCTAATGTAAAAGTAATTTAAAATGCTTTTCAGTGATTGTACACAAGAGAAGATACTCAACAAGCTTCGGCGGATGATGGCGCTCCAATCGATTCAGGAGCCTCAGTGTCGGATAGATTTTTGCCCATCACAATAAATGGCATTTGGTTAAAAAAAAAACAAAAAAACACAAGTGTGGCAGTGTGGATGGCAGAGTTGTAGTTCACATCAAAGCCCACCAGGGGCCGCCACCGTCAAAGCAAAATGATATAGCCTTGACGACAAAGCAGACAGGACCTGAGAGAATGATCTGTAGCATTGCTAAACGGATCATAGTGGTGGTTTTTGTATTGTTGTTTGTATCTGACACAGTAACACGACCAGAGTCTGACTGGACACTGAGTATATCCAAGCTTAAGTGGCACCTTCAAAAGTACTGTATTTAAAATAAGGCTTCCTAGGAACCAGCCTAGGTACCAAAACAATCAGCACACACATTTGACAGTGTTTCAGTGTGGACAATTCAGAGTGGCATCATCAGATGATTGCCATGGGTAGGCGATGCATTCTGCTACATGAACCAGTTAAGCAAAGGCAGTTAAGTATTTTTCCTGTATCCTGTAACAAGTTACAGGACAACTGCACTATATTTTTGCTAACACAACTATGCAGGAATACAATACAACATGGCAGCTAGATATTGGTGTAGACATGACAACAGCACAACTTGCTGGGAAAATGCCCCCTCTATGATGACAGTGGATCAAACTGTAGTGTCCAATTATACCACAGTGATAGGAAAACAGCTGCAGTTTCACAAGCTTGCTGAAGTCTCTGCTAATCTCAGACTACGGCACTTGTTTCAAAAATGGCGTCAAAGGTGAAAAGGTTTTTCTTGACCTACAGTACTTACATGCAATCATATTCAAAAAGAACCATTCAAATTGCCAACATAATGCAAGTGGTGCTTTTCTACAATCAACAGGGAGCAATTTTTTTCTATATTTAATGGAGTGGAGATAAAGAACCATTGGATAAATGTCTCAACTGATGCCTGTATTCCTCTTAAACCATAAACATATCTATAACAATCCAAGATATCTTCCTCTTTTAAAAAATGAGAGGCATTCAATAAATCATCTCTACTCTACATTGATCACAAAACAAGAAATTCCTCAAAAGGAAACGCAATATTCATTTTGTTATGTGCAAAAATATTCAGCTTTGCCATGGTGAGAGAGGACTGCCAGCATCCTAGACCACAGAGACCCGACACTCCAAACACATCAACCAAGGGAAAGGCCTTAAAAATCTGACAGGGACTGAGAGTCAAGGCTCCCTCTATACCTCATATCTGAGGTAAACAGACAGCAATCATCCTGTGTAAAGCATCTTGCATTGAGAAAATTGTTTTGTAAATTTCTGGCAATGTTGTTTGCCTACATACAACATTCTTTTCAAGAGCACTTCCAAAAGGGTTTGAGATTGAGGGAGACCCGAAAAGGTTAATACATGCGTGTGTGCACACACGCACACACAAACATCATGACAACCATTGACACAACCATCAAACCTCCCTCTATCCCTGTGCAGTAGTCAACTTTGTCCCAGCCTCCTTCCCTCCCTCTCCTGGTCCACTTCATCTAAAAAGCCTCAGTCACCTCCATATGAGCAGCATCCGTTCATCAGGACACATGATCAGGGTGTGCAGGCATGGTGGGTTGAACTACAACATGGCGATGCTCTCTGGAGTGCAGTTCAGGTGGGTGGAGGTGCTGCTCCCGCTGGGAGACTTGAGGCCCTTAGCACCCCCGCCACCGAGGCTCCCCAGCCTGTCACCCCCGCCCAGGATCATGCTGGAGCTCTGGTGGCAGCCACGCTGCAGGCCGGCCATCAAGGTCTCGCTGGTGACGGTGCCAAACTCATAGGTGAAGGTGCCGTAGAAGACAAGGATGACCACGGTGAAAACCCACTCACAGATGGCCGCTGCGTGCTGCAAGACAAAGCTCTCATGGACAAAGAAAGCACCACCTGGAGGAGCCAGTTAAGGACAGAAAGAACCCTAACCGACCAATAGCAATGGGCATCATTCACCAACAGTTCTTACAAAGATTTTTTTTCTTAATCCCTGCACATCATGTAAAAATAAAAATACATCTATGCACATTCAAGAGTTCTTAAGACCTTGTGCAAAAATTGTTGTTGCATTTTCATCAATTTCATAATTTTCATCAATATTTCTAGCCAGGCTAGCACTGCTGTAGGGGTGCTGAGGGTGCTGCAGAACCCCTAACTTTGAGGACAGCAGCCCTTTAAAGCAAGTAGGCTAAATCTATTTTAAAGACTTCATTCAACAGCATAAAAGGTCACAAATCATCTACCAAGTATTGTTGTTAATAAATTAGATTTGTCTTTTGGATATCAATTTTTCTGTGAGGCCGTCAGAATTAACAACCTAACCTTTTAACCAATGTTAAAAATAAGTTGAACATTTAATCATAGGTGACACGATTTTCTGTTATTGTCTTTCAGAAGCTGCGGTATGGGTATATCTGCTCTTAGGATGGAAGTGAAGGTGTTAAATGAAACCAGCCAACCAGACGCACCCATTGGTGTCACTTGTAACGTACTTGTTTTCTGATATTTTCTCAGCACCGCCAACTCTGAGTGACTTCCAGCATCCCTGGTAGCTCAATATTGTATTTTGATACAGTACTACATCAGGGTACTCTCTAAAGGCTTTGGTTTCCCTGACTAGATTTTATAGCAACCAATCAGCAAATAGATACTGAAGTCAGAATCAATAGGTTTAAAGTTCAAACACAGTGCCCAAACATATGCCTATCGAGAGTACCCAGACTCTTTGCACAATGTAAAGCAAAGCTAAAGCAAAGCCCGAGCTCAGCAGAATAGGCCAGATGCATTTTCAGTGGCAGGCTATCTTTTATGGCTTATGAGTAAGCAGACAGCTGGTCTCTGGGGAGGTTTTAGCTAACTCTAATGTTTTATTTATCACCAAGACTGAATTATTCATCTAAAGCCACAACAAGACATAACTAAACTCAACCAAGGGCAAAGCCATTTTTAACCATCACCCCAGTGCAAGAAAACATGTTTGACAAAAATGTGATTGGAAAACTGACATGAACGCTAACCTGTTTTCAGGGTACTGAAAAACAATTGGCATCAATTCAACCCCATGAAGTTGAGACTGTGCCTTGTGACATACTGTGCCTGAAAGTGCACATGGACGACTATAAAACAATAGAGTTTGTGTTTGGAAATGCTCAATGGTCGGAAGAGTGTCTATCACAACTGACTCAACTAGGGCAGAGACGGTCCAGGGATCCCTGACTGCAGGGATCACATTTCCAGTTCTATTTTAATCTACCTTTTAAAGACAGGATATAATCTTTCAGGAGGGCACCTGGCCTATACAATTCAGTTAAAAACTATGTAAAATATGTTAACAACAAACTTCGTGTCATGTCATCCCACCTCATCGCACTTTTGCTAAGATAGTAATCACAGGCCGATGCTATCACAGTGAGTGAAAGGACACGCTTATTCTCTTGTCTAGTCAACTTTATTTCCTCACAGAAATTACTGCACTGGTGGCTTCTACTCAAAGTAGAAAGTGGTGATTAGACATTGATTATCCTATAAATAACCCTGAGGAAAAGGCATAATGACTTTGTGGCTTTAATGAACTGTGAGTTGTCTTATACTTAGGACATCTGTGCTACACATAAGGTACCAAGCAGCAAAGGATACTGAGGACAAGTGAAATCAGAGCACCTACGGTCAGGCCGACCCGTACGTGTGCCATCCAATAGTCCAGGGCTGTGTGGGCCACCCGGTAGGTGAGAAGACACTGCAGGCACACAAACACCATTCCAGCAGGGAACGCCACGCCAGCCCCCACATAGTGGAGAGACTTAGCATGGTCAACCTGAGAGACAGATAGTAGACTCAAATAATAAGTTTAGTTGTATACCAAAGAATGCATGCATTGTTACATATATGTGAATATCACCCAGATATACAGCACACAGAGCCACCCGAGGAGATAACAGCAAGACATGGATCATGTTGCTGAGCAAGATGAGAGGAAACGGAGGTCATGGCACTCAAAGACAATCAGCACTTTTCACAGGATGCTGTATCACAGAGTTCTTTGGGGAATTGTGAAAGTGCAGACGATCAATAAACAGCAATCATAAAGGCAGAGATTGTGAAACGTGAAAAACATAACTCACGATAACTGACCTTGAACAAACTTTTCAATGGGATATCAACATGTATTTGCACACTGCTGAGAGGATATTTAGGTTTTTAGAAACCGGAATATGGCCATATTCGGAAATTGACATTCGAAATGAGGAGATGGCATGACTCAAGTAACTGCAATATTGTCAATATTCCAGTTAGAACAGGAATATGCTGTGTATGTACCCATAGTCAGTGACATGCATTCTGAATGAAGATTAAAATCATGACGGACCTGGAAATTCCCCACCATGACCAAGCCAACAGCATTGCCGAACCCAGCCACTAGGCCACCCGTGTTGATCCAGCAGCTGTGACCGTGCTCGATCACCTGAGCATAGCGCAAAAGGCACACCATCACCACTACCAAAGGACAGAGATACAAAAAAAGATAAGAAAAGAAGAGAAGAAAATATATTAATAGTCTATGATAGTGGGTGTGAAGGCATCCAGGTATAATATACTTGTTTGTGCTTTGACAAAGTGTACTTTGTTAACATCACAACAAGAAGTTTTATCCTATTACTCAGCAGCATTTCAACACAACATTCAAAACATTCCAAGCAAAACACAGCAAAAGAAAAAAAGCCCATTGTCCACAGTGAGGCTTGTTTCTGTGTGGGCTGATAAAAACCAAGCCTTACCCATGAATGCTCCCACATTACCAATCAGGCTGAATAGGCAGCTTTCAGGAGGGAAGGACCCACATTTACTAGAGGAACAGAAGGAAGCAAGAGAAACTTCAAAAATCTCAGTGATAACACACAGATAAAATATGATCTCTCATTGTAATTTCTTTATTCCTCTACAAGACAAAAGGACTGTGAATGGGCAATATCTTTGCAGGTTTATTTAACTTCATTTTATGTATATGACAGTAGCAGTAGTAGTGTCAATGATGCGACATTTAGTACGTCTACATCACTTCATCGGGTGTTGTTGTATTATATTACAACATTTTGTTTTGCATTTAAACAATTATTATGGTCTATAGCTTGGATCTTCTACAATGTAGACAGATGGCAAATTTCTACAGATGCATTATGAGTCAGGGAAAAAAATGTGCAATGTCATTCACAATCACTAGTCAGCTTCATACAATAGTCACTACAAGAAATTGGTGTCAATTACATATCCTTTACCTGATGAGGGGGATATCCTGAATGGTGCAGCATGTCTTTGGAAAGCCTGGTTTGTAAGGTTCTTCTGTACAAGTGACATTGTATGACCTTGAAAAAAATATATAAAGAGCTATGAACTTAGAGATAAGACGGCCATAAAAAGGAACATTTCATTTATTTGTTCTGAGGCTGTCGAAAGGGATAGTTACACTCACCAGTTTTCGACTGGGCACACATGGTGGTTCATGACAGCCATCGCATAGCTACCCAGACACAGTGGGAAAAATAAGTAATTTATTCAAGTTGAACAACCTTTAAGGTACCCCATATTATGCCCTACATATGTGCTTCTCTCTGGCATTTATAATTTCTAAATCTAGAGCTACAGCTGTCTATCCAAGCATAGCTTTGTATGAAAAACATATAGCTACCAATGACATTGGCTGCAGTCAAGTCAACCTCAAGCTCTCCACAGCGTTAAGCTGGGGGAGTATCCTGTTACATGGAGCACTTCAACTTTTGATTATGCCCCCCACACAGCACTCACACTATCCATATTCCAGTGATGGAGAAGGCAGACAGGCTGACGGGTAGAACGATCCAGGCAGTCATCAGG
Organism: Tenualosa thibaudeaui; assembly: GCA_027481765.1. NCBI lineage: Eukaryota > Metazoa > Chordata > Actinopteri > Clupeiformes > Clupeidae > Tenualosa > Tenualosa thibaudeaui. The sequence continues at coordinate 5,712,299 of JAIFZK010000018.1, read as the reverse complement.
CTGGCAGTGGAGCAGCTTCATCCACAGCATGAGGGAAAGGGGAGCTGGAGGGCGGCAGAGGGACAAGACTGGGGGTATAGGGGGTCGGGCAGGGAGGCTAGAAGTTGGGGGAAAACAAGGACACAAGACAGCCAGGGGGGCGTCATGAGAGAGGAAGGAGATGGGGAAGAATGCTACATTTCCTTGATCTTCCACTCCATCGTTAGGCTTTTTTCTCTGAGTAGGAATGATGGAGGCAATGATGCAGGCATAGGAGAGTCCATGAACAAAAATGTCATTGTTCTTCTATACTAAGTAACCATGTGGTTGTGGTTCATTGAGCAAGTGTGAAAACTTTCCTAAGAATGTTTAGACATTTTAGTTTATGGACATTTTTGGAAAACTAGCGTGACATCACATACATAGTATGCCTATTTGGGGTAATTTCAATTTACTGTTACAACAAAGCATTTCAAACTGGTATCCATGTTTCTGTTCAAGACCCATACTGTGGTAATATCTGTTTGTTGTAGGCAAACATTCCACCTCTTGTTTATAAGAAAGAATCTCATGGAAATGCACTGAAGGTAATTTTCATTTCTCATATAAAGATTAGTTTCAGACGGTCTCAGACTTAATCTTTAAAGTAAGAGTCTATGGTCTTGTAGAGCAGCTTCTTTCTCCCAATCAGTTCTATAGTCCATCGTGTAATAGCCTAGAGAGAGGAAGTGGGAAGACATTTTCTGCTGTGGATAATGACTTGACTGACTGATCTTAATGGTTGCTTAATACAATAACAGGATACTGGAGAACCAGAGAGAGAAGAGAACTTCCGGGCTGTTTTAAGATCACAGCTAGTTTTGTACAAGTGGGCAGTTTTGCCAAGACCTTTTCACGTTCACTAAGCCAAGACAACAGGACGCGGGGAGCCCTGTACCAGTTGTACAAAGAAGTCACCTATGAAACTCAATACGCCAGTAGAAAGCATTGCACAATAGTCATTCACAAATCCAGTTTGACTAGCATGGCGTGTTTATAATGTTCTACCATGCAAAAACACCATGGTGATTTTAACAGCCGCAATAAACTTAGCCTTATATAATATTTTCAACAGCAGCTTGAGCAGTGTAGCTAACGGTAATCTTAAAGTGGTTTTCACACACAGCATCCAACAGAGCTGACAGGCTAAATTGCAACCGCGTTCATTCTCAGAATATTTTACACAGGATGATGGCTGTAGTTAAACGACAGCTGCTAATGTCGATATGCAACGAAGTATCTAGCAGGCTAACGTTAATACCTGGGAATTGCGTGAATACCTTAGCCGAAGCCTGTAAGCACAAAGCTAAACATACGTGTTCATGTTGCTTTAAAGTAAACACATCAAGTTTGCTCTTAGATGACAGCAAAAACCTATGATACGTACCTTTATTCTTGCACTTGCTCGAATCTAAGTGATCTTGACGTCGTTTTATGTTGATCTATGTGCTTTCCCCTTGTTTCTGGAGGCCTGTTCCGTCAACACTGTAAGTGTAGTTCCTTCCCTCTGTCTTAGACAGGCGGACATCACACTTGAGGTAGGAAAACGCAACATTACCCACAAGGCGTTGGGCCATGAAAAGAATTTTACCGCTTACCAATGAAATTCTATATCGTAGCTACGCCTTGGGGACTTATTGTTAGGGTGACCAGACGACCCCGATTTCCGGGCACAATTCCTGATTTTGTTGGTGTGTCCCCGTAAAATACAAGAAAACACATTGTCGCTGATTTATGAAGCTAAAACATTACTTATTTAAATAATATAAACTGTAGAAATAGGAATGTCCCCGGTTCCCAAGGAAAATTCATGTGTCTCTGATTTTCATCTCAGAGGTCTGGTAACCTTACTCATTGTAGATAGTACGTTGTTAAAGTCACAAATCATCTCAACAATTTAGTGCTTTGGGTCTCAATTTTTTTTCAAAAAAAAAAAAAAAAAAAAAAACAGTACCAACCAGTTATTTTATTTCTGCATGAACAATAACACGTCACTTCAGAGGTAATCTCAAGTTTTGTCTCATGAGGTAACCTCCCTGTTGTTTTGTGACAGCCTGTACAACTAGTCCCATCCCCTTTCAGGTATGCCTCAAGCTTACACCAAGGAACAATCAGCATTCTGAAATGATGAAACAACGAAGCTGTAGTTTACTAGGACCGATCATGGTGTGAAAAGAGATACTTTTTCCTGCCCAAGGTAAAATAATTCTTCCTTAAATTTATATGCTGTATAATATTAACATTATTGACCATATTAACATTAGACCTATGTTACTAATTCATTGATTGATTAAAGACAGATTTAAACTAATCTAATCTGCCTACATATGCAGGAGAACAGGAGTATTTGGTAAAATTAGAAAATATGATACTACATTTTACAAAACTTTGCAATGTATTTACATTTTTTAATTTTATATACCAGGTTTTTGAACATGTTTGAGTCAATGATGCATTAAGTACAAGTTTACCAAATGTGCCATGTGGCAACTTCTGATTCTAAAGGACTCAAGGACAAATTTCTATGAAATTTTGTCAAAACATGCTGTGAAGATATAGCTGACTGCTATTAATTGTGATAGTGAATATGACACCATGATGTAGGAGAAGGTGATGTTTTTGTACTAAAAATGTATTAACAGGTCTTTGAAGGGACCATGGCACATCTTGGAGGAGTGTCTGTTTTGTTTTTTCTGACCTTGCTAAGCAGCACAGATTCAATGGAGAACTGTACCAACAATTCAGATTTAGCTTTTTCGGTCAACCTCACTCAGATTTCAGGGCAGCGCACTGACAAATCTGCAGGTTCGCTGGAGCCTTTGTACAATTTTGCAAGACTCTTTTTGGAGGCAGTTCAGCCAAACAAATTCCCATTAGGTAAATATCTTACTCCAAATATCTTACTATTCCAGACTAAAATGGAAGGTGTCTATATTGTTGACACCACTTTTGACACCTCTGCCATCACTTTTTTTCACATCACTTTTGTGCCCAAACATTATATTACAGAAAAAAAGTTTAAAAATCTGAAAAAAAATTGCCTCTCATGTAAAGTTAATTGTGATTATATATTTTCTTTCATTCAATTGACCGTACTTGGTAGACTGAATCTGAATTATTTTGGAAATAATTAGTCTTTTAATTAAAATAGAGCTTGCCATTAATGCTTCAAGAAATGCACCACTGCAAAAATCTTTGGTAAGGAACATCAATTTATATTAATTTCATTTACATGCTGTATATAAGTTGATATTATATTATGTTCATGATTATTTGATATATCTGAGATGGAAGAATGACTATATTACAATTTATATAAGATTCACCAGTTCAAGTGTAACCACATTTAATCTGTTGATTCTGCAAATTGTATATGTGTGTGTGTATAAAGGTAGTTTGTACACTGAGTCCCTATTTTCTTTATTACCAGCTTGTGGAATATGAGGCAGGTTATTTGGTGTGTCTCATCCTGGCCATACTTTTTATTCTCACAACACTGGTTTTGGGTGGAGTGCTTGCTTGGCATCATTTCCACCACAAAACGTTTCCACCTGACAATCTCTTGACATCATCGTCAACATGGCCCCACACCGACATCACAGTGGCAACATGTCTTGCAGCTGTTGCGATTTTATTGCTGTAAGACATAAAGTACATAATTCTACACCATCATCATCATCTCTCTCTCTCTCTCTCTCTCTCTCTCTCACATACACACACATTTTCTGTTGATACTTAAAGGAGAAATCCTGTCTGAATCAATCAATAGATCTACTGTTTGAGGTCAGAGTGTTGCCTGTAGGAAAAAGAAGCTGAAATTTTGGTACAACATAGACTGAATAGTGAACCAGCAACTAACATTAACTGAATGGGGCATAGAAAAATGAAACTGAAAATTAGTTTCTGTGCCCCATTTGGTTACTGTTAGCTGCCGATTCACTATTATGTTATATCAAATATTCTTGTTCTTTTTCTTACCGACGGCAGTCTGTGAACTTAAACAACAGGCCTGTTGATTGATTCACACCAGAAGTCTACTTTAAGCCAACATTGAAGAGGATAGTAGATAAATCTTCAGAATTTAGAAGTACTATGTTTAGCTCTTTTGTAGGACTGGTGTGATCTTGGCCTTTGCAACCAACAACAAAGTGCGAGAAAACATGAGGCCTAATTTGCATCAACTCCAGACTGAGATAGAAATGGCTGATGATATCTTCAAGGTTATCCCACAGGTATGTTTTTGAAAATATTCTGAAATTGTCACTTGTATTATTGTATTATTGTATTTACATATGTCTAAACCAAAACCATTACAGAATGTGACACTTCTTGTTCTAGAATGTGAGAGCAGTTATTGATGAATTTTCCATTCCTAAAAGAGAGATTACAAAGGCTTTAAATGGTGAGCAAGCAAATACTGTTTTATCACATTTTGTCCCTCTGGTGTGTGTCTGTGAGTTGACAGTTTAAACAGAGGGGGTGTTAAGTTGATATTTAAAGATGTTTGGTTTAGATGTTTTGTCATGTTTTGTTATATCAAAATTCTCTGTGCTTTCCTCCCAGAAACAGGAAATGTCATTGGTGAAACACTCATCTCCACTTTCAGCAGTAATGTTCACACAGCTCTCTCAGCACTGGCTATATCAGTTAAAGGTGTGTCATTTGGAATTCCTAGTTATGTAGATCCACACCCATACACACATGTGATAATAGTTTATGGAGTATCATGTGAATGCAAATTTGTTGTGTTCATTCCCTCTTCTACCTTTCCAGATGCCAGCAGGGGCCAAGGCAACCTGGAGGAAATGGAAATTAAAAGAAAAGACCTCCAGGCTCGCCATGTAGATATTCAACAAAGACTGCAAGCCATTCAGTCTCAGATTCAAAGCATCAGTAGTAGCTGTCCAACCTGTAATGTCCCAGATGCTAGCAACCTGGAAACAGCAGCTGACTACAGCCAGGTTTAACTCTATTTAAGAGGAATTACAAAGTATCTGTTACACGCACTAGGTTGTCCTGATTCGTTTTTATACTTACATACTTATACTTTATATAGATCTCAAGTGCGCAACGACAACTTGATCAGCTGAATGAAATCTCTAGTATATTAGCAACAGATATTGTGAGAAAGGTATGAAACATTGGCAAATAAAATATGCTGTTATACCAGAATAAGAAATGCAACCTGAATTTTTCACCTGAGTGTTTGTGTTTTCAGGGAAATGTGTCCTTCTATTCCCTTCCTCAAATATGTAGCAATCAGACTGAACGAACATTAACAGGTGTGGCATCTTAAAGAAACCCATTTCAATTTTGAAGTCTTGTCTTCTGCCACAGGCCTCAGTTATTGTGTCCTTTTGTTCCTTTTTAGTAATTGTGCAAGACCTGGAGGAATCAGAGGAGTATTTGAGGAATTGCAGTCGTCGTATTCCCACTTTGGATTCTCTCTCGTATTCACTGTCAAAAGTCAGGCAAATTATACGTCAGTACTGGAAATATGTGGATTACTATGATTATGTCAGGTATCTACCTCTTCATTGTTTTGGCTTTGCACACAAACTTTGGTGCTGTTTTTAAGCATCAGGGGGACCTTCAAACGATCTTTAAAGCCATTTTTATATATTTTAATATTTCTCAGTGTATATCTGTCATGACAAATATAATGAATTGTGTTTATAAGTGACGAGCCAAAAACGGCTTTCTGCTCTCTTATGCCCCCTACAGGTGGGCAGTGGCCGTTGTATTCTCCACACTCATTTTGGTCATAGTAATTCTGATGATTGCTGCACTATGCCTTGGGTTGCCATTAGAATATTCTCCAACTCTCTACTCTTCTGTCACAAAAGATCTCTTTAAACACACAGCTGCCTGCCTTCTCAGAAGGTGAGATTTGTTTCTCTCCTGAGACTGAAGGAAGTCACAGCAATATCTCATTCATCCGCCATTTTAACTCTGTGCTACTTCTCCTTCATTCTAAGCCTTTTTATTATTTGCAGTGCCATTGTGATGACTTTTGTCTTCTCCTGGCTGTTCATCATTCTGGTGTTCCTCACCCTGTTTGTTGGTGGTAATGCTCACTCCCTCGGATGCCGAAGTTGGAGTGAAGGGCATCTTTTTGAGGTGAGGAAAGAACCACTGGGAAATGTTGGTCACAGCTTTGACTCAATGCAGGCTTCTTTTTGGAAAATGTTTCTATGCAGCAGCATGCAGATGACAAATAAACTCTCTCACACGTTGTCACAAGTTTTTTGATCAGAGTGAAGACCTCTTCATCCCAGGCTACAACAACACTTCCAAAGAAATGAACTCCTCTCAAATCACAAACATCACCCAAGCTTTCAATAGCAGCTCAGTACTGGCTAATACTTCAGTGCTAGAACTCATCACCACTCAAGTGATCAAAGTCAAAATCAAAACTTCTGAGATGTACCAGTGAGTTAACTCTCTTCCTCCAAGTGTTGAGAAATACTCTGCGGGTATGATGGAATGACAATATGAATCATGGGCTTGGGAATAAATGTGATATATTTCTGTCCTATAGTGGCTGTGTGAAAGGAAAATCTCTTTTCTACAGCATGCGCATGCATGAGGTTTTCAACATGGATGAGTTCCTAAATGCTAGAAGGGTATGTTTTGTCTTTTGTATGACATATTTACAAGACAAGTTTGTACTTTGTCTAGTCACTTTCTTCTTGTTCTTTTTTCAGTACCTAGAGGTATTGAATAAAACCTTCCAAACCCTCAGTGTTAACCTTGGTGGTTTCACTCTGCTGCCTGGTAGTGGAAAACAGGCTTTGCTGAAGTTCAAGAACAGCACACTGGGTCAAATTGATTATGCTGCACTTCTAAATGTGGTTTGTATATGACTGTTGCCTATGACTTAAACATTTTATTTATATGTTTGAATAATTATGGGAAAACCCTGTACTTCATATAGCCTAAATCCATCTTTAAAATTCAACATATATTTTAATTGTGCCCTAAGCTGAGTCAACCAGTCGTGAGAGCCGACCTTAGTGCTTTTGCTAAGCAACTGGATACAGCTGCCCAACGGCAAGTGAGTACCTGTGTCTGTCCAGAGCTGAACAAAAATGCTTTATGTGATTGTATGGCAACATATGTCCACTTTCCAATTACCCTCTGTGTTTTGGATTTGAATCCCAAAGGGAAATGAATCAATAAAGGAGGACTTAGAGAAAGTGGCCAACATGACAAGGAATCTAACTGAAATTGTTGCACGTCAGGAATTGGATGCAGTGAGTTTCCTGTTTTGTTGCGTGATAACATAGTGTGCAAGTTGCATTCTGTAGAACAAATCACATGGCAATACCAAAACCTGTTGATGGATGGAATCTGTCTGACCTAATTTTGCCTTTCAGAAAGCCATGACTATCAGTGTAAAAGTCCTGAGGGAGATAAGTCAGCAGTATCAGGTCAGCAAGACTCATTCAAGTAGACAATACACAATACACAATACACAATTCTCAAATTCTTGATATTTCATGATTGTAAATCTTCTTAACCTTTTTGTAATGTACTGACATTTTGATCAGTCAGACCTTTATCAGAGTTCAATATGAAGTATTCCACTTGTATTGTAGTTGTTTCCAGTGTGAAATAGCCGCATCTGAAATATAATTTATTATCTGGGTGTGCAGAACCCCTACAGCCTTTGTGAAACCATTTGCATTACAAGAACTATGAAGACATTGCGCAAAAAAAAATATACATCAGGAAATATTTTCTTCTGAACCAATCATACAGCCCTAATCTAAAAATATAAGGGTGTTAGAGTATTACTTGTGTTAATAGTTATGTTCCTGTTGTGTGCCAGTGTGTTTGTGTTTAAGTTGGCATTTGTTTGATGAACAGGACAATGCAGACCGTGCTCTGAATATCACCACCAAGACAGAGGAAGCAATACTCTCACAGACTCCATACACTGTAGGAAATGTGAGTATGTCTATCAGCATTTCATAATTGAACTGTAATTTAATGTTATCTGTGCAGTACTATGTATATGTAATGTATGTACTGCTCTGGGTTAGTGTGTTTTATCTCACTGTCACAGTGACACTGTGTGCTCTCTCTGTGCTGTGTGTGTGTGTGTGTGTGTGTGTGTGTGTGTGTGTGTGTGTGTGTGTGTGTGTGTGTGTGTGTGTATAAAGAATAAACTACACTATATTTTTGTGTAGATGAGGTGCTTGTTTTGCTGTACATAAATAATGTTTTCACTTGTCCTCAGGTATCACATTGTGTGCTGGAGAAAGGAGAGTACTATCTTTTGGAGTACCTCACCTGGGTTCGCAATGTGGTAGGTGATACAAATGTGTAGCCTACTAATGACAAGTCAATTCTGACCTTGCAAATGATTTTATAGAATTCAAAGCCTGTGGCACTTTGTGAGCAAGCTGGTGAAGGTGCAAGTGAACTGTTGACTGATTTGCTGAATTACTTTGAAATTCTTGGATCTTTCTCAGATCATAAGTGAGATTTTCGATTGCAAATGGCTTCCTGTGTCAGTTGACAACATCTACAATGCAGCATGTGTCAACATAATTGATCCATGGGTGAGTGTGTAGTTAAAACTAAAACTGCATACACGGAGTGTGTTTCCAAGTTTGTTTAAAACTCTCTCTCTCTCTCTTTCTGTGTGTGTGTATGTGTGTGCAGAATGCATTCTGGCTGTGTTTGGGATGGTGCTGTGCATTCTTAGTCCCAGGGGTAATTTTTAGTATTCACACCGCCAGGCATTGGCATTGGCAGACTGGAGGACCCAAGTCCCTCAGGTAAAAATGTTTTCTTATATATATAAATACAATCATATTGCCAGTTACTAGAAACCTAATCTAATGTTTATTTTTCTGCCAGTCTCCAGTACATGGTCACAAAAGATGAGACTAAGTTTAATCCTTGCACTGGAAACTGTCAGACAATGATTTGATGCTAACAGTATCTTCTCTCCAACTAGCATGTTCACTTTGAAGAACTACGGCCCTGAAATGACTAAATTTGACAAGGCCCTGTGGGACACTGAAGACTTAAACAGTAAATATGGCAGTGATGACTATGCCAAAGGCAAAAAATCTGAAGACACTTAAATTTGGCATTGTTGGATCCATTAAGCCAAATTGTTAGTTCTTTACCTTCACTTTCAGTGGTGTGAAATTAAAGGAACACACCATATTACCACCATATAACTAATGTTAACATGCCCAAACACCTCCACATTTTCAGTTACATTTACAACAGTTACATAGTTAAATATGTAAGTATGGTGATGCAAAAATAATATGTGGCAATTTTCTAAGCAGGTACAAATGAATAACTGTAATGTGTCATGGTGGAAGAGCACTTAGGAGCACTTCGACCTTGGCACAGTGATATTGTGCATATGATCGAAGATGGTACTATTCTGCTGATAACGGTGGTAAAACACTGGTGTGTTCCTTTAAGTTGAGGGTAAAAGCATTCACAGAATACTATCTAGAGGGTGCAGTTACTTTTTGTTTTGTTTTGTTAGTTAACTCTGATGTTGGAATATTCAGTACAAATCAATTACAATTTGGATTTCAATTTTAGATTAAGGGAATTGAAATTATATCTAGTGTGATTTTAAATGAGAGGTTGAGTGTGAATCAGTCTGTAACCCTGTTGTTCCAGGTTCTGTCAGTAGGAACATAGACCGAACAGTGAACCGGCAGCTAACTGAATGGGGCACAGTATCTCACTTTCAATTTAATTTTGCTATGCCTTATTCAGTTAATGTTAGCTGCCTGTTTGTTACTCTGTAAACTTGAAATCTAATCTTGAAATCTAATTTTAAATTTATATAAATCAATCAATAAATTAAAAAAAGATTAAATAAACCTCCTCACTAAGAGCAGACTTTTGTCTTTCTGTTCTTTCACTGATCAAGGAGCATTGAAGCATCTGCCCAAGCTCCTGTAGTCTAGATTCATCTTTGCACAACCTATCACTCGACTCATGTGGTTAATTTTAAGTGGCTCAAGAAGAGCTTTTCTGAAGAAGGAGCATACCTGTCTCCTTACAGCTGACTTGTGAGAATCCATCACTGAATGTATATTGTATTTTAAATCCAAACCACTTCGCTGGGAGTTGTGGCTCCTATACAACTAGGATGAAGGCAAACCAGGCAAACACATCAGCAGGTAGAACTGAGATGTGCACAGTGAATGAGAAAGGTGAAACATTTTCCCATGCAGCAAGGTTATAGAAAGGTTGTGCCTGACAGTGACATATGACAATGCAACTCCATGCAAAGGTCATCCTCCAATGCAATACCAATAATATGCCATGTATTTTTATGATGTGATTACAAAAGGGATGAATTTAGGGATGGGTTCAGCTGGATGCATGAAAATTATACAAAACATTAATTGGGCTACGCTTGCTCGTGTCTCTGTGTGGACAGGTGATACATTTGGCCTTAAACCAAACAAGTAAGTAAACAGGTTAAATGGGGGGAGAGAGACTCAGGGTTAAGGTATGAACTATAAAGCCTAATACAAGCCTCAAGATGCTGTGGCCTTTGTTGCATCTTCTGATGTGTCATCCGAATCACTAGGTGGCAGTATTTATGTTTGAAACGCACATTTCCTTTGGCTAGTTGAAGCAGAAGCCCTACCGGGTGGATTACGACAGGATTTCGGAATTCGAAAGTATCTTCCATTCTTCGCAACATACGATAAATCTATCTGGGAATATTTCACCACCTATCAGGGAACGCAAAGATGATGGGTGATGAACAACCGAAGACCCTGTGAGTGAGATGCAATTATTGGTGTTTAGCTGGTGACTAGCTGATTTTTTTTCTAGGCTAAGTGTGCGTGCACGCTAACGCAAGCAAATAAGCAATAAGGAAGGAAGTTCCTTAGCTAGCGCTAGCTACCTAGCATAGATAGAACCGTGGTTATTTAAATGCTATTTATTACAGACATTAAGCAACAATCGGGGGATAAAGAAGACGGTGGCAAATTAAATTATTACGAGTTTTTACTCCAGGAGTTGCATATTAATTTATCATGCCACAGTCATGCGTGGCAACTTGTGGCTAATAACTGCCCAACATTAGCTAGCCGGTTCAGAGTGTCATGCCGTAAATTCATCAAGGTTGGTTACCCGCTAAGAATAGGCCATTGTGTAACTGTTAATCAGCTCTCTCTGGCCCGCATTCTTGTTGACTTGTTTTGTAAATTTATTAAAAGCTTTACACTCTGACGTTACTATTTGTTGTAACTGGCCGTGCGATTTTCGTTGGAATAGCGCATGTTGATTGCCGAAACCATTCGTGACGTGGCCTTGGTGTTTGATACATAGCTAGGTTAGCATAGCTAGCTTGATATGGCGACTTCTCGCTTTTGCTGAAACTCTTTTTCTTGATTGTCAAGGTACGTGGGGAATCTTTCTCGAGACGTGACGGAGGCCCTCATAATGCAGGTATTCGCTCAGATTGGCCCCTGCAAGAGCTGTAAAATGATCGCCGATGTAAGTATTAACTAATGTTATCAACTACCACATGCTGTAACCTAATTGTCTTATCAATGGGAGAGTTAACCTGTGCTGCTACACTGACAGGATGTTGTCTCCTTCAAGTCTGCAGGTAATGATCCTTACTGCTTTGTGGAATTCTACGAACACAATCATGCTGCTGCCGCCCTGTCTGCAATGAATGGGCGAAAGATACTGGGCAAGGTAAGCTATTGATTTCAAGGATTTAGTTCCAAAAAGTTCGTTTGACAAAGGTGAACAAAATGTGCTTTTGTGACTGCCTGGGCAATTTGAAAGATTTGAGCACAAATTCAGTGCAACACGTAAGTACGCTATTCTGTCCACGGATCAAATCGTAGTGACCGTCTCACAAAGACTTGTTTTGATTTTCAAAAAACATATTTTGTATACCACAGGCATGCCTTTTGATTGAGTTTTCGAAATTCCTAGACACTAGACGATGTCATTTGCGCCTCTGAAGAAAGGGTCTGCCCAAAATACATCTTGCTTGTGTTTTTTTAACTCTTCATCTTTAGTTAGTAATGCCAAATTCCTTGTCTTTACTAACTCACTTGAAAAATAAATCTTATTGTTTGTGTTGGGATGCGCATGTTTTTTTTGTTTGTTTTTTCTTTTTTTTCCCCCTGGTTTGGTTTTGGGGGTCCTTTTTGATAGATCTCGGCTTCCTAGTGGGGTTTAGTGTAGGTTTGGATGACAGTGGAGTCCATGTAGCAGCATTACAGAATAACAGACAACACATTTTCACTTTGCATGTTCTACTTCACAATTTCAAAGTTGTGAGACACAGTGGTGTCCTTTGTGTAATGATCCTGAGGGGCCTACATCACAAAGCTGGTGGGAGAGGCTTTTCTTATGCAGCCACTAAGCATAGGTGTGATAGGATTTTATACAAATGAGAGATTTTTATGATTTTTTTTTTCTTTTTATAACCCGCAAGATTGTGTTGTGAATGTGAATTTGTGCATGGACAAGTTCACATAGATTGCTCTGGTCATTTAGTTGTCCTGGGAGTGCTCGTTTTTCTGTGTGTGTGTGTGTGTGTGTGATGCCCAGCTTTGTGAAATGGGCTTCATCCGCCTGTAATTTACCCAAGGATTATCGATATCTGAGTCGTTTCAGCGTCTTGTCATCTGCCCTGACTTAGTCTGCAGTACAGAGTTCCTTAGTGCACTCCTGTGTGTATATATTTTTTTCTTTGCCCTGTGTTTGTCCTTACTCATCTTTGCACTTTATTCGCACACCTGCTTCAGAATGGTGACCACCGTGGTAAAAAATATATTCAGTGCAAATATTTTATCCTCAACAGGTATTGAAGGCCCAATTGAGGAGTTATACAAGTTGATAAAAATCACTCTGTTGTAAGTCACTTTAGACCTTCTACTCCGTAGAATTTTTTTTTTTCACTCCAAGACCTCAGTTTTTTTATTTTTCAGCTTGTTTTGGTTGTTTTTTGAGTGATCAGGTGTTTTTTTGTTTTTTTTTTCCTCCTTCGTCCCACATTGCATTAAGTGATTTAGTGGTTCAAGTCAATAAGTTCATGCCTCTTAACATCACAGAAAGTGCTATGGTGGTTTTTTTACGAGCCCAAAAAGAAACTCCTCATCATAATGTTGTTCCTCTCTCTTTGTCTCTCTTTCTCCTCTGCTCCGCCCCCTCCCAGGAAATGAAAGTTAATTGGGCATCTATGCCAAGCAGTCAGAAGAAAGACACAAGCAGTAAGCAACCCCTCAGTTACCCTTTCATTTTTACAGTTTAAAGGGATACACCACTGTTTCGGCCAATTTACTAATTTTCCATAGAAGGGTCTAGGGTCAGAATCAAGAAACTGGGCTGGATTACTTGATCTATGACTTAAACTTTTTTTTTGATTATTACGCCGGAATGAGAGTATCTTGTGTAATAACAGGAAAAATACTAAGTAAGATGCTAATGGTTGAGATGCTAGTGATAACCAAAGGATTCAATGATATATGCTAACCTGAAGCTGAAAACACTACCCCGTCAGACTGAGCCATCAGCTGGATGAATTGAAGATGGGTACATCTTAATTGGTTAACTCCACAGAAGGTGGAAAAGTAGTAAATTGGCTGAAATTGTGGCGTAAGTGAATTTTTGAAATTGGCTGGATTAGGCCGTGCTTGTGCAGGCCTGCTGCCGTTGTGTTTTGCCTTGCAGTTGAATATCTCTTCCACTGTCCACAGACCATTTCCATGTTTTTGTTGGTGACCTAAGCCCTGAAATAACCACAGATGACGTCAGAGCTGCTTTTGCTCCGTTTGGAAAAATATCGTAAGTTCCTCAAAAGATGTGTTGTCAAATGCATTCGTTGTCATTTGCATTTGTACAGGTATAACTCAGTCTCTTGTCTTTGGCAGGGATGCCCGTGTGGTGAAAGACTTAGCCACAGGGAAGTCCAAAGGCTACGGCTTTGTTTCATTCTTCAACAAATGGGTAGGTTGAAGTTATAAGCATTCTCATATGTTTTAAGATGTGTTATGTCCCTTTAATTTATTGCAGCCAACATCAGAGCAAAGTCCAACTTATAGAGGCTCTGGTTGTTGACTGTAACTCCTTGGTCTTTCCCTGTTCTGAAGTAATTGCTGACACTGAATGTTCTCCATTCTTTGGACTGGTGGTTAGGATGCTGAGAACGCCATTCAGCAGATGGGGGGTCAGTGGCTTGGGGGCCGACAGATTCGAACAAACTGGGCCACGCGGAAGCCTCCAGCTCCCAAAGCTGCGTCTGAATGTGAGTATGGCAAGTCTGTAATGGAGGAAACTAAGAAGACACACAAAGCTTTTTTCCTTGTTTTTGTTTCTTGCAAAACATTATAAACGTAATTCCTTGAGTTGCCTCAAAAATCAACTTCTCTCGCTAGAGCAGGCTGGAGAGATGATGGTGTATTGGACTAAGAATTTATATCACCCTTTAAAAAAGCGTAAAACATTTGTTTCCTCAGTAGCATAACCAATGCAAGGTTCTGGATGATGGCATGTTGATCCAATTTATATTTTTAAAGCATTGTTTGCACCAGCTTAGATGCTTTTCATTAGAGTTTAGGCATTCAAACCTTCTATAATGTGTGTTATGACATGTGAAAAAAAGACATCATAACTTCGTATCACTTTTGTTTTTGCAGCCAATACAAAGCACCTGTCCTTTGATGAGGTGCTGAACCAGTCCAGTCCTAGCAACTGCACTGTGTATTGTGGAGGAGTGGTCACGGGTCTCTCAGGTTGGTCCCTAGGGTAATTTTTTTTCTTGGGTATGCAATGCATTCTGGGTCTTTTGCGACAGAACATGTATGATTGTGTCTGTTTTGTTGCAGAGCATGTGATGAGACAGACATTCTCACCATTTGGCCACATCATGGAGGTTAGGGTATTTCCTGAAAAAGGTTACTCCTTTATAAGGTATTTCATATTATTATTCAACATTTTCATGACTTATTGTCTCAATACTGTATTATATACTATTTCCCAACTACTGTATTGGTCTGAATATAAGGCTATCCTGAATATATTGATACACACTGTTCCAGACTCATGAAAAAAGGAAAAAAAAAAAAAAAACAAGGACCAAATTGTAGACCACCTGTGGCACATGGTGTAGACCACCATGTGCCACAGTGGAAAGTTTGAATATGATCGGGTATGAAATGTCCTGGCTTTGTGCGCATTTAAACACTGTATTCCGAATGTTATCAACACAACAGGTCAAGAGGTACTGAAGTGCATGTAAACCCAGTCATTCTGTCTCACCCCCTGGTTTTCGATACACATTATGGCTGATATTAAACAATGGCGGCAATGTGATGACTTCTGGAGCTATCTCATAGTCATTGGTTGTAGCATGAAGCTACATCCTTGTGCATAACCTTTTCTTGTGTTCAAATAGCCATTGTATTTCCCAGTATGTAAAATCTGTGATGCATGGCTCCCTGTGTTACCTGGTAATCAAAGGCCCACTGTATGTGTGTCACACCTAAGAGTACCAAGAGCACTTATATTTTGATAAGCTCAGGTGATGGTCATTTTCTGTCATTCATTGCATACAATAGGAGAAGGTGAAGGTTGAAAGGAACAAGCCATTGTATTTAAGTTTGGCTTGAGTTTAAATTTGAGATTAAATAGAATTAAGTATAGGTTACGGATAACAGCCGATGAGGTGACCAGTTCGATGGAAATAATGGCAAGGTGGTAGTGGTGGCAACGGCGGTCATTAGTTCCATCAAACTGGTAACCTCAAAAGCTGTTTTCATGCTTATCTCCCGTTTGTATTTAGGATATAATTTTAGGGGGGGAAGTACAGCATGAAATACTCTACTACGGTTGTTATGGTTACTATTCATGTGCATTAATATGAAACGGTGATTACATTTTTTGGGGATCTACTTGAAAGGTAGCCACTTATAGTTAATTCCCACCTCATCAGCCAATCAGAAAAGAGATAAGACTAACTTAATGCGCTAGCAGGTTGTGTAAGCTAAAGTTTTGTATACAGATCACTCACTAACTTGTCTGTCTCCAGGTTTAGCACCCATGAAGAGGCAGCTCACGCCATCGTCTCTGTGAATGGCACATCTGTAGAGGGACACACAGTCAAGTGCTACTGGGGCAAGGAGACGCCCGACACAATGAACCCCATGCAGCAGCAGATGCCTCAGGTACTTTTCTTCCATTCTAGCTTGGCTACATTATTCAGCATTTTATAATATTTAGTATACTTCTATATATCTATAATATAGTCATTTACTTCGACTGATGAGTGCAACCCTGCACATAGCTGATGCCTAGTTGTCTTGAATTAGTCATCAGTTAATTATTATGAACTGAATAATTAGTTTGTATGAGATGAAATGGCCTAAAATTACATTTTAGTTGTCTAAACTGGGAGTTTTCTGTACTCTCTATCCATTGATTTGTGTCTTGTCTTCTTTCCTCTCAATCACCTGCAGCAAAACAAGGTAGGCTACAGCCCAGCTCAGCCCTATGGCCAGTGGGGGCAGTGGTACGGCAACACCCAGCAGATTGGCCAGTACGTGCCCAACGGGTGGCAGATGCCTTCCTATGGCATGTACGGCCAGGCAGCCTGGAACCAGCAGGGCTACAAGTAGGATGGAGAAGGAATGAGGGATTGAGAGGGGTAAGGCACCTCCGTCACCAGGTTTCCGCCAAAATCACACGCCGGACCACAACTCCGAGCCCTGCCGTGAAATACGCAACAGGCCGAGGGCTTGAATTGACCACCAAACACAATATACTTAACCTATACCGTATTTTTCTCACTTAAGGAGATTTGATCCCTACATTTCTGCCCCCCACCCTTTACTTTGAAATGCTGTGTAAATGGGACATTGCAGCTTTGCTGCTTTTTTGAAACGGACTTGTTACTTTCTTTTGTTTTCTTTTCTTTTCCTTTCTTTTTTCCTTCCATTTTTTTTTACCCTTTTGTCATTACTGTGCAATTTTCTTTTGGCTCAGCGATGGTCTCAATGATGAGCTGCCAATTAGGTAAAACTCCCAGATCTGATCCAGATGTGAGGTGGACTCATGGATTAATTGTCAATGTCGTCCCAGCGTCCTCTGACATGGCGGATTGGTGCGGGTACCAGATGCTTCTGTATTAGCAAAGTCATGTCACTTTTTATTAATTCCTTTTGCATTCTTCCTGTGCTTGCTCATAACTCTGACAGAGAAAGTGAATGGACATAATATGGTCACATAATTTATTTGTATGACTTGACCCCTTTACTGAAAGATAGCAAGTACCCTCCTTATGTTAAACTAGTGTATGTACTTATATCGGGGGGGGTGGGGCGAGGGGGGTGGAGTTTACTTGGCATCTTTCAGGTCCCAATTGAGGATTGGCTTTTCCCATGGTCTGTTTTGATTCTTTTTTTTTGTTTTTGTTTTTGTTTTGTTCATGGGTTAAGTTTTTTAAACAAGCAAACTAGAAACTTGCCTTTTTTGTTTTTCATAAAGAAACATTTGTTGTGTATGATTTGTGTATGACATTATGAAAGATGCTTAAAAATCAGGTTGTACTGCAATGGAGACATTAGTAAATTCATGTATGTGAAAGATTAATACTGTGCTTTTTCCTTCAGTCCCTCCATGGTTCTGTTGAGAACATCTACTTTTATCCACCATCTAATCCGGACTGATCTGTAGAGTTGAGATATGCAATCTTAGCTAAACTGTTTAAATTTCTCCTGTTTGTTTTGCACTGTAACATTAGTAGACCAAAGACATCTATGGCCACAGTAGCTAAATTATTTATAACTGTTAAAGCATTGAAGATGCTGGTACTAATGTTTTAAGTGCGTCACACAGTACATATTTAGTGGTAATGAGCCTGTGTTCAACAGGATTTTGGAAGTCCCTCATAAATTTATCTGTCACTTAAATAATAAATGACACCATTCCAGAAGGTTTTAGCATACATGTTCAAAACTGTTTTCCCTCCTACTTTGATTAAAAACATTAACTGAATATATCTGGCACTGTTCACCAATCAATTTCTTTTCTCCTCTTTCCTCAAGGTATTATTCTGGTAAATATATATAAGAAGTAAGAAGAAATTCTTACTTCGCAACTTGACAGTTCCAAGAAGTACAGTTTTGATAAATTCCTAGCATGAAGCATTTTTTTCATTCTTTAAATGATATCCTGTCTGTTTTTCTTTTCTTTTTGTAAAATAGCGTAATTGATGGAAATATCCCTATAATTTGTAAATACAACAGAAGACGACATGATTAATTTTGTTGCCTTATTTAGTAGTAAATCACTTGGGTTCCACCTGTCAAGGCTGTGCCTGAGGACACCTACAGAACAAAACCTTTTTTTAGGGGGTGTTTCATTCCTGGTTTTTGAGATATCTATGCTACTTTGATCAATACTTTCTTGCTTTGTCTGATTAAAATGCTGATGCATGGAAAAAAAATAACTTGTTGGAAGTTGATTTTGATGTCAGATCGACGGTTTTCACATAAATGCTTTGCTAGCCTGTTTGGAAGCATCAGCAATGGTCTCTTACAAATCTACTGCTGCTGGTTGTGTAAATGTGGTATAGCCTTTCAGTTTGGGCTCATTGATCACCATGCTGACACTTATAACTTTTCATGATGTAATAAGCAGAATGTCAGACCTTATATGTTGTCACAGTGTGGAATTGAAAATTCTGTGCATGCTCTCCCTCAACTAGAGTGAGTAAATATCGGTATGAATCAGCCTAGCTTATATCTGTACTATCCAATGGAGCCAGGTAGAGTACGCTTTCCTGTGCACCACCAAACAGCTGTAGCCTAGTGGTGTGTCTGCCTGGAGCTTCACTGGCTGCCTGCATGATGGTGATTAGCCTGGCTAAACCTGAGCGGGATCTGGTCCTGCCTTACTGTGTGTTTCGTGGCCATCGGGTGTGGTGGTTACACCTGTGCTCCACTCTTGTCCGTATTCCTGGGAGGGCTACTGCTCCTCCTACTCCCCAGAAGCTTCTGGTTTGGCCTCAACACAGTTGGTACGACACTGCCTGGATGGTCGTGTGAACATCGCCACAAAGTAAGTGATAAAGGCTCCATTTTTAAGGTGTTCTACATGCCTGTGCATCTATTTGTCCAAGAATGTTCCTCTGACCATCACCATTAAAACATGCAAGTCTATGGTAGATGCCCTATATTTGTGTACTGACTTCTGACATTATGCTGATGTCTGTAACAGGCAAAGAAGACAAGCTTAAATCTGAGGTCTGCTTTGAATGAATGGGCAGTGAAGGTTATTTCTGCACAGCACCTTTTAGGACAAATCCTGGTGAGTCACGACTTTACCTTAAACACTGATGTATGGTTTGTATGTTGTCAAACTACAAAAATATTTGTTCTGTGTCTGTGATTGGGGGTCAAGATGGTCAATTTCTTTTGCCTCAACACTGGATCATGTGTTTCATCTTCTACAAACATCAGAGTAAGGGATTCTGCCATTAGTCGGCTTATTCTTATAGAGGGAATCAAAGGCGGTCTCACATACTCCATCTCTTTCTGTAGATTGTGGAGTATTTCATAAAGACATATGGAATTTTATTTCTCACAGACCTAGCCTTCAACATTGTTCATCTTCTTCATTTTGGACTAGGGTAAGTGTGGTCTTAGCACACCTCCCACCTAGTGTACTAAAAAAAAGATTTATCACTGGGCAGTTCTGTGGAAAGTGGATGCTTTGTTACATCCTGAACACCAATAAAAGGCCATGGAAATTGTGTGATGTGAATGGTTTGTATGTGAATGTAATATGAAATTTGTGGCCTTGTTGTAATTATCTAGAGGGGACATTAAAAAACTGTACAAAATTCTTAAATGATACTGTGTTTGCTCATGTTTTGTCACATCCGTAAGGTGGATTTGGCTCACTAGTTAATAAATACTTTTTGTTTCTTGGTACAACTGAAAGTTGCTTCTTGATAGATTTTAGAATTATGGTGACAGAAAAAGAACGTTCTATGACAGAAAGGCCATTAAAAAGAAAAGCAAAAGTTTGAAATGCATTTCTTTGATGGTTTCTGTCTACTAGTGCCTCTTTGTCCAACTTAGTCATAGTGTTGGATGATGCTGAGATTCTAGAAGGCTATTGCAATACCCTGAAATAATAATAATAAACACAGTTGTAATACCCAATTTTGTTTGTATTTGTACTTTAGAAATGGCATCATTTAACAAAACAACCAAAAAATAAATAAAATAATAAATAATGATAGTAAATGATATGTAAATAAAGCTTAAGTTCCATGTTCTGTTGTCTAGACAGGTTCTGTTATTTTTGCAGTATTGCTGATGGTCTTTGCCATGATGTTCCCATGTGATTTTGGTTCTTATAAGAAGATACTCAGGCATGGTATCATGAGGCATTACTAGTCAGTCAGTGTGTTCAGTTTAGCTGGGCCAGCCTGTGGCAATTACATGTATCTCAGTTTTTCTCTTCTATTCCATGGGCTTCCATACATCAGTGCTACTCAAGTGTTTCTAAATAGCTAGCACTCTCTTGTTCTGCATAGGGCATAATCGCCACCTATGTCCCAGAGATTATGGAGATGAAGGCAAACTTTATGGTTTGTTACATATACAAAGCAAATAAAACTCCACACAGTGTTATCAACACCCAGAATCTAATTAGATATACAGTATTGATAGAATGACTAAAGGAGTTATTGCAGTGATGCAAGCAGCCTAATGATGTATTGTGTTTGTGTTAGACACGTAGTGGTTTGTGGGCACATCACCCTAGCCAGTGTCTCAGCATTTATGAGAGTTTTTCCATGCCAACAGAGAGGATGTTAATATCTGGGTGATTTTCTTGGGGAAGTACCGGTAAGCAATACAGACTTTTAATGGAATTAAAAATGCGTATTAAAAAAATATTACGATTAAAAGTAAATGAATTCATTAATGTATTTACATACTCCAGTATCATGCTTTGAGATGCTTTATTTCCTTTTACTTTCTATTCAGTTTATGCACTGACCAGGAATTGGAAGCTTTCTTTAACAGGTGTTTCGTGCATGTTGCCTTCTTCCAAGGCTCTGTGCTGAAAATTCTAGACCAGGATAGAGTGATGGTAATTGACAGACATACACACAAACACACATACATTGACGATCCTAAAGTGAGAATATGTTATATATACGTTTGTATACTGTACGATAATGTATGTGTACATACATTGGAACTGTTCTCTTGAGTTTACAGTTCTCCATTTCCGTTTATTTCCTTGTTTAGATGTGAGCGCTTGCTTAATTCTCTGTGACAGATATACCACGAGGTATATCTCACGATATCTCATGAGGTAAAATATTCTGTTGGTCACTCCATTTCTCGTTCCCTAAGATATATATAGAAATAGAAAGAGAAATGTCATTCAGGGTCAAGGAAGGGTCAAAGTCATGGAAAACCTAAACATTTTTAGTGAAATTGGGTAGGAGCCCCGATTGTTACACATTATTACTCATCTGCACACCACATCTGATCTGATCCGATGCCATCATCCTCACCAGGCTTACCTGCTGTGTCGCGGCGACAACGTCATGCCTGGCCGAGCTCAAGCTGGGCTTCATGGTCCAGAGCTGCCTGGTGCCAGGGCTCTCCATGCTTCTGGCCAACCTCTTTAGCATGCAGGGCTCTGTGGATGTCAGTGTACACACAACCCCTGGCACTGGACACTGGCACTGGACAGGGTGGGCAAAGACATAGGCACTGGCCACTATTGGCAGAGTGACAGTTACATCTCCAGAGTGGCAATATGATTCGTACAAACACGGTCAAAAGTAGATATACACAAACCCCAGTAATCATCATGAAATCAGTGTTTCTAGTCTTTCAGAGAGCCCTATCTATTTCTGGCTTTAATGATTGTATGTTGCTGTACATTGCTGAAAGGTAGACTGCAATGGTTGGTTGACCTCATAATCAGAGATTTTGGGTTGCAAATTTGCGCTCAAATAACGGTACTGATCTTACTGCATCTTCCCAAATTTCACCATATCTCATCTTGATGGTCTTGTTCTTTCTGGTTAAACAGAGGAGAGTTCATGGTGGAAGCTTTATAAGGAAGGCATGTTCAAAAGGATATAAACTGAATACCTCTCCAACACTTTAACAGACCTCACAATTACAGAGGCAAGCAAGGAAGTGTTGCTTCAGCAATGTGGTAGGTGACTGGCCTGAAAAGAAAGTTGGCAGAACACTTCCTTGTTGTGTTTCTAACATCTGCTTACTCCCCAGGTTGTGTTTTCTAAAGCTGCATGTGCTTTTGATTGGAATTGAGTATCAGTACGGAGAACAGGAGTTCTGGTGAATGTCAATGCACATATTTCACAAAATTATTGTTTTATTATTATTATTATTATTATTATTATTATTATTAGTTATTTGCCACCATTGTGCCCTTGAGCAAGGCACTTAACCCTAAGTTGCTCTAGGGGAGACTGTCAGTCACTTTGGATAACTTTGCATCTGCTAAATGCATAAATATAAATACATAAATATTATTTATTTATTTTTATTTATTAGTTTAATCAGGATGACATTTATGCATTTTTACATTTGTGCATTTAGCGGACACTTTTATCCAAAGTGAGCTACAGCACAATGAAAAAACTAACGAAGGGTGCATATTGCTAACATAAAATTTGCAGTATTTTTAGTCTAAAGCACAATCGTGTAACAAAAAGTGCAGTATAGAAAGACATTAAGAATAAGAGGATAACTGCATTCCTGTTATTCAGAAATTCAAGCCAGGAGATATTCTTGGAAGAGCTGGGTCTTCAAGAGTTTCTTGAAGGTGGAGAATGATGAACTGGATGAATTGTCCAAATCTTTTGGGTAGTGTTTTAGTGAATCCACCAAACCATATCAAGTTAAAGAAAACACTGGGTGTCCTCGTGATGCAGCCAGTGATGCAGCTGAGGCACATAGGTGCTGCTTCCTGCCTGTTTGTGTTTGTTTGTCTTTGTTTATGATGGTTTGTTTGTAAATGTTCTGGAAGTGTGGAATAGACTTTGTTGGATATAGTACATCTAATCATCCATGGAACATGGAATGTATGCGTGTATGTAGTCATACTGACTCTGTGTGTATCTTTTTTCTGTTATATTTATTGTTGTGCCACAGTGACATTGATGATGTTTCTAAGCAAGTGTGAGGATGGTAATGGCCATGCTCACTTACACTTTTTGACCACTAGGTGGCAAACGCAGGCCACATTTCCCAGAGACATCTATAGGGCTTTGACTTTTCCTAATCTGTAGCCAGAACCTGCTCTCATTATGTCAGCATGGCTTTTACTGTAAATGATGTGTCCTATTGTCTATTGTTTACTCTGCTGCACAATCTGTAGTGGCCTGATGTTTGTCATGTGCATATGGGATTACTACAGTTACCATAACCTCTTCATCACTCCTAAGTGTTAAGTGTGACAGCCATTTTTGGGAGTTCTCACCACCTGGTATCTAGGTCCTTATGGCAGAGCAGTAACCAAACACAGCAACTAAGACATTGAAGCTAGCCAAGGCTGAGATGTTTATATTTAGACTTGTATAAAGTTGAGTAAAATGTATATATTTGTGTGTGCGTGTGCATGTGTGTTGTGTAGCAAAGGAAGGTGAAAGGGAGGGTCTGAAGTTGCAGGAAATGTGTATAGGAAAAAGAAGTGTGTCAGAGGACTTTTTGGATGGATCCTCACCTTTCCACTAACCACCTACATGCATATGCATGCATTTGAAACACACATGTAGATTCTGTTCAAACACAAAGTGATGTCCACTCTCTTTGCTAGTTGCAGAGTGTCATCTGTTAGTCTGTCTGTCTGTCTGTCTCACTGACATCATGAGCTAGCTGCCTGCCATGCCTGTCAGCCATGGCAGCAGAGTAGAGCAGAGAGCAGTGTGCAGCTGGCAGACAGGCAGGCAGAGAGACATGCCAACAGGCAGGCTCAGGCCAGATTGACAGGCTGATGAATGGGTCCTGTTCCCTCGGCCGTCCCCATTCGCAGACTGGGCATTAATATTAGGAGATGCTGTCAGTGGAAAGAGGGGCACGTCAGCTGATGAGTTAGGCAGATTAGAAGTGAAATCTACGAAAGTCTGCCCCACTCTAGTCTGCTGCGTTCCTCGCCTCGCCGACGCCCTTGCTGCCGCTACGTCCACGGCCTTTCAGAGCGCTGTCTCAACTTTTGCTGATCTTTCTCTATCTGTCTCTCATTTTGATTGCTTTTTTCTCCCTTGTTCTTTCAGTCATCAGTCGTCTCTGACACTCTCTCAGCACTGCCTGTTTTCTACAAGTTAATGTTAGATGTCAGCCTGTCTGTCTGCTGCTCTCTGTCTTCGACTTCTAATCTTTACAGCTGTGCTGTAGTTTGTGTGACAGCCGAGCTGATGTTTACACAAGTTCTTTTCACTGTCACAACACTTGAGTTTTTCTGTCAGTGTTATGAAATGGATCAACTTCTTGTAAACTCCTAGCTTTCTGTTTATTCTTTTCCACATGTAGTTTATTTTGGTTGTCCGATCTGTTCTGGTTTGCTATGCAACATTTCATAACTCTCCCCTCACAATTTATCATGCCATCATCTGTGGACATTATGCATTTGCTGTAGAAGTGCATTACATGTCTGCCTGCCTGTTTGTCTTGAATCCTCCAAATCAGGCTGATTGGGGTGACACGAGCCTCCTGCCACAGCTCTGTGTTTAAAAGTGTGTGTGTGCACGTGTGTGTGTGTGCGCGTGTGTGTGTGTGCGCGTGTGTGCATGCACATTTTTATCCAAGTCTGGAGCTGGAAGAGGGCGAGTAAGTAATGGACCCTTTAGAGGAAGACGAGGTGAGGCTGGACTCCACTGGGATGTTCCACTGGTGCAACCCCATCCCACTTGAGGAAGTCTCACTGGTATAAAAGGTATATGGTATAAATATGTTGGCACAGGCAAATGTAGGCATCAACCGTTAAACAATAGCTATGCACCTAACTGTCTGTCCCGATCTTGTGAACACCATATCTTAAGAACACCTGAAGGCATGTGCTTCAGATTTAGTACAGAAGTTCAATCTGGCCCAGAGATGATCCGATAAGATTTTGGAGGTCAGAGGTCAAAGTTTAAGGTTACTGCATGAACATATGTATGCACCATTTTTGTGAAAGTGATATCTCAAGAACACCTCAAGGCGTATGCTTTAAATTTGGTATGGCTGTTCAATTGAACTCAAACATGAACTGTTAAGATTTTGGAGGTCAAGTTAGTTCACTTTGGCTACATGTGAAACATGAGTTTACTATCGCTGATTGTTTATGCATGTGCTATGTTTCTGCCTAATGTTTCTGCCTAATCACTTGTGGCTGCTTTATGTGACCATGCTTGTTTTCTTATGTGTATGCAGGAGTTCATCTACCATAACCCTCTTCTTGTCCTCTTCTACTCCCTCTCTATTCTCTTCCTAATTTTCTTTTTCTTCCATTCCCATCTTTCCATTTCTCCAACCCTTCATCTGTCATTCTTTTACTCTCTCTCCTTTCTCTCCCTCTCTTCTTCCCCTCCTCTTTCCCCTCTTTTCCACCCTCCATCCCTCCTTTTTGCTACTCTCTCTGTCCTTCTCTGCCTTCCTTCTCTCCCTCCATCTGACACTGCCAGGGTTCTCCTCTGTGCCCAGCTGACCTGTGGGCAGTGTGGGTGGAGACTTGTGCCATGTGTGTGGTCCTCATCACCTTCAGCAACCCCAAGCACGTCACAGAGCAGTCGCTGCAGCAAGTACAGTTATCCAGGTGGCTGTCCGCCACTGGCGAGATATTCTTGGGCTGGCGTGCTTCATTCTGAAAGGATTTACTCAAGGTTTTGAGCTTTTTTGTCTTTTGGAGAGTGTGAGGCCTGTGCTGAGCTTCTGTGATTGGTATTTTAGAGGACACATTACTGCATGATGGCATGGACCCTGTATCGATAAATGTCAGCATAGTACTGTAAGGTGACAGTATCCTAAGCAGATGACGCTGGCAGACACTGCCAGCCTCAGGCATCTTGGTCAGGGCTGGGAGTGTACATTTCAGGTTGTGGTGAGTTGAATTTGAGGCTATTTCTTAATGGCCATCCTAAGGTCATTTTTTAAGCAGCCAGGTCTGGTGTCATCTGCTTTTAGGAAAGTAATTTATGCACTTAGAATGTCTTCTGAGTTGGCAAAATGAAATATAGTTGTGCCCACAGCAAGAGAGTGTGTTTTGGTGGGCAAGGTAACAAACACTGTTTGGGTGGGACAGCTGTTACGGTTGCGTGTGGTGGTGGAGAGTGTCATGGTGTGGTGGTTCGCGAAAGTGCAGTGCAGTTGAGGTGACACGATGGGTAGTTGGAACTTGGAACGCTCTGAGACAGGACTGGAAAAGAAGACGTGCGGGCTGGCGATTTGAGCGTAGGTAGCCTGGGGGGATTCCACACCGCCGTGCCCACGCCGTGTGTGAGCTAACCACTCGCGCTATAGTCTGCCGAACGGGCTGACAGAAAATAAACATGTTACAGTAATTAACCTTGACAGGCTCAATGTGCCGCCAGCAGCAGAAATGTGCTAATGACACAATAAATCCATAATTAAGACATGCTGTCTGCTAAGAACAACACAGCGGCTGTGTCTGACCATACAGCAGTCTGTAAGGGAAGAGGAAGAAGGCTAGGGGTGGTGGTGTTGGTGGAGGGGGTTAGTGAGGGTGGGGGAGATGTGTGTTTTGATTAATAGACTTGGGAAATTAAATGTTACTGGAGAGAAGGCGAGTATACTAGTGTCTGCAAAATTAGAGTGGATGATGAAGACTAGTCATACATTTTACACAATCAGTATTGTGTAATATTTTTGACATATCTATGATAAAGTAAATAATTAATTAAACTATATCTCTTACATATGTCATGCTTGATTGTATTTTTCATAAGATGTGGTTCTCTGCTTCATTTCAGGACCCAGTTACCTGAACCCTCTCCACCTCCTCCAAGGAAAGGAACCACAGTGCCTCTGTTGGTACAGCTTGGTACTACACTCTTTATTCTCCACAGTCCACACCACCTAACTTTTGTTCTACAAAAACATGGGATTATTGATGGCCTAGATGAAAGACTGACCTTGAGCTCTGGTTATGCATTTAAATGCAGAGCCTGTGATGCTGTAGATTTTGTTTCAAGCCAGAGGCTGTGTGTGTGTGTGTGTGTGTGTGTTTCAGCTCCACCACCACCACCACCCACAGCTAACCCCTTTCCCTTTCTCTCGGTGTCCCTCCACTAGTGAATGTCTCCAACGTGCAGTCTGTGAGTGATGTAAAGGAATGGAAGAGCTACCCCTGGATGTCTGACACAGGCATTTGCCATTGGCTGTGTTCTCCATGGACCTGCTGGATTCGCTCATGGCAGCTGTATGTACTTCTGTCTCTCCTCTCTCTCTCTCTCTTATCCTCTCCTTGTATGTCCTTTCCCCTCATCTCTTTCGTCATTCATCTTTGAAGCCAGTGCCTTAGTCCAGCACTATGGCAACCAACAACCATTTCAGTTTGTACAGTTCAGATACAAGGTATCTTAGTCAAGGGGCTCATATGATTATATAGTTATTACTCAGTCTGACATGTAAGAATAGAGGAGAGTACAATAGATTCTTTATTATCTCCTTTTGGGAAAATAACAGTGAGTGGAACATGTTCTCTGTTGGCATGTCTGTACCCAGGAAAGACATGGGCCCTATTGCGCATTCAACATAGTCCTATTATATTGTATGACACTAGTCTTATCACAGAGATGGTATTGCGCTTAGTCTGACAAGGTAATAAAACCATCTACATGTCAAGGATCTGCAGTACACAAAACCTAGACCTGTGGAACAGAAAGAAGCTATTTCCTTTTCAGGTGTTGGAATCACGTGTGGTATAAATGATTAGTTTCAAACCCTTAAAAAAAAATGGAGAAAAAAATCAGTGTGCTTCTGTAAAGTTGTGGGGAAAAATGATAAAAAACTATACATCCCTCCTCCTTATCTCTCTCAGACATTTTTCAATGCCAACGTGACCAGCCTGATCAACACACTAGTGATGGCCAGAGACATGCCCACTCTGGAGGTTTAGCTGGCGGAGGACAACCATTTGCGCGAAGACGCAATGAGTCTTCGGCTAAGCACACTGTGCCAGTGCTCCAAACTGGCACAGCTGTGGCTGGACGACGAGACCCTCTTCTGCCTGCATGTAGGCCATTGCGTCTCGCTTGCCATTCCGAGTAGTCTCTGGGCACCACTTAGCTTCTCAAGGCCTTCTAGAATGCACAAAGCACACAGATATTAATTCATAGATGCTGTCTGATTTTTTGCTGTAGAATGGGAGGCCTGTAGGCTTGATGGTGCTGAGGTTGATGAGGCGTAGGGGTCTGTATTCTCATCTCCTGTAAGAATTAACATTATGTGTAACAAACTGTCTAAGTGACAGAAATACCTTTAGAGATATTTACACAAGGGGCCCTGTGAATAGAGCCATGGTGAATACTGCTAGTAATTTTTGTCAGACTATTTGATCATGTCAGATTTTAGTTACTGTTTCAACCAATTCAGTGTGACTGAACCTGCAGGATGAGACCCTCAGTAGCAATAGCCATTTTGTTCATCATAACAAACTTGCTTACAGCATCAATAGATTGGGTATTGAGATACACTTATGTAGAGTTACATGTCAATAGCCTCAACTTGTTGTAAATGTAGTAGTAGCATTGTTGAATTTTTTTTTGCTGAACAGTGGCTTCGCACAGTTGCCATGAAAATGCACATGCAGTTGGATTGTACTTATAGTTTTATGAGATCACGCCGTTCCATTATAGATATACATTTCAGTGTTTACTGTCAGCTGAAACATTTATAGGCCACAGTTTGCAACCACCTTTACTGCAAATGCAACCCGAGTTTAGACAGCACTGTAAATGTTCAGTGTAAATGTCACATTCAGACATACAGTAAATCTTATGCCTTCATTACAGAGCAGTTAAACCAAACATACACATCTCAGCAGTGTGGTCTTGGAACACTTTAGAGCACTTTAGCATCGCTTTGTGAGCAAGCAATTAAGTACTCTACTGCTGTTGTGGTTCTTCATAGATGTTACATTGATATATTTTTGCTCTTTGTTCCAGTGTCTCAAATACAAAGATCTGTTCATCCAGGCTCTGGACTCCTGTGCTTTGGGCTCTATCGGCTGCTCGATCCTCCCAGTCCCTCCCAGAGGAGGTATGGCTCTATATACGGGGGGGTGGGGGGGGGTTTCAGACCAGTCAGCTGAGTGCTTCTAGTAGCATTGCAGTTACAAGTAGGCCACTAAGTACCATCACACCATAGTGGATAAAAGACTTCTATTGCAGAAGCTTCCACAGAGTCCGGAGCCACCATGGCTATGTTACATGGCTTCTAATTCAGGTGTCTGGTTAATAGTCAGCCGAGTCCCTTCTCCACTTATCACCATCCATACACATCCATTACGGCTTTACCAGGATAGACCCAGAACACATTTAGAATACATGTTCTAGTCATTGGAGTTGTTGGTCGAGTGTTCTCAGCTGAGGCGTATGGTTTGTATCGTTCCTACTAAACTAAGTTGCAAATAAAAAATGTGCCGCAAGGAAAATTATCCTATTAGGTTTGTTGATTTGGTTGGTTGGATGGTTGAACACCATTTCTCACCTGTTGTGAAATATAAAAAAATTAAAAGTGTACTTAAGCATTTTGATGAATTATATTAATATAGCATGTACTATAGTCTTAGTTAGCAGTAAGCCATAATATTATATTATTACTGCCAGAGGCCTTTACAAGAACAACTCCATACTACTACATGATGATGTATAGTACAGAGGCATGTCGGACAAGTTCAGGTCATTCATATGAGGTTTTAGCTTTGTGGATAATTGCAGTTCTTTGTCCATGAGTTTATTTGTATAGTGGAATATTTCTGTTTAGAGGTGTGAGTGTATGCAAGGCTTGCTAGTTTGTGTAATGTCAACATGTGTGTGTGCGTGAGCATGCAAGTGTGTCTGTGTGTATGTCTGTCAGTAAGGGGAAGCTGAGCACTGACAGGTGTGTATCACCCCATCAGCCTGCTGTCAACACCACTGCAGAGACCGACAGCAGAGGACAGCGGCTGTCTGCCTTTAAGCCAGAGCTGTCTCCTTCACACACACACACACACACACACACACACACACACACACACACAAACACAGAGGGAGAGAAAAATTTACTCTGGCACATACACACACAGTTACATACATACACTTGCACAACTGAAACACATTCTCCCTCCTGCAAACACACACATACACACACACACATACCTGTCCATGTGAGCACACACTCAAACTTGCCCCTCACCCCACAGTCACCATCCTTCACACAGTCAGTGTCAAACTTATGTAGGTCAAAGGCTGGGCTTCTGTATAGTTCCCACTCATCCCAGCCCACATGGTTCTATCTCCACTGCACATGAAATCCAATATCATCTTAAAGAAATTCTTTGTTTACATAACACAAATCAAAAGTTTGTGTGTGTGTGTGTGTGTGTGTGGTATGTGTGTGTATGTACATCTTATCCTTGACACCTGAAATAAAAAAAAGAAATAAAAACTGTTTTCATAGCGTTTTGCCAATCCAGTGGAGGTCTTCTTCATAGCAAGTGTTTAATGTACCCTGTCAGTCAGGAGGCAGGAGTGATGTGCAAATCTGGGCTCCTGGAAAAAAAAGAAAGAAGAAAGAAAGAAGAAGCAGGTATTTTCTGACAGCGCCTCACACTCAAGCTTTCTCTGCTCACAAACAAGACGGACTGATGACAGATTTATGGCATCAGTACTCTGACAGAGAGAAAGAGAGGGAGAGAGAGAGAGAGGGAGATGGTGAGGGAGAGAAAGAGAAGAGAGAGAGAGTGAGTGATGGAGCGAGATGACAGTGGCAACAAGCAAGAGAGGAGTGTGAGGTGTTGATGAAAGGGGAGCACACGGGGTGGAAAGAGAGAGGGCTCGATGACAGCACGGCTCCTAGAACTCCTAGCACAGCACACACCCAAGCTTCACACACACACAGACAGCCCAGTCTCCCACCACAGGGAGTCACCGTAACACACAGGCCAAGGACACACACTGAGCACCTTCTGTTCCAGAGACCCATATCTGTGTGTGTGAAAGGTGGCGGGGGGGTTGGGGGGGTAGAGAAGGACAGGATATAAAAGTAAGATGATCATATTTAGCTATATGCTGTACACTCGATGTGGAGCACCTAAATACGCAATACTTTGTTTTTCTGTCTATGTATGCATGTTTGTGTTTGCCAGCCCTATGTGGCGTGTGTGCGTGCGTGTGTGTATGTGCTCGCTTGTGACTGTACGCCTGTCCTCGAACTTAAGTGCAGCCGCCATTCATGGTGACATGCAGGGCTCTGACAGCGCCCGCTTACACACGTCACTCGACATTATATACACACCACCAGCCGAGCAGAGAGGGGGGAGCTGGCTTCCTGCTGTCTCCTCTTAGAACACACACACTATCTCTTTCTCTCTCTCACACACACATACTCGGATACACACACACACACTCTCACTCACACACCCAGAGCCCTCAGAGGGATTCCTCTTAAACAACCTACAGACACATGCACAGACACACACACACACACACAGACGCACAAAGCAAAATACCTGCTTCTGCCTGTGATAAACTGCTGATAGACACACTGCATCATAACAACAGTATTCTTCCCGCAACTCCAGTCAGTATGTGTACATGCACATCTAAATCAAGCTATTGGCAATAACCGAGCTAATGATTTAACTGGAGGACCTGAGTAATCTGAGTAGACTATAACTGCATGGGGAAAAAAATCTAATTATTGACCAAAGTGTGTTTGACTCCGTGACAGTAGGTGGCGATATACTCCCGTTTGTGTTTCTACCAGCCTAGTTGTGGCTAATTCTTTTACTGCTAATCCAAAGATGTTATGCTAAACCACAAACTTTCAATGTAAGTTTGAAGATTGTGGCCATATTTGAACACTACATCACTGGTACATTTTGTACAAACTTTACTGTACACTGTACCAAAACCCCCCACCCTCTATTGCATCTTCAGCAGTTCCGCACTGATAACACAGCTACCATGAGCTGTTACACCCCTCTGCACCTCTCACTGTTAGAACAGCTACAGCTGCTACCTGCAACTTTATACGGTCTTGCCTCTTGCTCCACAGAAGCCACCAACTGTGCTTGAACTTGTTTGACTGTGCATTTATCTCTCTGTCTGTGAACGTGTGTTTAATCAGCAAGTAGTGTACAGTGTGTGTGTGTGTGTGCGCGCGGACGCATGCATGTGCATGTGTGAGCTTGCTTGTATGCGCATATGCTTATTTGTGTGTGTGTGTGTGTGTGCATGTTTGTGTGTATGTATGTGTGTGTGTGCATGTGCATGTGTATATGTGTGTGCTGTCATCAGGGCAGGGGCAGAGAGGGTGTGCCACTACACGGACAGGACCGCAGAGCCCTGAGGGTGTTGCTGGTGCCAGCTGTCAATCAAACTCAATCATGGGTGACATCAGTACTTCAAACTCAATTTCCCTCTGCTGTGCTGTCTCACACGCACGCACACACACACACACACACACACACACACGCCCGCCCACACATACACATGGAGACCCGCGCACACACATACATACACACAGACTTTCGCACACCAAATTCACAAGTGGAATCATGACATAGGTTGTAGTCATCAAAGCAAAGTTGTCATAGGTTTCCATAAAGGTCAGAACAACTCAATTCAGTTCAGAGAAAATGCCGGTGTGTGTGTGTGTGTGAGTTTGAATTGTGTGTATGTGTATTATGCACACAGCAAGTATTCTGTGGTTATTTTATGTGTATGTAAAGTCTGAGTATGTGTGTGTGTGCGTGTGAGAGAGAGAGAGAGAGAGTACACGTGCGTCCTTGTGGTTGTGTGTGTGGGTGGCAGAGCAGGGAGAGACGTGCCCGTGCCTGTGGTCTGTCCGAGGGGTGCGGAGTGGAGCGGTGTGAAGTAGGGTGCTTGCCAGGCAGTGTGAGGAGAGGAGAAGTGGGCACTGAATCAGCGTCTCTGTCAGCAGCATAACAGGACTGCCAGTGCAGGGCCTCCACTCAAGAGATCCAGAGTGACATTTATATGGGGCCCAGGTAGGGCTGGGTAAACACACCTCA
This sequence comes from Tenualosa thibaudeaui, assembly GCA_027481765.1. Classification (NCBI taxonomy): domain Eukaryota; kingdom Metazoa; phylum Chordata; class Actinopteri; order Clupeiformes; family Clupeidae; genus Tenualosa; species Tenualosa thibaudeaui. The sequence goes on along the minus strand of JAIFZK010000018.1, from coordinate 5,679,008 downwards.
AGAGCAAAGGAGACAGAGTGAGAGGAAGAAAGGGAAGGAATGAGAGAGAGAGAGAGATACTGATGAAGACAGAGAAGTACAAATGTGTGTGTGGGTGTGTGGGTTTTTTTTGTCTGTGTGTCTGTCTGTGTGTGTGTGTGTGTCTGTGTGTGTGAGAAAACAAATGTGTGGTTGTACACATAAGACTTCAACAACAAACAACGCAACCATAGCCAATAGAGATTGATGGGAATTGCTGATGAAATGAGAGAGGGGGTGGGGGTGGGGGGTGGAGAGAAAAGAAAGAGTGAGAGACAGAGAAAGAGAGAGAGAAGATAAAGTGTTGAGTGCAGCTATCACCCACAGAGCTCTCCCACTGCGACTGCACACCTCTCAGTCTTATTGGGCCAGGCGTGGCCCCTAGACTGGCACACAGACAGATGGGAGGTGGGGATGGGCAGGGGAGAGGAGGGACATGAGAGGGGATTGATAGATAGATAAATAGAAAGATAAATAAATAGGAGGATGGACAGATAGATAAATAGATAGATACATAGACAAATAAATAGGTGGATAGATAGATCGATAGATAGATAGATATGTGATGTCAGTGGAGAAGTTATGCTAACAACGTATCTGATGAGAGGGGATGTATAGATGGATATGTAAGGAGGCACTCAGTATAGAATGTTAACTTAATGACCAAATGCCTTTTCTTAAGGAGCTTTTCAAAGACTAGATAAATGAGAATTACAATTCTTTAAATTGTACAGTTCTTCACTCAGAAGAACAGCTGGTATATATTTAATGCCATATAAAACTCAATGAAAACATTTTTTCTCTTTCTTAATGTTCTTTTTGTTATGAAAGTCAGTTTTGTCAAGAAAGTATCAAATAAAAATTACCTCAGAGCTCTGTATAAAAACAAAATAAAACAGCCCAATTTTCATCCTAGGGTTAGTAGTAAACTCAAGTAGTAAATATCTTCATTACAGAGCATACAATGAAGTGAACAGCAAACACAAATGAGTATATCCTTATGAAAAGAACTTGCTCAACCTATGAAACATAGCTGAAAATGTTGGCTAGTCTTGTGCATGGCGCATATTAAGTAACGCGCACTGGGGAAAAAGAAGCAATTTTTTCAATATCCTCATCTGAATTCCCACCCGCGATATGCTTAGTGCTTGCTTGGAGAAGGACACAGTGTAGTAAAGCTTTATAGCCATCTATTGACATTAGGTTCTTAACTTTTTATCTCTGTGCCTAGTCAATGGTTTCATTTTCAGCTCAGTAACACTCTGTTCGCAATTCTCTTCTTCTCATCACTCACTAGTAAATCCAGTAGTCATTTCCATTTTCAGTACTGCCATTGCTTACATCTACCAGGCAAAAATAATATGCAGGAGAAAATACACTAAAAATTGGATGTGAAACTAGCAATAATGTAGCCCTTCTTTCAGGCTAAACTTGAGCTGGTTACAGACAGGTAAATAAGAATTACAGGTAGAGAGAGAGAGTGCTGGAGAGGATAGACTGACAGTGTATCAGAAGGGATGGATGTATAAATAAGAATTGCAAATAGAGAGAGAGATGGAGACAACACAATGGTTTTGTTGGAGAGGATATGTTGACTGCCAGAGTCTCTGTCAGTGGGGATTCTGCCGCTCCTCCAAGTGGCCTTGTCTTGAGATGTGGATGATGGTAGTGAAGTGGGCCAGACAGATATTACAGCAGCGCTTTACTGTGTTGTCCACTAGGGAAGGGCAGAGTACTGTAGGGCGGCCATTTTAACAGAGGCCTGTACCAGCCTTGCCAATGAGAGGTGCTGGTGCAGAGGCAGGCACTGCCAATGCAGTCAGGCATATACCAGATCAATAAATCTGTCCTCTTGCTTGATTCATTTAGGTGATTCCAATGCTTGCTGTATCCGCCCACCTGTACCCAGCAAGTGAATCCGGTGAGATGGCAGATTTATCTGCCTTAAACACTCTCATTGCCTTTGCCAAAATTTTTCAAATTCTGCCTGCCTTACACACATCTCGTTGGCAGCCCCTGCAGAGTACAATTCCTCCAGAAAGCTTTGACATTTCCACCATCTCACTGCTTTTTGCATAGTGTGCATTTTTTGGCCAAGTGCTCACTTCTGCTCCCAAATGCTCTATCTCCCAGTGTGTGTGTGTGTGTGTGTGTGTGTGTGTGTGTGGTGGTGGGACAAATTAAAAAGAGTAAAAAGAGCCAAGACCTCTCAAAGCCAAGAGTGCCCAACAGGTGCCTCATCTCTGCTCTCTGCCCACTGGCCTGGCATCTCACAGGGGGCAGTGCCTCTTTCACTCGAGCGTTTTCAGTAATTCACTCTCTCCATACGTCAGCTTCCCTTGGCCATCCGTGAGAATGGAGTGTGCGCTCATCGAGGAAATGAGACTGATTTTGACTGACAGCTTATTTTGAAGGTGTCTCGCTGGCTCCCAAACGAGGACACTGTGGTTACGTTATGAGGAAGCAGCCAGCGGCTAAGTAAGTCCGCTGGGTGAGTGACAGCCAACAGTGTTTATTAATGGAAGTAGCTGGCAGTTAGGAGATTAGTAGTTATTTTCAAAAAATGACTGACTGTTTTCACACTCGGGGCGTGTTTAAGGAAAAGACTGGAGTGGCCAGGCTGCCACCAAGCTATCAACATCTAACCAGTTTGGCTAACATCATTTAAGAAAGTGCTATTCTCACTTAAGCCTACCAAGGCTTACAACTAGTGCTCAGCAGAAGTCATCTTTATTAATACAAATTCTCTCTGGATTATTCAGAAGGTTTCCTCCATTTCTTCATCTTCACATGAGCTTTTGGTTCAGTGTGTCCGTGCGTGTGTGTGCAGTGACTTTTAGATTTACTTGAAAATATGTTTGCCTTCATCTGAGACTTTGCATTCATGGGACATGGCTGAATGTATGTGTGTCTGTGTTTGTGCATGAGCATACCATATGAGTGTGTGTGAGTGTGTGTGTGTGTGCTTGACTGTGTGTGTTCCATGACTTTTGAGTCAGCCCTTATCTGTTGTGATTCTTGGCATGTTCTTGTCTTTGTGTGTGTACATATGTGTGTGTGTGTGTGTCTGTGCGTGTATGTGGTGTGTGTTTGCTGCAGTGGCTCAAAGCAGCAGGGCCTCTGATCTCATCTGAGTGAGACACAAGCGGCTCCCGTTCCTGGGCCTCACCCTGTGCCCCGGCCGTCATGTGCCACCGGATGGGATCAAAACAAAATGCACCCCGAGAGCGACGAGACCAGACGTCTGTCTGACGCATTCCCTTATCTTCCCCCTTCTCCCCACCTTTTTCTCTTTCTCTCTCTCCCTCTCTCTGTTTGTCTCTCTATCTCCTGGCCAATGTTGATCTCTCTCTCTCTCTTGTTTTTTTTGTCTCTCTGTGGTGCCATGCAGTCTCCCTGCTCTCTCTGTCATCTCTCAGTGTCTGACTGTCATCCATCACTGACACTGACTGTCTGTCTCTTTTTCAGAGCCATGCACTCTCTTTCCTCTCCCTCCCTCTCTTGGTCTCTCTCTCTCCCTTTCTTTCTGTCACTCTCTCTCCCCTTCTTCCTCTCCCTCCCCTGTGTGTGTTTCTCCTTGTCTCTGCACTTCTTTCATTCTCTTTCTCTTTGTCTCTCTAATGGTCTCTTTACTTTCCTTTTGTCTTCTACTTCTCACTCCTACTCTTTCTCTTTTCTCTTTCTCTCTCTTTCCACCTCTCATTTCTCCTCCCTCTCTTCCTCTCTCTCTCCCTCTCCCTCTCTTTCTCTCTTTCTCTCTCTGTCTGGGTGGTGTTAATGCGGGTGTGATTGAGGAGTGCTGTGTGCACCGGGTGACAGGGCTCATCTCTTGCGGTGATGCATGGGCCTCCCTACACGTCCCTGCAGCCCCATTACGGCCTGATTAATCGGCCCTGTTTAAGTCAATAACTCACCCGCTCAAAAACAACGTCTCTTGGGGTGGGGTTGGATGGGGGGGGGGGGGTGTTGAGGGGGGCTAGGGGTGCAAACACAAAGAAAGGAAGGAGAGGATAAGATGAAGGAGGAAAGGAGGAGGAGAAAAGGAACGGGCTGGGGTTGGAGGAGAAGTGAGGGAGAAACAGGGACAAAATGAATGTGTTCCTCCTCTTGTTTGTCCTTGCTCCCTTTTCACGGCTATCTATTTCGATCTGCTATCCGCTGTGGGATGGGTAATTCAGTGCTTTTTGAAGCAGCACTGTATCTCTCTCTCTCTCTGTGTCTCTGTGTGTGAGAGTGAGAGAGTGAAACAGAGTGTGGATGTTTTGTAATCTCTGTGTAGGTTAGATATACTTTGAATGTGTACTTTTTATGTCTGCTTTTGAATGCCTGAGTGTGTTTTTATCCTGTGTGTGTATTTGTGTGGGTGTGTATGTGCGCGCACGCGCATGTGCATGCATGTATGCATGTGTATTCGTGTTCTTGTTGTCTTCGACCTGACTGAATGCATTAGTTTAACCTCAGCTCTCCTCCCATAACTTTTTACTTTACTCATCCAGCAGCCTTTTATCTTACTTTGTGTAATCTGACACACACACACACACACATACACACACACACACACACACACACACACGCACACGCACACACACACACGCGCGCGCGATCACTCTTGTTCTGCCAGTCAAATCATTCTGGAAATGAAAAGTAAACACAGTGAGGCTGACTATGAAAGCTCTGTCTTTCTATCTCTGTTTTGGTTTGGAGCGTGGCATGTTTGACAAGTGCACATGCAAGTAGTGGTGTTATGACATGTCGAGCTGGAACGGCGACAGATAGCACCTCCACCAACACAAGACAGCACCGCACAGCTCTTGCTCTCTCTCTCCTGGAATAGCCACGCTTTAAAATCCATGACTTCAGAAGACAGCTATGAGGATCACAGTATTTCAGCTGCTAAAAACCACGGGGTTCGTATGTTATTTCAGCCGTTAAAGACAGGGTCACTGCCTTACTGGGCGCTAACTCTCAACTCATGTCAAAATGGGGGTCTTTGTTAGCCGCAAGTTAGCCTCTGTGTTGACAAGGCAGTGTACGAGGCTGTGTGTTTTTTTGTTGTGGAAGTCAGTTTTGGCTAATCACTTTGATCTGTTGATAGCTTTCTGTCTGTCAGGCTCCTTCCTCTTGGAGATAAAAGACCAAATCAACAGATTTCTGGGGGGGACTGCAATTGTGCAGGTACACACACACATTCTGTGTGTGTGTGTGTGTGTGTGTGTAGATACATTCTATGTGTGCTGGACACCTCATCTCCTCGTCTCTTAACAGATGATGTCTGATCCATGATCACACAAAAGATCATCTCTGATCACGTCCCCTTTGATGACATCATATATCTGTAGGGAATGTTTGACAGACATCTTGCTGTGGTTCAGAGACAAGCTATCATCAACAATTCTTCAAGGCTGTGTGGATCAGCAGCTCTGCCTTGATGCAAAGGAGTATAATTTTTAATTCTTTAAGGGAATTCTCCATGGCGTTTCAGACATTATTGATGGATGCATGCACACACTACACCTTGTCTACTCTAGTTTCCTGCCTCCAGTTGAGATGAAATAAATTTGATAACATCATCTGTATAAGTTATCCAGTTGGCATTCTGCTCGCCACTAAAGCATGGTACATTAAAATGACAGATCTAGACTTGCTGGAGGATGCTTGCTAAAATAAAGGCGCCATCAAAACACACATAAATACATTCATACACACAAGCACATACACACACACATACACACAAACACACAAAACTCTCACTCTCTCACACACGCTTTGTCTGATTCAAACACACACTCACATAAGCACACAACCACCCACCCACCCACACACAAACACACACACACACACACACACACACACACACACACACACATACACACACACATCCTTGTATGTCAGAGTGGAGCTGTCATGACATACATCAGCTGTAAGCCGTGGCCTGAGGAAACAGGGGGCAATTATGGTAATAAATAATAATAGGATTGGCTACATGACATCATGAGTGATGGGACCCTCTCCCAACTCATTTGCATGACTTTGCACAGCAATCATGGGCCCTCTAATGTAACTCTAAGCAAATGAGGGCCCGCTGAAAATATTGTGCAATTTATCGCGAGTCAACTGGCACCAGGCCGCAGTCTATAAATCACGCTAAAACACATGCCCCCCGTGACAGCTAAATCAACATAGAGTAATTGCTTTGAATGTGCAGGAACAGGGGGGGACTGGTGGTGTTGGCTGGACAGGGAGGGATGGAGGGTGGGGGGTGGGTGTAGATGTGGGAGTGGTAAGATGAAGAGAGGAGGGTGAAGAGTGTGTGTGTGTGTGTGTGTGTGTGTGTGTGTGTGGAGGTGGGGGGGGCGGGGTGCGACGGTGTTAGTGTAAGGTTTTTTTGTGTTTTTAACCTCTGTGTGACACCACAAGGATATAATTTTGATGTTTTCTTGGCAGGCCTTTGGCAGCACTGTGCTTGCTATGCAGGTTTAATAAGCAGTAGGTATGGGTGTGTGTTCATTTGCAGTGCATGTGTGTGTGTGGTTTATTTGTTTGTTTGTTTTTTTTTTTTGTTTTTTTTTTAGACATAGCCACAGGTTCATTTTACATGTGGGAAGTTAACATCTAAGGTGTGTCCTTTTACTTAGAATCCTTGTTGCTTTCCACTGCAACTTCAGTTTGTCATTCAAGCAATAAATCTAGTAAAGAAAACACAATAATAAATTGATATTTAACAAATTAATGTAGACTGTGTGACTATGAAATTATCAGAAGAATATTGTAATGAAGAAAATGCATTATTCTCATTTATTTGTAATAACACCGTGTATCTACCATAGATTAATAAAGGGATAACTGGGGCCTGTGTGGGTGAATGAGGCGATGTCTGCCTGTGCTACAGTGTTCCACCAGCAGAGGGGGTTACTTGTCATTGCGCTGGGTGCAGGGAGTGTGGCGGGAGCGTAAAGATCCGGCCGTCCTCTGCTCTCTCCTGGCCTACGTGCTGAGTGCGACTGGGCTCAGGCTCGCACAATGACAGCGCTTGTGTCACAGGGAGGCTTCCAGCGCGAACAGCTCATCTCAGCGCCACACACCTGACAGATTTAGGAGCTGCTTGCTGAATAGCCGCCTCATACACTATCAGGTCCAGGGTGAGTGACTGAGGGTCAGTCAAGGTGTTTGATGTGTATGTGTGTGTCTGTGTATGTGTGTAAGGATAGCATGGCGCCCAGTGTGTGTGTGTGTGTGTGTGTGTGTGTGTGTGTGTGTATGTACACTGATATGAAGCAAACATTGGCTTGTCCATCATCATCCATTACCATGACAAGAAGTGAGATTAATGACTGCAAGGTCAAAGAGGAGCACGATCCCAACCCACAGCACACAAACACACACACACACACACACACTGAGCAAACCAGCAGCTGGAGTGTGAAGTGCAAACACAGATAGTCTCTCTCTCTCCTCCTCTCTCTCTTTCTCTCTCTCTCTCTTTCTCCCTCTCTCTCTGTCTCACACACGCACCAAAAGAAAAATAAATACACCCTAAAGTCAGCACCATGCCGTGTACAAACATGAACAACATTGATTCATTTTGTTTTCTTAAGACACTCATCTGTTTTTCCAGAGAAATCCATTTTATTTTCATTTTGCTTGGCCTATCCCATTCCCAAGGCCAGTGTCAGAGTGTGGATGAAGCAACTTTATTCCAGGATTTGGCATTTAAGGCAGTTACACTCCTTGTCCACTTACTGCCATTTAAACCTTTGAGGGGGTAATAATCCCACACTAAGACTTTAGCTCCATTATACTTTTATAGCAAACTGAAAACAGAACATAGGACTCATAGGATACAAATAACAGATGTCCTCTTGAAGGACAAGAGAACTGGCAGCTAACCCTAACTGAATGGGCCCATAAACCCCCCTTCAGTTTCATTTCACATGGCCCTTTTCAGTTAGCATTAACTGGCTATGCTACCTAAGCGATGTTAATGTATTTACTGTAATTGTGCAGTTTGTACTTCCTGGAATATTATTGTGTTGTAATGCAGTACCTTAATAATATTGTAGACATAGTGCAGGGGTGGAAAGTAACGAATTGCATTTACTCACGTTACTGTAATTGAGTAGTTATTATTTTTTTTTACTTTGTAATTTTTTAGTAGTTTTTCAAATAGGTAATTTTACTTTTACTCAAGTACATTTTAAGCCAAATATTTTACTTCCTTACATTTGAAGCCTCCCACGTTACTGAGTAAAATAATATTGAAATATAATAATATTATAAAAATAATTAAGTTAATAATAATTAATAAAAATGATTAAGATACATAAATAAGATAAATAAAATAATATAAATAAAATGCGGGGCAAAAATGCGGAGCCAGATATGGAGATCATGGAGGATGAAACACACACACACACACACCGCTGGTCTTTTCCCAAATCTTGAAATGAACGCTGCACTCCTCAAGATTCATGACTGTTAATGTTCCTGCACACTTTCTCATTAGCACATCGGATCACCCCTCCCCAAAAACGAAGGGCCAACTTGGGGGTGTGGGGGGAGGATGAACATCTACCAGAGCCTCTATCTGCTGCTGAAAACCATTACAGAGGGGAAACCTTGGCAGCGCACGGCTAATAATTTTTCAAAGCTGCCTTGATGATCTTTTATTATATTTGCATAATGACTGTGACTGCTGATAAGCAAGGCAGTAGCGAGTTAATGCAGTACCTTTAATTAAAAAACAGCCATTGGGATGAGTCTGTTCATTACTGGGACAGATGGTCTCCATTAGCTCGACGCTCATTGCTCATGTTTCTTAGATCAGCCTGGATGGAAGTGGAATGAAGTGTGTGTGTGTGTGTGTGTGTGTGTGTGTGTGTGTGTGTGTGTGTGTGTTTGAGTCTGTGTGTGTGTGGGTGGACTTAAGAGTGCAATCTTCCTTTCATATCTTCCTCTTAATGTTAGGTTACCTTGAAGGACTTTTGATTGGGCCGCAATGACATGTTTAGCATACTCGGAGGCTTTTTTATCACCGTAGTTTCGCATCTAACGACTAGCCAGCTGGATTCAGCAGTTTCCGGGCCCGGCAATATATTTCTTGTCCTGTAAAAAGGGGGGGGGGGGAGAGAAAAGAAAGGAAAGGGGGAAAAAACAAGCAATGGAATTGGAGAGGGAGCAAAGTGTAGGGAATGGGAGGAGAGGAGAGAAAGGGAGGAGGAGAGGATGGGCGAGGGAGGATTGAGAGAGAGAGCAAAGTGCATGGTGTTGAGACTTCATGTGTTTTGTAAAGCAGGGCCCCAGCGGAGGCCTGGGGATGTGCTGACTGATGGAGACAGGGCCTGCTGGGTGGGGCCTATCATGGCTCATCAGAGCACAGCACACAAGGGAGGGGGTGGAAAGGGGTAGCAGGGCTCAGCTCTCCTCCTGACAACACAGGGCCGGGCTTGTCAGCCACAAGCGCCACTGCAGTGCCCATCACACACACACACACACACACACACACACACACACACACACACACACACACACACGTACAAAGTGATGGCAACCCAAGTGATGGCAACCCACAGACACTGAGAAAGAAAGATACACACCACACAAACATGTACACATACATAAACACAATGAGAAAGACACAGATGCACATACACACAGAGGCAGAGAGACAGACACACACACATACAGAGGAAGACAGACTGACACACACAAACAAACACAGAGGCATACTGAACATACTATGAGAGAGATGTCACTTTCTCCCTACTAGTGTATGTGTGTGCCTGCATGTGTCCTTGTGTATGTGTGGGTGGGTATTTGCGTTTGTGTGTGTTTGTCTGTGTGGCGTGCGTGCATGCGTGTGTGTGTGTGTGTGCACATCATTATCCTCTATTGTGAACGCTGCATTGTAGATATGTCACGTGCAGTTCAATTCAGCTGTCCTATGAGCTTAGCCTTCTGCTATGAGCAGTGACAGGTTCAAACACAGACACAAAAATAATCACACACACACGCACACTATAATAAGCCTATACTAGTATTACAAACACAAAAGCCACAGATGTACACACACTTGTCCTCCACACACACACACACACATATAAAGAGAGAGAGAGAAAGACTGCTCCGAGTGAGCTGACTGCTGACTAAAGCTGACGTGGGCCTCCCTGGAGCCTGGCAGTAGCCGGGCCACAACGCCAGCCAGCCAACCAGCGTCCGGGACGGATCCCAATTAGCAGCGGCTCGGCTGCGCCCCGCTCCGCTCCTGTCAGGACTAATCGGACAGCCATCACCTCGCACCACCGCCAACAGTGTTGTCACGGCGACTCTGGAAAAGGTCAGCGCCTCGCAATTAAAGCTCCCCGCGGTCGCCGCAGGCAAGACTGAGGGAACGCGGCAGCAGTGGTGACACTGGTGTGGGGTGGGGTGGTGTGTGTGTGTGTGTGTGTGTGTGTGAAAGAGAGACAGGGGGTACCTAATGGCTATGGCTTACACTGGTTCGGGGCTTACGATCACTAGCCCCCGGGGCTGCACGTCTGCATTCTTCCTCACCCTTCCTCTCTCGCTTTTTCTCTCTCTCTCTTATTCTATTTCTCCCTAGTCTGAAACTCTGCATGTCCATTGAGCAGTCAGTCTGACTTACTTTCCCACCCTATCTCTCTTTCACTTCGTCTTTCTCTTCCCTTTCAATCTATTTCTCTTCATCTCTCTCTAGGTCCAGTATATGGTATATGGTACTCCTGGCCAACTATTACTCAGTCGTTCTCTCTCTCTTTCTCTCTCACACTCCCTCTCTCTCTGTTTTCTTCCCTCTTTCTCACTCCTCTCTCATGCTCTTTTTTGCTGTCATGTTCTCACCCTTTCTGTCAGTGGCTGTCGTCTCCTCCTCATATTTTCTCCGCTATGCCATATCCTTAATAAAAATTTCATCACAGACAGATTCTTTTACTATTCCGGCACAGATACTACCATATAAACTTGTAAAAATTCAGACAGCATGATTAGAATTTTTTTGTACCCTCTACTGCAGTTGTACTTCAGCCTGATTGGAATACACTGCTGAACTGTCTCTCATTGCCTCACTTCCTGTCTCGTTCTCTGTCACTCTCTCTGTACCTCTTATTCTTCCTCCACCTGGATAACTTCTTCTCTTTTGAGTCGACCCATTCTGTGTGTCCGTGTCTGTGTGTTTTTTTTTCCCATGCTGCATTGCTTCCAGGCTCCTCGGCCACCATGCACCATCCCTGTTCCTCAAACACCTCCTCATCTACCCCATGGCCCTCACGACTCTTATGACCTTGTCAGTGTGTTTCCCCACAACGCCCTGCCAAAGCCCAGCCCAGCCTCTGCTCCCCTACCCCACCCCACCCCTCCACACCCTCAGCCAGACCACCCCCCCCTCCCCTGCCTGCATGGACAGACTAATCTGTGCCATCGCACCCCTCTCTGCCCATCCATCAGGCCACGCACATTGTTTTGACGTCTAGTTAATTCTCGCCTGATGATTTATCAAACTCTTATTAAGGGCCGCTGAAAGGCTCATTTATTGTCCTGATGTATGGTAATGATAGCCGCGCCACGGACGCCGCTGAATGCTAACTAACTTCTCGTCCTCCTTCGCTCACCCCTCCTCCCCACCCTCTCTTCCCCTTCACACTTATCTGTTTCTTCTTGGAGATCTGTCTTTTTTCTTCTTGTCCTCAACCTCTCGGTGCTTCCAACCAGGTGTTCTGCTCCTCCTCCTAGTTTCCTTCTCTATCTCACTCTTTCTGTTACACATCTTCTCTCTCTCACACACACACACACACCAACACACATATTTTGGGTGTGTCTGCATTAAGTGGTGACATCGATCAACTTTAATATACATGCAGTCTGTGTAAAGATAAAGGCAAAGTGATACATGATGATGAAAATATGAAAAAGGGTTCAATTCTTTTATTTATCTGCGCCACCCACTCCCCCCCTGGAGCTTACTAATTTTTTCTCAGTTTTTCTTTCTTTCCCTCTCTTTTCTTGTCCTTAGTATTAATAATGGTGTTATTTATCTCCGCCTAGTATCTGCGGATCAGGCAGGGCAGGAGATCTAGCTTCTGTCTCGGATGTTTCATATCCTGTGGCTACTTCAGATTAGATCCCAAGGAAATGAATGAGCATCTGGGGGGCGAGGGGAGGTGGTGGGGTGGGGTGGGGTGGGGCTGACACACATGACACACATGCTATCAGCTCATCACAGTGTTCACTCACCAAATTATAAAGCCACCCAGAGACAGATTACACCCCAAATTACCTCACATGAGGGATTAGACGTCCCTTTATGGGTACACAAGAGACTGCTCCAGGTTGGGGTTGCTCTTGCGTATTGTCTTCCCTAAAAGTGCTTTTCTTGACACCAAACAAGAAAACGTCTTCCTTTTAATTATTCAGCATGAAACGGGGGTTATGTGTTGGAACAGTGCTAGCATCCATGCAATAAAAGCAATAAAAGAAATTCGTTAGAACAAGACTATGCTCTGACCAGTCCTGAAGCCACATCTATAATACATGCCAAAGAAGCACTATGCGTTTATCTGTACTGTCTTCATCTTGAATAATAAATGTTTAGGCAGTACTGACAGATTTAGGTCTTTTTTTTGGTGGGGGGGTCGTTGTTTATGGTATGTTTTCGTGTTTTTGTTTTGTAACTCCATCTTTCCATCTTATATACTAACCCCCCCCCCAAAAATCTCTTTCCCCAGCCGCTCCCTCCCTCCCATGTCCGTCCCTTGCACCGGCACCCCCAGGGGTCTTAAATACTTTATTGGCCTGTAACATTACCTTAATGTCTCTGAGCATTTCATTTACATGCTGCCTAATGGGGACTGAAGGCAACCGTGTTCTGTGGCCACGCCGATTCAAAACAAATGTGGGTTCAATCTCTGTGCAGTGTGTGTGCTGTGTGTGTGCATGCGTGCGTGCGTCTGTTTCTATGTCTCTGTACGTGTGTGTGCAAGTGTGTTTGTACATCGCACATGTCTTTGCGTGTGTGTGTGTATGTATGCATCCTGGTTAAAGAGGTAAAAAGGGGTGCCTGGTGACGTTTGTTACTAATGAGAGACGGGAATTGGGGCAGAGAGGGAAACTCAAGCGATTCATGAAAGCCTTACTCATACTTGATGTGCAGGAACATGTGCAGACTCTTAATGCATTTAATGCTGAATTTGACACGTGTTCTGCGTCTCTTACACACACACACACACACACACACACACAAAGGCAGTAGCCTTTACATCTATTCAACCAACCTCACTACAGAATCAGCCTTTCTTAGTTTCTTTGACTATCTGTATTGTTTTTTCTGCCTTTCATCCTGTCTGTCTTTTGACTGTTCCATTTTTCATTTCCCTTTGTCTCATGTCTTTCAATCCCTCTGTCCCTCTAGCCATCTCTCTCACTCTCTCTCTTTCTCTCTCTCTCTCTCTCTCTCTTTCTGTGTGTCTCTCTGCAGATAGATGCTGGTCGTGTGTGGTAGTGGAGGAGGTCAGGCATTAGTTCTTGAGAAAGTGAAGATGGCGGGGGCCTGGGCGTCCATCAGGGCCTGTCAGCAGCACGCTCCTCCATTAGAGAGCCACAGGATTGATGGGTTGGGCCTCCTGCTGCTCTGTGGGCCCATACATCACACACACACACACACACACACACACACACACACACACACACACACACAAACAAACACATATACACACACACACGTGGCAGGCACCCATCAGCGAGCACCACCTCCACCCCCTTATGCATTTACACACACACACATACACAGGGAGAGGGGAATACAAAAAAAACTGAAGTGCTACACGCAGAGTCAAATCTACATATTTTTCATTCTCTCAGCCATGGGATGGGACTGATCGAATACACTTTGAATACAAAACATCCAAGAAAGAAAAATATGAAAAGGGAGAGTCCATATCATCACTCTTGTGCTTTATTCATCTATTACATTTTATTATCTGTATATCTGGGATGCTGTGTGAAGACTGTACATTTATTTTCTAATTAAATTATATTGGATATTTATATCACTCTGTGTGTGTGTAAGAGAGAGAGACAGAGGGAGAATGGAGCATTTCCAGTGACTTCATCAAAGAATATGTATGGCACCATTAGGCTGTCAGAGGTCACCTTTGGTGTCTGAGCAAGGCACTGTAATCCATCGGCCTTAGAGTCTACTGGTGAGATGATTCAATCAGCGGCAATGAAGATATGTGTGTGTGTGTGTGTGTGTGTGTGTGTGTGTGTGTTTGGGGGGTGGGGGGTGAGCTAGAGCTGAGTGAAAGTGCCACCATCTCCCTCTCTCCTTCCCTCCCTCCTTTTCTTTTTTCTTTCCGTCTCTATCTATTACATGTGAAGTCTCTTGCTCTTTCTCCCTCACACTCTCTCTCTCTCTCTTTCTCTCTGTCTGTCTTTCTGTCTCTCTTACCTTCCCCTCTCCCCCTCTCCTTCGCTCCTTGCGAGTTACACATCTATCAGTTCCATCCTTCACTGAGGTGATATTGGATCTTTCGTGTGCTCCTGTAGGGGGTATACATCACGCTGCTTGACACACACACACACACACACACACACTCTCCCATTTTCCCATTTCCCCAGCTGCACCGCACTATACTACAGCACACCACAATGCACAATACCAATACTCTGTCTAATCCATCCAACTCTCTCGCGCTTGTTCCCTCTGTTTCATTCACACCTGCCCGCTGTCTTCCTCTCATCTTTCTCCTTTTCCCTGTCCCTTCCTTCCCCTTTCTCTCCCTCTCCCTTACTCTTCCTCTCTCTCTCTCTCAGTCTCATTTTGATTTTGATGAGCTCATCATCCCTGCCGTTTGTGCTGGCCTCCTCCTCCATCTGACCCCTGATGATTACAGATCACCTGTCCCCTTGACTGCGCCTTGTACACCCGGGCCGCCTTTTTCTGGCTTATCAGCACATTATCCATCACTCATGTTCTGTTTATGCCCTCTTTCTTTTTCCCTTTTTCTCTGTCTCTCTATCTTTCTCTCTCTCTCTCCTTTGTCTTTCATATTTATTTCTCTCCCTAATGCACCTGTCACAAGGTGATTGCCCCAGACTCCTGTGTGCTGGTTTTATTTAGCCTCTCCGCCCGAGAAGCCTCCTCTCAGGCAGTGCCTCTCCTGCCTCTCCTCTCCTCATTCCTCGCTGTCCTCTGGTCCTCTCTGCTCTGCACCTCCCCTCTCCTCTCCTCTTCTCTTCTCTCCTCTCCATCCACTCTGTAGCTTATTGCTCTATCAATCTCTCCAAGCAGAAGATCAATACGCGGTGGCTTGGTTTTCCCTCATTTTCTCCACCATGCTCCCTTTCTTTCTCTCTCTCTCTCCCTTTCCTTCTCTCTCTCCCCCCCTGTCTCTCTCTCTCTGTATCACCTCTTTTTCAGTTGTCTCTGTCTACACCCCTTGTGCAGCCTGACCTAACCACTAAAGGGACAGCCTTTCAGCACAAACAAAATGCCAGAACTGTATTAATGCCAATCAAAGTGGCCATTTTATTTTTATTTCTCACAGACACATCAACTTGCCATCTGAATGTAGTACAGCTCCAAAGCTTCCTTTTCCTTATTTGTATGAGTCTGAGTTTGGCTAGTGTAATTCATGCCCTTGTTTTCACTGATGTGCATAACAATGCTGGTTTTGTAATGACGTTGCACATTAGAGTTATTCAGTATCATATTAGCTAATGCATTAGCTCAAGCCCAAGGCTGGCCTTGGCAGTAATCGTTCATTGGTAGGATTATTATAATGCACTTCTCTCTTCTGATTGAAACTAATGCAGAAATAGCATGTTCATTTGGAGTATATAAACATTTATTATCATCATCATTCTCACTCATACTATCAGACATTAGTTTGTGTTGGTCTAGGCCCATATTCTTGGTTGTTTTAGTTAGTCATTTTCTGAGTCAATATAAAGGGTTTCCTCACACTAGGGAAATTTTGGTATGGCTGCACCAGATCCCAAAGGGACTTTAAAAATAACACACACCTTTCCACACGCACATTTCACTAATTGAGCGTTAACCAAGCTTCTTTGAATTACCGATTGCTCACTCATTCTGGAATGTTACACATGTATGCAGTGAAACAAGCATACAGCATACCAGCGTGAGCCTTTTACACACCAGTCCCTTCCATCCCTGTGTGCTTCTGAGACGTTGCCGCGACGTGACAGCATGTGACACACATGACAACCCAGCAGCACACAGCCTGTCCTGCCGGTGCTCCAATTACTGAGACATTAGCAGGCAGCGAGCGGCGGCTAATTTGACAAGCTGAAATGATGCCCATTCATATCCCTGTGCTCCAACAGCCCAGGGTAAATATTTCCCCTACCGGAATATAAATAGAAGACCAATATTTGAACAGCTGAGAGGAGAGAGACTTGTGAAGAGACGAGAAAAACAGAGAGAGAGCAACGTAAGGAGAGAGAGAAAAGAGATAGACGGAGATCTTTATCCTTTGTGCATGCATGTTAATCCATATTCATAAAGTGGCTCCTTTAAGAAGTGCGATGTTCTAGATTACGTATCCATGGTTGTCAAAACAGTTTAGCCTGCCTCTGTGTTGACTAGCTCTAAGTGGAGCTAGCGAATGCAGCGCACCATTCGTTTCCTCTTAAGGGTTAAGTCTAGTCATATTATTCTTAATGGCTTCCTCTATTCTTTCGGTACATGAAGTAGCCATGCAATCGAACACCAACATGTAGCGAAGACACAGAGAGAATCAAGGGCGGCCTTCAACAGCCTCAGACCCTGCTAGCTAAATATAAAACAACCTACTGTAAGCAGGCAAAGCGAGGCTATATAGCTTCTGAGATTGGTGCTTATATAAAGCCCAGAGTCAAAGACCATCTTATGGTGATTTATCAAGCAGCCCAGCCTGCCTTGCACTGACCTGACTATGGTTTTTCTACTGTTTATATACTGGTCCTGTAGATTGATGAGGCTCTCTGTCCAGAGAAGACAGTGGCTTGCCAATCCACACAAACAAGCAGACGTGCTCACCAATCATGTGACCTCTCTCTCTGACATACACACGCTCCACACACACACACACTGTACACACACTGCACTCACCACACTGTATACACACACTTACCACATACCACACACACACACACACACACACACAGATACAATACAAACACACACACAGATACAATACAAACACACACACACAGGCTGGCTGGTACTGCCAGCTACATGATTTAGGGAGTGACTGGGTTTCGCTGCGTGGGAAGCTGTTGCCCACAGTCCTGAAAATAAATGTGTGAGTGTTTGCCCTGCTGGTAACCCATTAGCTGCACGAGAAGGGCAGGAGTAGGAGTCTGGGAGAGTGGAGGGCTTTTCATGGGGTGCCTTTGTCACTGCCAGAGTCGGAGGTTGACAGCTGAGTGCATTGTTGCCTCTCGACTCGTCATTGATCCTGCCAATCAGTTAATTCCCTCGCCCATCAGGACATGTTTAGAGTTCCATCATGCCTTTGTGTAAGCAGTTGTTGAAATGGTCCCATGCTCGCTGTCAGATGTGTGTGTGTATGTGTGTGTGTGTGTGTCTGCATGTGTGCCTTTGTGTATGTGTGCATGTGCGTGCGAGTGGAAGGTTGTCTATTTTGTGTGTGTCCTTGCGTGCATGTGTGAATGCCATATCCCTGTGTGTATTTGGCTAGGCAAAGGTTCATTCACTCTCTTCATCAGATAGAGAGTTGTAATCAAAACAAGATGACATCTCTGCACACAAACACAGAGAGAGGGTGACAGAGAGTGTTTGCACGGGGAATTACACAGTAATTACTCACCAATTGTATATGTAAAACCGCAGATAAATCAACTGCACAAAACAGCCATTGATTGATTTGGAATGGCTCATAAATCTTGCACCTCAAGCGTTCGTCACCAAACAATAGTGCACATAACAGAAAAATAATAGACACATCTCCACAACAGACACAAAACAGAAATGTGCGCCTGTTACTGAGAGACAGAGGGGGAAGAAGAGGGGGGGGGGGGGGGGTGTCGGTTCATGGAGAGGAGAGATAGAGGCAGGGAAACGTGGCATGGCTGGAGGCTGATCAGTAGGACACTATCAGGAGGGTGATGAGAGAGGAACAGTTGGCATGGAGCTCAGAGGCATACAGGGCCTGACAGGTTCCACCAGCACGACCACCTCCCTCAACCCACCCCACCCCCCCCAAACACGCACATACTCCCCTCACCACCTCACCCTTCTTTCCACCTTTCAGCCAGACACACACACATTGCCCCATGAATGATTGATGCCTCCCCCTCCCTCTCTTTCTCTTGCCTTTACTCCTCCACAGCAAACTGCCACTCCAGGCTCTAGTCCCACACATGTCCCTTCATAGGGGCGCTGGAGCAGGCAGTGCCACAGATGATGAGTCAGCGAATGTTGGGGGTGGCCTACTACTACCCTCCCCCTCCCCACCCTCCAGCCCCCCAACACACACACACACACGCACTCACATACACCCAACACCCCCATCTGAAGGCACAAGACACTCTGGAGACCCCTGGGTGCTCTGTTTTAATCCACCACTTAACATTCTGGTGAAGTGAGCCATTTTTATGTGTTGCCCTAGAGAAATGATAGAGGGGGTTGTAGTAAAGAATAATGCATTGTATTACATGAAATTAACTGAATATTGCAGTAGAAATACAGTATAATATAAATTCAATGAAATTCTCTCTAGCAGAGGAGGCTGCTACATAGATTGCAACTGGTTGTTGGTTTTGCATCATCAACGAAAAGCATTCTTTCAGCATTGGATCAGCGGTGACTGATTGACATTTGTGCTTGACAGGAGGCAGGTAGCAGCTGCAGACGTTGCCAGGGTTCAGTGTGTCATCCTAACAGGCCTATCTGTTGGCCTTTGCAGACAGCTGTGCAGAACGAGTTACAGCCATGACCAAAACAAAAATGTCAAAAATGACTATGTTCTCAGTTGTTCTGGAGTTGAAAGATGTGTGTATGTGTGTGTGTGTGAGTGTAAGAGACTGGCGTCACAGACGACTGACAGCCCACACACCTCTGTGACGCCCTCCTGCTGAGACAGCTGTCACCCGCCAGCCCCAGACTGATTGACTATGTGTCAGCATCGACTCATCCCTTTGATCAACATTTTTTATGGCTGTTTGCATGCAGATAATAACAGCTCAGTGCAATGTCCATGGGGCGAATACAATCAGACGTTCTACAGTCCATGGAAGAGTGGATAAGGCTGGAATTCCTGTGTGTGTGTGTCTGTGTCTGTGTCTGTGTCTGTGTGTGTGTGTGGTGTGTGTGTCTGTGTGTGTGAAAAAATGTTAGTTTCTTTTTTTTAAACTCATAAGGCAACTTAGTAAAGAGTCCTGAAAGCTTTTATACAGTGTGTGAGTTCTGTAAAGTCTTAGACTCACAACAAAAAAATGATGCTTAAATGACTTTAAATGCTCAGCAGTGAGTGAGAGTTGGAGCAGTTCTGTGGCTAACCTCTGAACGACAGACCAGAGGAGAGGAGAGGAGGGAGAAGTGAGGGGGGAACTAAAACTGACAGAGTGCAGACATGGAAGGGGTCCGTCTTTCACATAACTCAGATCTGTCCGTTGGAGAGATGAATGCAGTTCTTCGTCAAGACAGCAGTCAGCCTGGGAGACACGACTGCTCTCCTCCGGCCCTGCCATGACAGGCACATACAGTTCTCCCACAAAGAACCAAGAGAGAGAGAAAGAAAAAAACACAGGAGAAGAAAAAGAAGGCAACAGAAACTCTCTCTTGTATTATTTTTATGCGTACGCCATAAAATATTCCCCCTGAATTATTTCCATGAGCTTTCCATGCCTCTCATCTCTGTCTCACCTCATCTCTTCGGTTGTCGAGGAGGATGAAGACGTGGGTGGGAGACAGGCAGAGAGACGTTTTCATGTTTGAAGCGTTTCCTTGTGTGGCCTCCTCGCTTCCTCTCTCTCTCTTTCTCTCTCTCTCCTCCCCTGTGCCCCCACCCCTCTCCCACAATCCCTTTCTTCTGTTGCCAACGACCCCCCTCACCTCATGGCGCATTAATACCCCCATGGCAATAAATCACACTTGACACGGCACCCAACACCGCCTTGATTAAAATCGTTTGTTTAAATCCGCATACTTTCCACTCTTGCCATAACTTTGTGACAGTCCTGACACGGCGAGCTGCGAAGTCACCCCCGCCAGTAATTGCCCCAACGTTGGATATGCTGTCAAGCTTTCTTTTTGTTTATTTTCTCGGTTTCTTTCCCTTCTTTTCTTAAAAAGAAAATTGTGTGTATTTCTCCCTCATTTCTTTCTCTCTCTCTCTCCCCCCATATTCCCTCAGTGTTTCTCTCTCTTAAAATTATACACATGGGGCTGATGACATGCACTCTTGACACAGTTACTCATTAAAAAACCCTTGCGAATGTTCCTGCTGCTCTACAAGGGAAGACAGCGCTGATGAATTGTAGGAGCGCAGAAGTTGTTTGTAATCATGGAAGGACAAACACCAGATTGCCAATGCGGCCTGGGCTGACTATGCGCATAGCTGCATGTTTCTGCTGAGGAACCATGGAGACTCTCTCGTCTCTCCTTCACTCTCTCCTCACTCTCTTTCTCCTCCCTCTCTCTCACACTTTCCCTTTCTCTCCCTTGCCTTGTCTCCCGTACTCTTATTTTTTGAGACTCTCCTTTTCCCTATCCTTCTCTGTCTCTCTCTATCTTTCTCTCCCTCTCTTTACAATATCACACTCTTTCTTCACTTCTCTCTCCTGTCTCTCTCCCTCTCCCTATCCATCCCCTGCCTCTCTTTCTCGGTTTCTCTCTCTTTCTCCTGCCGTTGCTGCTGGTTCTCCTCAGTGGCACCCCCCCTCTCTTCCTCCTACTCCTCCTCCACCTCTTCCTCCTCCCTCCTGGGTTCTGTGGCCTTGCCGTGGAGCCCCTCCGGGGGAATGGAAAGCAGATGGTCCCGCTGACGCTTGCTACAATCCAGGAGAGGAAACTTTTCATTCCCCGTCATCCATCATGGTGCAGAAGGGGAGGTCGTGGGGCGCAGGGTTCTGGCATGGGGATGGAGGGAATGGGGGGGAGGGGGCAAGGCGAAGGAAAGGGAGAGTAATGGCTGACGCTGGGTGTCTGGGCTTTCTCAAAACGCCAGCGAACGCCCCTCGGAAAAGCCAAGGCACCATTCATGGCTGGCCTGCTCTGTATACGCACACACACACACACACACACACATGCACACATGCGCACAAACACACAAACCCAGGCTCAGAGTCTCACATATTCACTCTACCTCTCACTCTCTCTCCACACATATGCGCACACTCACACACACACACACACAGACATACATGTATGCACATCAGAAAAAAGGGGGGGAAAGTGTGGGTCTTGAGAAAATATTCAAGCTCATGCTCCTCATTAGTGGTTGCATTCTCTTCACCACTCTACATGCCCTGTGAAAGAACTCCCTCTTTCTCTCTCACTCTCTTTCTCTCTCCTCCTGTCTTTCTCTCTTGTACTCTTTCTCTATCCTTTTCTCTTTCTCCCCTGCTCTCTTTGAGTCAGTCTCTGGTGGTGGCAGACTGAGATGATGCCTGTTGTTCTTTCCTCACCTTTACTGTCTTCCATCTCTCTCTCTCTCTCTCTCTAGTGTGTGTGCACGCGCTCAGTGTCTCCATGTGTCTGTAATGTCTACGCCACTGTGGTGGCCGGCTGGCTTCTCATTTCTCCTCTGTATCATTCTTTTCCCTTCATTTATGCCAACAAAAAAGAGAGGGAGAGAGAGAGAGAGACAGGAGGTTGAAGGGAGAGACTGAGAAAGAGGGAGGAAGGGTGCATGGAAGAGGTCCAGTGAGTAATGTACCTGACAGCTGAGAATCATTAATCACTGTCACACTTGAAAAGGAGTGTGTGTGTGTGTGTGTGTGTGTGTGTGTGTGTGTGTGGGTGGGGGGGCACATTTCACACACACACACACGCACAGAGCAGTGGCCCCCGGAGGTCGACAGGCCTTCCTGTGCGATGACGGGATGGGGCGCCCTGTTCACAGCGCCTCGTGTGTCTGCACTGACACTAATAGGAGGCTTGGGGTGTTTGACTTCACACAGGGAGCCCAGAGCATGGCGGGGGCCAGATTCATCACACATTAGCCCGGTCCCAGCCTCAGCTCACAGCGCCCACACTGGGCCAAGACTCCGACAAATAGGGTCTGTGACACACACACTTGCATACACATGGCACACACATATGCTTACATAACACACAAAACACGCTGTAGTACAGTGGGCATGCATGTTTAGTATTTATGCATATATCCATAAATTAACTGTTTGTAAGTGTTTGGATATGTAAAAAGTGAATTTTAATAATTTGAATAATTTAAGTAGTTGAATTTTACTTGAAATTATGCTTTAATTATTTCACTCTCCCTAAAAGAATACCATTTACCCATTATGATTTACTTTTATTTCTTGCTGAATGAGTGTTTAAATTTTCATGTTCTCCAATAAAGTTGGCCTCTTGTGAGGACATTAAAAAAGTAAGTAGAAAACACATAAAGACAATTTACCAATGAAGAGAGAGCCTTGACACTGATGCACTGCAGCACAAACATGCTACCAACTTAGGCAGATTAATCAAAATTCAACCCTATAGACACCCTGAATCTCCACAATCTATAACTATGTATATGTCTTTTGGATGTACACACACAACACTCAAGGAACATTCAGCACATACACAGCCTACTAATAACACACAGCCTCACACACAAACACACACACACAGACACACACATACACACAGAAAACAAGGCCGGCCTACACACACATCTCCACATGAAAGGAGGCAGTGACACAGGCGGGGTGTTTGATGAAGCCAGCTTGTCTTCTTGCCCACCTCCTGGGTCCTTTGTGTCGGCTGTCTGAGTCCAGTCCTGTGAAGAGCACAGCTAGGCCTGTGCGGGAGAGGAGAGCTGTGCTGAGGCCTCACTGACAGCTCCTCCCGATGGCACCTCCTGTCCTCTCCACCCCCTCCTCCACCACCACCAACACTACCACCACCACTTCTTCCTCCACCTCCTGCCTGCCTACCCTCACAAGAATGCGGGCAGGTCAGCAGACAGGCCTCCCTGGCCTGGGCCCCTGCTGCCCACAGTGGAGGGCCTGGCCTATGCTGGCCTGCCTGGCCACATGCACTTAGGCTTTGACAGGTCACTGAGTAGAGCAGCTGGTCAGGGCGACAGCAGGGAGACCAGCACTGACCCAGCCAGACCTGCCTGCCTTCTGTGGGAGCCGTGGGCCACACGGGGTGGAGAGAGACAGAGTGATGTGGGTCAGAGAGCCTGTGTGTGTGTGTGAACATGTGTTGTGTGAGTCATATCAATCTGCCTCTGTAAAATTCAGTGTTACATGGCAAACTGTATGTATGTGTCTGTAATACATTTCTCTGTTGTGCAAATGTTGACATGTATTATGTTGTCCTGTGGGAATTTCTGTAATTTCATGAATGTGCCAGTGTGTGCTTGCATACTTCCCTGTGTGTTATTATGTGTTTACATTTGTGTGTCTGTTGCTGTGTGTGCTCTTATGTCTAGGTGCGTGTTAATATACAGCTTACAGTACATTCATTTGCTCTGTGGATGTGTGAGTTTCGGCCTGTGTGTATGAGTGTGTGTGTGTGTGTGTGCAAGAGAGAGAGAGCTGGCAGTTTGTCTTGGGAACGGAACAGTGTGGAGACTGTGGTCTTAATCTGGAAATACCATGTGCCCCATATTATTAGCCAGTTTACATAAACAAATGCCTTTGCTGAATTAACACTTTTCTCCCAGGCCACAGCTAGAAATGACACGGGCCCAACACAAAACAGGCCTGTGGACTGTTCGCTTTCAGCAACACCAATCGGCAAAGAATCTTCTCCCTCTTTAGCCCCGACGTGTCTGTTGGGTCAGGTTTTCCACGTTCTGGGTTTGGCCCCGCCGTCAGGGCCCTGGACTGGCTGACTGTCTGGCTTTCTGGCTGCCCGGTTGGGTTGGCTTATGGGAAATGTGTGGATGGGGCTAATTTAGCTTAACGAGAGAGACGTGGAGCGCCGAGAGGCTAGCAAAGCCGCAGCGAGGTGTGGGTGGTCTGCGGCCAGGGGTGGGACATCCAGCCCTGCTAACACACACACACACACACAAACAGTTGCATACACAGAGACATTCTCACACACACACATGCGCGCACACAAAGACGCTCACACTTCTCAATTACAGTGGGCTCAGGCCACACCAGCTTGCCTATTATTATCACAGTTATATACGCCCTACTTTGCTTTACAGCTGGACAAATTGCCGCCGAGAGAGAAGCACGTGTTCAGGGAGTTCATAGGATTTCTGGCACTCCTCTCTTGTGGTTGGGTGTCAGCTCAGGGCAAATATACAACGCAGGATTTCTCAAAGGCATCTGCTCAGCTTCTGTGTACCACATAGTGAAGTGATTATACGCTCATCAAAAATGTACTTTTTTCTGAGTAAGCAGATTTTTTTTGAGGGCTGGATTTGTGAAGATGTCTCACCAAACAGATATTTCTAAATGTCTTTTGGAAATAGAACACTTTATTTTCTTATGCTGGACATCATTAGAGCAACAGTACAGTATGTCATTGTTTGAAACTGTATGTAGTGTGTGGTCTGTGGTATGTAGTGTGATTGTGGCATTAGTGTTAGTGTGTATTAGATGGTGTGTGTGTGTGGCACACCAAATGTTTCGCAGTGCCTTCACAAGTACATCAGATATGAACAGGCTTCTGCTTAAGAGTGCTGAAGACTCACAGACAGGGGCGTAGCCACAGGTGGGCCCGGATGTGCCTGTGCCCGCCCACCTATCAATCAGGCCCATCCAATCAGAAGGCTCCCTATGTTTATTTGCCAAGAGTCGATATTCCTGTTGCCTCGTAATTCTGTCAGCATTTGCAGTTATTTTCGTTCAGAAGAGTCAACTGTGGCCGCAACGTAAATGGCCCAGTGTGTGTGTCAGCTGACGTTATCATGAGTCTTCCACCCAGCCTAAACTTTCTGTCCCTATTTTCTCTTGAAAGAGATCTAACTGAATTGTCGGACTATGAGGATATCATTACAGTGTCTAACACAAAACCCACCGCCTCCTTTTGTAGCATGCATCAAAAAGTGTAATGCCAATTGTGGATTGATTGATCATTTGTAGCCTGTTATAAGTTGATAAGTGGCCGCCGAAACATTAAGTAACGGAACCAATAGGCTACTGTTGTTTAAAGTTGTTAAATAAGGGATAACATTCTGTGAGGCAGTCATTATTGTGGAATAACTCCCGACAGAGGGATGCGGGAGCCGGACACGGCCAACACTTGTAAGTTTGGGTTCAGTGTGCCGCCGCTTTTAAAGCCTACAATTGCTTAAAGTTGTTCATATGTTGCATGATTAATGTGTGGTTTATAGCCGCGGAACCATCCAGTGCATAAAGGCTATCCTGGGTGCTTGTTTGACGTGTTGTGTCTGCAGCTGTTTCACTGTGCCGGTTCAATGCTGTAGCTTTAAGTAACGTTAGTCGTCTGGGCCCACCTATTTTATAATTTCTGGCAACGCCTATGCTTACAGATCACAGGAGTCTGATGTACCTCTAAATGTCGACTACATTCTGCTGTTCTTGTTGCAGTCCTCCAAAAGATTCCATGGAAAATTACACCACGAGGAATCAATAACAGAGAATGGCTAATTAAACAACTGACAGATGGGCAGTAACAGTCAACTCCAACTGTGCTGTGTGTCAGACATGGTATGACTGTAGCTGTCTTCTTTTTCCTTCATCTTTCAAATGTTATGTTGAGAGTTCCTGATTTCTTTTAATAGTCATCTGACTTGGTCTCCATTCATCTGTAGAATCCAAAAATTACTATCAATGCCTTTCATATCATCACCCCAAGGGATGACTTCTCGACAAAGTAGTTGAGGTTGATTAAATGTCTTACCCGAAAGGCCAAATGCTAAGAGACTGATGTAAATTAAACATTCCTTGAACAGTAAGTCCATTGCAATAATGTCATCTCACAGGTAGACATATGTGAGTATAAAAGTAGATTAAAGATTATTTTAAAGAATAATTTCAACATTCACAGCACCACAGGCTTCTACTGTCATCCCAAGTGCCACCATTAATGTCTACTGATACACATCTCCCATAGTGAGAGAGAAAACTATATGAGATTTTTTGTTGTTGACATGCCAAAGTGCGGCCCATTGTAGAAGAGGTCAAAGGTCACGCTGCACAAATGCAGGCCTGCAGTGGAAGATGTGGCACACTCCACCCGTGCCACTGCCCTTCCCGTTCTCTGATAAATGCCCACCGACTGTGGGTGGGGGTGGTGGTGCGGGGGTTCAGGTTCCCATTACAGTGCCGTGGCCAATTACAGGGCTTATCGGCGAGTGCGAGTAATGAGGTTACACTGTGAGCAAATTCTATCATGTCAGGGTAATGAGATTTGGGCTGTGCGGCGGCGTTCAGGGGGTCGAGGACAGATGCGCTGCTCGCCGCTGTTATCTGCT
Organism: Tenualosa thibaudeaui; assembly: GCA_027481765.1. Classification (NCBI taxonomy): domain Eukaryota; kingdom Metazoa; phylum Chordata; class Actinopteri; order Clupeiformes; family Clupeidae; genus Tenualosa; species Tenualosa thibaudeaui. The sequence continues at coordinate 5,652,381 of JAIFZK010000018.1, read as the reverse complement.
CCGCGCCGCTCTGCCTGACATTCAGGGAAATTGCATTCTAGCGCAGGACACTGTGGAGGCTCTTGCTAGTATGTCCGCTCTCTCTCTTTCTCTTTCTCTTTCTCGCTCTCCCTCTCATTCTCTTAGTCACACATATACACATACCTCTCACCCTTCTCTCTCTCTTTTCTCCCTTCATGCATTACCCTTTCTGACAGGCTTCTTGATTTATGACTCCAATTCCCTCGGCCTGATATGGCCAGCGCTCATAACTGAATATATGTATTTTATTTTTTTTCCTCCTCTTCTCTCTCCCTTGTCTATACTTTTCTCTTTTTACACTCTCTCTCTTTCTCTCTCTCTCTCTTTTACCAGTGCAGTGATTGATTATCCTATCCATGTTGTCTGCTGTGATTTTGATGCCTCTGAAATGTAATCTCTAGCAACAGCAGACAAAGGGAAGGGAGACTCTCACAGGGAGAGAGGGAGAGAGAGAGGATGAGGGGGGGTGTCATGAGCTGAAACAAGGCGTTTTGGGATCCCACAAAGGTGTGTGTGTGTGGTGTGTGAGTGTGTTTGTGGAAATAGGTGTAAAATTTTGTGCTGCTGTATATGTTTGTCAGAACATCAGTATGTATCTGTCTGCATGCAGGTTCTGTGAGCTGTGGTCGTGTGTGTGTGTGTGCGTGTATACCTGTGAAGTGAAATACTTTTTTTTGTATAGATGCCTCCACTCAGTAAGCATCCTTAACAGACTTCGTGACAACCATCTGACAATGTTGCAGCGCGCTCATTAATTACAAAAGATGGATCTGACCGCTGCGGGCACGTCCCAATAAATTACCCCAAGTGGCAGCCACTGTGTAGGCTACCTTCTGCAGTGGCACCAACATTAAATACCAACTTCATCACTGTAACAGGAAGAATAGAAGGGGAGGAGGTAAGTGGGTAAGAACTCTCTCTTTCTCAAACACACACACACACACACACACTTCTCTTCTCTCTCTCTTTTCCCTAACAGGGACTGATTTGCTGACACACTGTATCCGGTGCCAGCCGTGGCGGTTGGCTGCGGCGCCACTCCTCCCACTGGACTTTTGTCTAGGTCGGATGATGAATTGCTGGCCCGTGCGGAGGATCTGAGATCCCCACCCCACCCCACACACACACACACACACACACACACACACACACACATACACAACCCCAACACACACCCCCACTTCCAGCAGTGATGTGGCGAAGGAACAAGCAATCTACCAGTCTTGCTTAAAGGGTGGCCTGTGAATGAATGTCATGGCTAATCGGAGTTACCCATCAGTAGGGAGAGACACAACAATTTGTGGTAGTGGGTGGAGAGATTTACTTTGTGTGTGTGTGTGTGTGTGTGTGTGCGTGTATGTGTGTGTGTGTTTGTGTGTCTGTGTGTGTTCAAGTACAAGTGCATGTACATTTATATGCTGATGAATCAATGCCTACTTCTTTTATCTCTCTGTCTCTCAAGTCATTGATCATGAGGCTGCACTTGTCAGTAATTGACAGAGTGGGACTAATGTCCCTCGAGGGTTGTGGGGGGGTTGACTGAGGGAAGAAGGGAAGAAGGGTGGAGTGAGTTGGTGGGACTGGGACATCACAGAGAAGGAGACACCCATGCCAGTTAAAAGCAAAGTGTTCAATTATATCTGAGATGCTGGGGCAGAAGCAAAAGTATGTTCATAAACAACCTACAAGGGCCCTTTCAAAACAAGCCTGTGGTCTTGAAATGCACATAAACATAAAAAAGAAATGAATGTGTCTGTGTGTTTATGTGTGTTTGTGTATGTGAGTGTTGTTTTGTGTTATTGACTAAAAACAGTCACAAGGGTGTATTTGTGTGTGTGCTTGTGTGTGTGTGTATGTGTGCTTGTGTGTGTATATGTGTATGTGTGTATGACTAACGGAGTCCTTGGCAAGTGCAGACTGGGAACAGATGTGAGCGCGGCCGTGCGTCCATCCCAGCTCGTCTGGCCCGCGTAAATGATGGTTCGGTAATCACAGGCCGTGGCCGTGTCTCTTCATTTACGTCCTGACAGCTCGTCTCTCTCATTACCTTTCCGACAGGCAGCGCCGAGCCCAGGCCGCAAATTAAGCGGGAGGTGGGGGCGGATGGGCAGACGGGACAGAGCACCGGGGCCCTGTAAGCTCAGTGGTGGCTCTGTGGCCTGTAGGGGTGTGGGGGTGTGTGAGGGGGGATGTGGGGGTGTGGGAGGGAAGATCGGGTAGTGGTGGTGGCCGCAGAGATGCCTGTGGCGCGGCGGTGATTTTCCGTCACATTTCAGCTCAGATCCCACTCGTCTCTCACAGCTCACAGCATTTCTCATGAGCTTTAGGCCACCATCAGATGGGGATTTTTTTTCCCTCATAAAAGGGAGAGAAAAAAAAAAACCCAGCTGTCAGATGGGTATCAACCTCAGAGAGGTTGGCCCCACTGCTGGGATGAACCAAAACCGTCCGAAGTCGTACAGAGATTTGGAAAGTTGTAAACTGACAAGAGACCACCACTGAGTATACAATCACAGAGAAGGACTAGTAAAGTGGGAGAAAAGGTACCAAAGATGTAAAAAATTGAAGAGTTTATACAAGCCAAACTAAATAACAAAATGGAGCCAATATGATTGATCCCCAGTCAGCAGGAGGTAGGCTGTTGGCTGGTGGTGTGTGACGTAGTGGAGGTGAGAAGAGTGGAGGCAGATCCACTTACAGATCAGAAACACAAACCCTGTGCACTTCTTATTAAACCTCTCCACCCGTAACCCCATCCTTTTAATGGCCCAGACCCCAGAATGAAGCACAACTGAGCCCATAAAAAAAAAATCCTGTGATGTGCCATGCTGATTGGCTACGAGGGGGCTGTCTCCTTAAAACTTTTTATGGACTTGCAGGAAGCCTGCAGGCCTGTGTGTGAACCTGGTCACCCCTTTTCCTTATCTTTCTTTCTTTTCTTTCTTTCTCTTTCTTTTTCTCTTTCTCACTCACTCACTCACTCATTCCTCCCCCATTGAGAGACCTCATGCTATCCCAGCCATAGCAATGCCGCCAACGAGGTGAGAACAGACAGGGTTTTGCTTTCATCTTGCTGCCCGGTCCCTGTAAAAACCATGTCGGGCCCCCACCCTCTACAGTTGCTGAGCTTAGTCAATTAGGGGCAACTCGTAGAAGAAGTCCCAAACACCCCTCGCCCCCACCTCCACTGACCCTCCACCCCGGACCATGTCTGACACTGATTTGCTGCTGTGTGAGTGAGCGAACGATTGCATGTCAGTGTGGCCGGTCATGGAGAAGTGGCTCATTCTCTCCTCTCTTTACCTCCGCCGGGTGTCACAGATTGGCTAAGCGTGTCTGTTGGGCTGGGTGGAGGCCAAGTCGCTAACGGCATTAGCTACAAACTGCACCGCCAGTGTGTTCTTTGAGAGGACATGTTTAAGCCAAGCTAAGTTTAAACACATCTTTAACCACCTCACTTGCATGCTTTTTCATTTGCTTACCACAGACTCCTGATAATGTGTGTGAATGGGCAGGGTGCCTAGCACGGCTATTGAACAGTGTGTGTTTGCGCTGGTGTGCATGTGTGTGTGTGCGTGCGTGTGTGTGTGAACGAGTAGTTGGTCGTCGGGCTGATGTTGGCCATTAGGAGTGGTGTTTGACACCAGCCTCTTTCGTGCCTCTACCTGTCTTACTGGGGTTGGGGTTTGAACAGGCCTTGGTGGTCGGAGGCTGGAGGCTTGAGGCTGGGGGCTGGGGGTGCTGCGGACAGAGGTATTGATAGGGTAATCTCAGCCTGATGAATGACCCAATAATCAGGTGGAAGCAGAAATAAATCAGCCGCCGGTCGATGCGGACCAGCGCAGCAGAGCCACTGCGAGATCATTACCCTGATGTAGTGAATCCTCCATTAGTTAGAAAAATAGAAGAGAAAGAAAGAAAGAGAGAGAGAGAGAGAGAGAAAGAAATTAAGAAAACTAGGCAAAAAAGGTAGTTTAATGACATGCAAAACATGATAGGTCATTCCTGTCACACTAACAAAGTTGCCTTTATGAGCTGTGTCATGATGCTTACAGTTAGCCTCCAGTTCCTCCATTCTGGGAAAATCTACAGATACAGATACTGTAGACTCTATTGGTGTCTCTCCCAACACACACACACACACACACACACACACTGCACCCTCCCTCCTCATTCACATTCCTGCAGCCCTTGACTGCAAACACTCCCTGCCGTTTGTTCTCATTTACACACACTTAGGGAAAAGCGGGGTGAAGATGAAGGACGTGACATTAGGAAACGAGAATGGAGAGAGAGACAGACACACACACACACACACAAACAGAGAAAAAGATCGTGTTTGTGTGAGTGTGTGTGTGTGTGTGAGAGAGAGAGAGATTGAGAGACAGAAACAAAGAGGAGAAATGAGGGCGAGGTAGAGGGAATGTAATAACGTGTGTGTGTGAAAGAGAGAGAGATAGAGAGACAGAAACAAAGAGAGGTAGAAGAAATGGGTCCTGTGAGGATGAGCAACCTTTGCTGGGCCGTGGTGAATGTAATAAGCTGTGTGTGTGTGTGTGTGTGTGTGTGAATGTAATAAGCAGTAGGTAGTGTGTGTCTCAGGGTGGCTGATTTATGGAGGCTGTCCAGACCCGCACTGGCACTTTGTCTCCTCTAGCATGGAGGATGAATGGCCCACTGTCAGCTCCAGCTGAACACACACACACACTCACACACACACACAGTCTGTCTCAGACATACACTCCCTCGCACAAACACATACTTTCACTGTCTCTGAACCTTCCTCTCACACACACACACACAGGCACATACTTTCACTCTCTCACTCTCACAGACACGTACACACACACACACACACACACTCAAATACGCATACCATCTCTTAGCATTAACCCACACACACACACTTTATCCCTTTATCTAGTCTCAGCTTTCTTTCCTCCGGGTCAAACCTTGTAATGTTTGTAAAACACCTCATTGTTTCTTCCTGTAAAATGTCTTAAAGGCAAACCCAAATGTGCATGCGCACACACACACACACACACACACACAGGGAAAGTCATTTGAGGACAGGTCATCAGATCACGCCTGATCCTGATTCTCTCTCTCTTCCTCTCTGCCTTTCTCTCTCTCTCTCTCTTTCTACCCCCCTCCCCATTTTTTTCTCTCTCCCCTCTCTCTCTCTCTCCACTGCCTTAGTGTAAATGATCGTGGTTGAATCCCACATTTTAATCATTAGGCCTAATCTACTCCATCAGCACCGGCTCTGCTCCCACTTCCTGCCCCTTTGCTGGAATGCTCAGCTGTGGCAGCCAATCAGCTGCTCTTATTAATGACCCACTTCCTGCCCTGGCCATTGAGAGACTCCTGTCATTTGGTGACCTCCCGGTGAACCTGAGCCATCCAGACTACAAAGCCTCCTCCTCCTCCTCTGTGCTCCTTTTCTAATATGAGATAGCCCCCATTTGAGCATGGTCCCCTCAAGATGAAAACTATCCCACGTCTTTCTCTCCTTCTCTCCCTCCCTTCTTCCTTTCTTCCCATCCATCCCTCCCTCCCTCCTCCTCAGCAGTTGTTTTTCTTCTCCTGTGATAAGGAGTGGTGACCTGCTCTTGCCCTCCTGCCCTCAGTCATTAGCCTGCTTATCTTATTCAAGGAGCTGATGGCGGGAGAGCGGCCCCGGTCGGCCAGTCGTGCTGTTTGTGGCTTACAATGAGTTGGACTTTGTGTATGTGCGTGTGAGTGTGTGTTAGAGTGTGTGTGTGTGTGTGTGAGAGAGAGAGAGAGACCGGGAAATGCATGAGCATGCTGTTCAATATGAAGACATAATTTGTGTAGTTAAGGAGAGAGAGAGAGAGAGAGAGAGACAAACTTTTGAGGCGGTTGTCCGTGCATATTCATGAAGTGTAGCACATTTGTGTGTGTGTGTGTGTGTGTGTGTGTGTGTGTGTGTGTGTGTGTGTGTGTGTAAATGTCTGTATGCATGCGTGTGTCTGCAGGATGTCAGAGTGTTTGTGCACACTTGTGTTTCACAGGGTGTACACCTAGGCGCCCCCGCTGAGAGGATACCATTATGTGTAATGAATGCTTATAGGGCTCAGCAGATGGTGCATTAATGGCGTAAAATATGATCTGCAGGCTCACAATATGCTCACACGCTTGTGTTTATGGCCAGCACATGGCTCCGGGGGAATAAATCAGCGCCTCGTCCTTTACACCAGCCTAGGTTGCAAACAGATTAGTGAGAGGGGGAAAGAGAGAGAGAAAGAGAGAGACAGAGCAAGGCCGACAGGAGAGATGTCGGCTGGTTCGGACCATCTCCTGTCATGAGCTTTGTGGGTCTCTCCTAATGTGTGGGTTTGTGTGTGATGGATGAGAGAGGCTAATGAGGCTTTCATACTGGGATCTGAAGGCAGAGGGCAGCCTCTCTGCGAGTCCTGTCCAGCAGCTGACACCTAAACTTGATCCTTCAGAGAGAGGATGAGGCCAATGTGAGAACACACACACACTTCCTCTTTCTCTCTGTCTGTCTATGTACGAATACTCTGACCCACAGACAGATAAACTTCACTCTTTTTTCCAACACTCTCTGTCTGTCTTCCTCTTTCTCTCTCTCTCTCTCACACACACAGACTCACAAACACACACTCACAACTCCCCCCTTCCTGTCCCTCAGGCCCAACCCCAGGTGATGAACGACGACAGCGGCAGCACTAAAGAGTGTGAGTGGGAGGGGAGGCCATCAGCATACCACAGAAGTGACCGCCGTTTATCTGTCTCCCTCTGACACACTCCCCGCCCCTCTCACCTCACACACTACCACCCACAGATTCTTCTCTCTGTCACAAACACACACACACACACACACACACACACACACACACACACACACAGTATGTGTCTGTTTTTCTCTCAAACACACACATGCACACAGTCTGTGTCTTTCACACACGCACACTGTAAACACACATGATACACTCACATACATTATACACACTCTCTCACTCACACACACACACACACACACACTCACACAGACACTGTGCCCAGCCTGTGGCCTGTCAGCCCGGGCGGCTCAGACAGATGGTCCAAGCTCCTCCGGAGGTGACCTCACTGACCAAGCTACGGTAGCCGTGTCCAAGACAGGATTTTTCTGGAGAGGGATCTTGGTCTTGTCCAGGAATGGTAAATGTTTATCCGCACCTGACCCGGCGCTCCAAACTTACTTTGAGGTTCTGCACCGGAGGGGACTGTGTTGAAATAGGTGCAAATCCAATGAATCATGGTGCGCTGTCATGAAAATAAAAAAACGGACCTAAATTATGGAACCACACAGACCTGTTCTAAACATATGGTCTCTGTGTTCTTGGTAGTGACAGGTTATTTGCTTTAGGTCAGCCTGACACCTTCCTTTTTTCCTTCATCTGCTAGACTGGAGAAACAACTGAACTTCCTGTGAGGAATGGCTACATGAAACATTTGACCCAGTCCTTGACAAATCTCTGAGGATGAGATAGGACACACAATGATGTCAGACATGTTTAAAAAAAGAGAAAGAAGACAAACAAAAATGAGGGAGAGATGCATTGTGGGAGGTGGAGGAAACAGGGAAAGGGGAGGACAGGGTCATCATGCAGACTACCTCATGCTCCAGCAGACTTCCTGGGGATAATTTGTGAGTGTTTGTATCAGAGTTAAAAGATTATTTTACAGCCCACCTTAGCAACAGCGTGCTCTGTTTACAAAGAACAGTAACAAAACCCATCGTAGCACAAACTGTCCTTTGATGGATGTTGACCGAGACCAGACAGGCCTGCGTTTCGTCAGAAAACAAGTCGACAGTGAAAATTCTCAGACACACACACACACACATTTGACTACACACACCCTCACCCACACACACAGACACACACTTTTGCAATCTAGAGTGGACGTACCACTTTACTGTGCAATCATCAAAGGATCGTTAAATCACAAGTGACTGCCAATAAAGAGAGGAAATTGTGGCCAGAATTGCGATGTTTGCATGATAAGGTTGGAGGCAGAAGGGCTTGCAGGGCGAGAGAAGATTTATGCAGCATTTACCAAGGAGCTGGATCGTAAAGCGTAATTACAGGAGGAGACTCCACACACACACACACGCAGAGAGTTCACAAATCCTGCACATAGCTAGCCGCCTCATCAGGGGCCTACTCATCTATCCACAGCCTCTCCCACATTCTTCACTGCTGCACCCCCAACTCCAACTTCAGCTCTCACTCCCTCTCTCTCTCTCTCTCCCCCTCATCATTCCTCCCCTCCACTCTCCTTCTTCTCCTCTTCCTCCTCCTCTCCCAATGAGGGACACCAAACAAATAAATCAACAGGCGCAGTGATGTGCGTCAAAACAAAGCAATTATAACGTACAGCGCCAAACGTGGTCTCTGACGAGCCGTGGGACGAGACTTTCAAGGGTCCCGCTAAAGATCAGAGGAAGAAGACACCACACACACACACACTCACACACACTTACACAGGCAGTGCAGTGTGTGGGGGGATACATAAATCTTCAGAGAACAGCCAAACAATACTGGGTAGAGTACACAAGGGCCTTTTTGCTGAGCAGAAACCGGGTGGTAAAAGCATCTGAGATGAGCCGAATGAGACTCTGCACAGTATCTGCAGAACCTCTCTCCTTCTCTCTCTTTCTCTCTGTGTTGGATACACAGGCCCTATGGTTTAAAGCGATATATCCCTTGAGGTTTCTCCTGGGTGTTTCAAATGTTTACAAGAGCCTTGCTCCATCTCTCTCTCTCTCTTCCTCGTCTCTCTCTCTCTTTTTCCGCTTTCTCTAGTGGCCTTTAAGTGAATGAATCACAGTGACTGGGGCTTTTAAAATGAATGACCTGCCTGCAATCCTTTGAACCCGGTCTAATTTCTCTGGTAGCCCTGAAAAGACACGACAAGGCTGATGGGGGGGTTGGACTAAGCCACTGTTTATCCATGGTTCACCCCTGAAGGAGGATGACAAAAAAAGAAAAAAAAAAAGACTTAGCACCAGATGTTCCTGCAAGGGCAGAGTTCTTTTCTTTCTCCTTTTGGCTCTTTTTTTGCACTAGCTTTTTTTATAAGTCAGCAACTAACTCCATGACCTCTGCCTCTTTGTTCTGTTGGCCCATGTGAACAGCCAGGGTCAGCGTAGGGTTGAGGGGTTATCTAGAGGTCAACCTTTGCCCGTCTTCCTCCTCTGTCCCCAAACATTTCAAAGAGCACCAAGTCAACTGCCCTCCCCTCCTCACTGTCACCCTATGCCAAATGAATCTCTCCCCCTCTCATCTTGTCCTCCTCCCCCTTCTCCTCCTGTGGCTGTCTTTCCTCTCACTCTCTCTCCCTCTCAAGGCATCCTGAGCTGCAGATGCTGTTTTTCTCTGTTGGCTGTCATCTGCCTTCCTCCCAACTACCCGCCCTCCTTCCCTGCTCTCTCGCCACTGTTGCCTCCCCCTTGACACAGATGGAATTCATCTCCCTTGCTCGATTGTAAGCCTACAAGCAAATCTGAAGACACCTGTGGAGGAACAGAAGGTCAGGTGGGCTGCACTCTCTCACACTCATGCACTCTCTCTCTCTTTCTCTCTCTCTCTCTTCCTCATGTTGACCTTTGCCAGATCTCTTGTACCCTGGTAATGATAAAGCAACAAAGCATATTTTACATTTTTAAAAAATGGGCAAATGCTCTTTCTCTGAGTTTCTGCTTTGATTTGATTTGACACTATGACTTTGGACAACCAGCCATGGCAGCTCCTGGCAGCCATAACAAAGCCACATACAGCACAGCACCAAAGCACTCAACAGTTGAATCAGTACAAAAGAGCCCATGAGCGTAAAATTGCTGGGATCATGGTAAATATTAGTAGTGAGATTCACAGAGAGATTTCTCATTTTTAATCTGACACATACCAGGAAAAAATGAATCACAGGCAGGTATTGAGGCAGGATTAAGCTCGACATATTGAACAGCACGCACCCTGCCACAAAGGAAACAAGGCATTTGGCTTAGCACAATCCACGTCTCCTTTGCAGACAATAACCACCGTGGGTGTAATTCAATTACATGTTGCCTAACGGGGCAGGGACATTCCAGTGCAACAGTAATCTTCTGTTTGCTGTTGTTTTATGACACACTGTCACATTTGAGTTGTCGGCTTGTTGTTGGCTTTGAGTATTGAGAGATGTGGCAAACAATACACAATATATATATATATAACCTCTTTGAATTTGGAGGGTGGTAACTGTCATTATCAGTATGATGACAAGCTATTAACAAGTCCCATCTATTTGGAGCGCTGAATCCCAAAGCAAACAAGACCTCACCTGTCCTGTGAAACAAACCCTGTACTCTCTCTCTCTCTCTCTCTCTCTCACACACACACGCACACATACATACACACAAATACACACACTGAGAGAGAAGGGCACACGTAATCAGCTACCCAGCCACTTTCATACCCTCATCTCAGCACACAAGAGAAAACAAAAAAGAGGTCTATGAAGGTGGACTCAGTCAGTCAGCACATGATGGTTGTTCTGATTACTCATATTAAACCTTTATGATGGACTAAAACCTTTATGATGGACACTGCAAGTGTAAGTACAGTTGTAAACTCACATGGAAAAGTCCTGTCTTTATCTGTCATAGAATAATGCCTGTTATCCCTTACCACAACTAAGTCCTATTACAGTATATCTAAAATTACATACCAACATTTCTATTTGGGAAATGTAAGTTGGTTTGAAGAGTAAAGAATTGTTCCTCACACATGCAAGAGTTCTTAAACACTCTGTCATCAAGGTGCAAGATTTACAAAAAATTTTTCGAGGGCTAGAACGTTGTTAAAGCACCATTAATGTACAACCAGTAATTAAAAGCCTTTCATTTCTGCCACTCCCCTGCAGGCTACTCTCCACTGCCTGCATAATCCTACACCTGTCTCCTGCTGTTTTACAAAAGCAGAACATCCAGAGAGAAACACCAACAGCTGACAGAGGGTAGAGTGGTTTACGGTGCTTTAGCTGCATGATCCCAGTTCAATTCAGTTCAATTCATTACGCTGCATGAGCATGACAGTTGAACAAATAATGTTGTCAAAGCATAGAACATACAGTAAAGCATAGAACATACAGTACAACGTAAGACACCCCAACCTGCAAAAACTCATTTCAGAGAGGAGAAATTTGCTGAGACGCATGACTGGGAGCCACTATCAAAATATGGCAGACTCACAGAGCTCGTGGGTGCAATGTAGAAATATTATATAAGCCTATTGGAGATTTCTGCTATAATAGCAGATGTAGTAGAGATGCAATACTTCTCTGGGGAACACACAGCAGTTCTCTGCACTGTGTTGGCCCACATTAGCCTGGGTCTGGGGATTTTGTAGTTGTGTACTGGGGTGTGGTGCATAGGGTTGGGAAGAGGTTTGTGAAGCTATGTTAGCAGCAGCTGCCGCAGCAGTTTGTCATCAGAGTCATCAGTAACTGTCGCAAGGGTGCCGCAAGCTTAATTAACCCACTCTCTCATTAGCATCCCTGCCTTGCTAGCTCATTGTAAGAAAGTGTGCGTGTCGTATGTGTGTGTGTGTGTGTGTGTGTGTGTGTAAGAGAGAGAGAGAGTGAGAGAGGGGCGGGAGGGAGAGTGGCGTGATTATCCATTGGTACAGTTGCAGCCAATTACTGGGCCCAAATTGAACGGCATTAATCAAATCTTTTAGTATGGCGGCAAACTCCCAGATATCAGATTGCAGAGGGACGCAAAAGTAATGTGTCACTGTCAGTGGGGGCTGCACAGGCATTTAGTGCAGAGCATTAATGAGATGTCTAACACTGAACGGAAACCTTGCACTACTATTGGCCATTAGCTTGACATGCCAATGGTAAAGTGACCAGAACCTCAGAGATGAAAATCTGGGGATGTTTCCCTGAATTTTCCTTGAGAGCCAGGGACATATTTCTACATCAGTATTATCAAAAAAAGAATAATTTAGGGGACATAGTGGGTTTTACTTTAATGCTTGTCTTCCACAGATGTTACACTTCAGAGTTCACACACATATACCTAAATCTACCCTCCAAAGGAAGGCAGAAATAATAGTTTGGAAGGTTGAAACATCTTCTAGAACAGCTATAGCTTTTGTAAGATGGTCTTTGGCGCTTTTATACTCTCTTGCTGGTCATTCTTATGGTCAGCAAAATTCAGCTATAATGACTGTCAGCTGACCAAAATCAGCAAACCTAAATCAGAAATCATGAGAAAACATACCTTGCCGTTTTAAAAACTTGTCATGTCATCTTATCATTTTTTAAGCAGGGATTTTGAGCTGGGTAATAACATAAGGTTTTCTTTTTTTTTAAAAAAAAAGAAAGCATAATACACCCATAATCCCTCTTTATATATCTGTCTGTTCTTACAAGCGTCAGGAAGAGGGTAGGCGAAATGGAGGGGCTGAGGAAGGATGGCTGTAGATTAAGGCTGAAAAGGAACAGAGAAGAATGGCGACATAAGGAGCAGGAGGTACCGTAAATGTGCAAGGGGCAAGGGAGGACAATGACAGGGAAGAGGGAAATGCTGAGCAACGGTCAGTTGATTGTGACAGATGTGCTCGGCGCCCTCTTAGGATAACGCTACTGGGCTGCGAGCCACTGTTTTTAGGGTTTCTCATCTGACTCACGCATTACTTATGCGGATATGAAAGCTAAACCTTTCCATTTAAGTCCGCCACGGTCGTGAACCGCTTCTAACATTTCAGAGGTCAGGCTAAGTTCAACGTCGTGGAACGCTATCTTTCAAAACTAAGCTATACGGTAAAAATATTAAAACTAAATATGGCCACTCATAACAACATAGGAGCCTTGATGGTCGCTTTGAATAAAAGTGTAACCCAGTGAGTTAGGGTGTGTGCACTCACAAAGGCGGGAGAATAAATGACAGGGTAATGATATTAAAAGCGCAAAGTTGTTAAGATGCCAAGTTAAGACACCATAAATCCAAGGAAGGCTCCCTCTCCCTGTCCCCTCACTGAGTAATTAAATGAGATTTATGAGGCGCATTACATCAGTGCGAGATTGTTCATATTCCGGCCGCCTTTATTAGACAGCCTGACAGGCGCCAAAAAAATATTGAAGTTCCCTGGCCCTTGCCGCCGAAAAGCCTCGCTCGGCACTCTGTCTTTTGTTGTGTCAGTCCTCCCTGGCGATGATGGATTAGGCTCTCCATCTCCCCACCCCCACCTCCTCCTTCTTTTCTTCCTCTTCTCCTTCTTAACTCTCTATCCCACTGTTGGAATAAGACTTTGAGGCTCCCTGTCACAACGCTAGACAGCTTTATCTTCATGGTAGTCAGCTACTCCCCCTCTCCTCTCTCCTCCTCTCACTGACTGTTTCCTGTTCTTCCTGTTTGAGTGGAGCTGAGCTAGTGAATGCACAGGTGTGTGTGTGTGTGTGTGAGGGTGATAGAGAGAAAGAGAGGAGTTTGTGTAGAAAGGATGGGGGGCATATAAGCACAGAAAATCTATGCCAACTATTAGCCTACATGTTTGGACATATTTGCACATAGACTTTATGTCCAAGACTACAGAATAAATACCAGTAGAATAGGCCTACAGTATCTTGATGGAAAAGGAGGGGCATTAAAGCCCACAAGATGAGTGATGAGCTGCACTGAAGTTTGGATGGCAGGCAGGCCCTTTGGTCGGGAGTCGGAAAGGGGTGAGTGGGTGGACTCTGCCAGGCAAGCACAAAAACAGCTACGTGTGGGAGACGCTGGAAAGAAAAACACAGCGCTCAACAAATATCAAACACCACATCAAGTGCCTACTTCACTGTCGGCTAATTATTCGGCTTCACTTTGATTCAAAGAAAACATGGAGGGTGAAAAGTCAGCAGTTCTTTTTTTTTCGCTGACAAAAAAGGTGTTTGCCACATGTGCATATATATCTAGAGGGATGTTCCTGGATAAATAAAGTTGAGAAAAGCCTGTACCCCACCACCCTGCACCCGCACACACACACACACACATGCATCACCTTCCTCTGGTATGTAAATGTGTTTAATTGTAATTAAACACACTTACATTTAAACACAGTTTAATTGTATTTTTAAATTATTTTATGCAAAGAATACAAGCATTCAGAAGTTTATATGTTGACATAGCAATTAGCAACACTCCAGAGCAGGGAGTAAGCCAGCAAAGACAAGAAAAAGTAACAAAAAAGCGAGGACGAGAATTAAAAACGACAAAGAAGAAGCTCTCTCCAGAAGATGCTAATGAGCTGAGACAGTTTTATTATCATTATTAATTAGAGTTTTTCAAGCAAGCCGAATTAAATCAATAGGCTGGAGTGGAACACATTTCAGCAGCCTGCTCGGATCAATCTCGGGGAGTTTTTATCTGCATAACTGCCACTGAACCCGGCTCGTTAGAAGCGCTAACAGCAAGCAAGAGAAAAGATTGGCGCGCCGTCTAATTAGGCAGACATAAACCCAGTAACTATTCTTTTTTTCTGATTCTCATTTAATCTTAGTTTTATTTCAGTTATCGAAGCCTCCCTGTCTCACACACAAACACACACACACACACACACACGCTTATTCTTGGGATCTTTTGCCTTTATTAATGGGTAAACACAAATCAATGTGGGTCTTATTCTGATTTAACTAGCTTTAATTAATTTATATCAGGTGAGTTGTCTAGAAACTACCTCCTATTCAGGGAAAGCTTCTTGTTTATGTGCATGAGTGACTCTTAGCCTCCTATGCATACATCCATGACAAATTTTAAATTGGAGTTTTTGTTGCCTCTATGTGATTGTGATTCATGCCTTGCCATCAAAATGTCTACGGCCAACAATTAGTGTGTTAATGCTTGGCTCCACAAAGCTGTTGAGTTCAACACAGAACGGATCAATCTAGTTTTGTTTGTAAGCATTCCAAAGGACAAAAGGCTGGTTTACAAGGAGACTTGTGAACCATGCATCTTTGAACAAATGTCTTTCTGTCTTTGAAAGCCACATATTCAATAAATCCTAAGGGAAGAAAACACATTGAGAGAGAAAAAAACGTCCCTGGTTTCAGCACTAGATAAATGTGCTGTGCTGGAGAGTGATGTGTTGTCAGAAGAAGATCAGAAAATCAGAAGATGGTTAAAGGAGAGGTCTGAGGTAAATCCATAGCCCTTCTATTTGAGGTAACAGAATATTGTCAGTAAGAAGTACAACAAGAAATGTTGAAGAGGAGGAAGAACATAGACCGCATTTGTGAGCCTGTGCAACTAATGTTAACTGAATGGTGCAAGGAAAATTTAACTGAAATGGACTTGCCCTTAGCATTAGCAGCTGTTTCACTCTTTAGTCTATGCTGTATCAGCATAATTTTCCCATTCTTCTTATACCAAAAAGACTTGGTGGCCTCGAACAACAGGACTATCGGTTGATTTCCCTCAGCTGTTTCCTTTAATTGTATAGACATTGCCATCCCTGTTGGCTGACCCTTAGTGGAGTGACTTTGCCCATTAGGGGAAGTCAGGTAGTTCAAAAGACTGCTGTGCTGTATGGCCTTCACACCCCTAGCAGCTCCTATTTCAGAAGCCCTGGAGCTCTCTGTCAGAGGGACAAGGACTTCCATTTTCAACTCTAAATATACCCAGTGCTGTTTCTCTCCCTCCCGTTTCCTCCCCTCCTTTTGTCTCTATTTAGTTTGCTGGCTTCTCTCTTTCTCTCTCTCTCTTTTAGCTCTCTCTCTATCATGGACAGTCTGTTCTTAATAAGAGACAATATTGATGTGTCTGTGGGACTGTGGGATCTTCTGATCTTCATGATCTTTCTGTCTATTGACCAAGAAAAAGCTTTTGATCTTTTGGCCATGGATATCTTTTTATTGTTTTAAATGCGCTTGGGTTTGGGGAAAGGTTTGTTTTCTTTTTTAAAACTGTTATACACAGGAGCATCAGCAAGTATAAAAGTTGGAGGGGCCTTAGTTACCCTGTCCCAGTTACAGGGGAGATACGGTGAGGCAATTGTCTTGCCATTGAGCTTCTCTTGTGCCTATTGAGGAAAGGTCTGAAAGGGGTTTCAGTTCTTAACACTAGCTTATCCTGTTCTGTATGTGCGTACGCAACTTTTTTGACCATTTTTATTTCAGGGTCAGAGGATGTTAGCACACTCTCTGAGGCACTTAAGGTCTATGTGGGAGCCGCCTCAGCAAAGGTTAATTAGGTACAGAGTGAAGAGTTTATGGTGGGGGAATGGGGAGGAAGGGGGCAACCTTCACTTCCAGGGGGCTTGGAGTGGGGACTGGACAGGTTAAAGTTCCTAGGGGTCTTTTTAGGTACTGAGGAGTTCATACGGAGGAATTGGGAGGGCATGCTGGTGCCAAGTTGTCTACATGGAATTCGCTGTTACCCAAGCTATCCTACAGGGGTAGCATACAGGAGTCCTTGTTGCAAATAACCTGGCTGCCCCCACATTATGCCATAAGTTTGTTGTGTTGGAGCCTCCAGACCAGTGAAGCAGCCACAAAACAAGCTGGTGGACTTTTTCTGGTCTGTGCAGGACTGGGTTTTAGCCTCAGTGCTATATCTGCCAAGGGCAAGGACTGGTGGACATACAGAGTCGCAGTGGTGCCCTTGTTCAACAACCCCTTGAGGGTAAGGATCCTTGCATCTGTAAGTGTCTGTGCCTGTTTGTTAGAGGCTGGGATTGCAGTACTGGCCCACTTGAGACGTGGGAGCAGTTGGAGAACAGCAGGCTGTTCAGGGGGAGATGGGTGTTCGGTCTCTAAGACTGATGGAAATAGCCTTGGAAGAGGTCACGAGGGCATTACCTGGAGCCTGCAGGGAGACACTAGAAATCAGTTCACCAGTTGAATAGGAGAAGAGCTACAAATTTCCTTCGATGCTTGTCTCACAGGACATTGAGGGCAATGAAGGTGGCTTAGGCTCCCTGGCGCAATGGGAGTCAAGGCCCTTTCGGCCACTCAGTAAGAAGGCTCTTATAATGTCCATTTAAAGGTTTACCATCAGACTGTCTTAAATCATCTTAGGATGTGGAGGTGGGCTAGGGTGTGTTTGGCTCAGTTTGCTGCTTCCTGGAGGTCCTTTTATAGGCCTCCTATAGAGAAGCATACAGTCAATTTACAATGAAGGTTCGTCCATGGGGCCATAGCTACAAACAGACACAGCACACCTGAATCCAACTGTTAGTAGGGACTGTCCTTTCTGTGGCATGGAGGAGAATGTTGATCATAGGCTGGGAGGGCTTTTTGAACTCTGACCTTTGAACTTTGGACGACTGGCTCAGAAAACTATGGGAGGTTTTAATTCCTGAGCTCTTTCCAGGGGGCAAGAAAAAAACAGAAAGTGTGTTTCATTAATTTTCTTCTGGGTTCTGCAAAAATGGCTTTATGGAAAACAAGGAAGAGTTAGATTATGGGGTCTAGCTCAATTTATATTGTTGAGGTTTTGGTGAGAAGAAGAATCAAAATGAGGCATGCTTACTACAAGCAGGTCAATGACACTGGGCTTTATGGCTATATGGGGGTTGTGTGAGCTGTTGTGTGAGGTTGGGGAAGATGGAAATGTGTTTTTTAAATATGAAATTGTAGGCTGACTTGGTACAAAAAAACATTGGTACAAAACTGGGACATTTTGTGGTATCATATTGTATTGCATAGTTGGATGGCATTGTCCTGGTTGTATTATTTAACACTCAAAAATTGATCGAATAAAGGAGTGTTAAGCCTCTCTCTCTCTCTCTCTCTCTCTGTAGCTGTGACTGTAACTAGTTGATGTGGAACTGAGTGGGTCTGTCCCAGTGCATTAGAGGTGCTGACACTCCTCTCCCCACAGGCTCTGGACCAGGAGGG
Source organism: Tenualosa thibaudeaui (assembly GCA_027481765.1). Lineage (NCBI taxonomy): Eukaryota > Metazoa > Chordata > Actinopteri > Clupeiformes > Clupeidae > Tenualosa > Tenualosa thibaudeaui. The sequence goes on along the minus strand of JAIFZK010000018.1, from coordinate 5,634,468 downwards.
GTTGTATGGGTGGATGGGGGGACAGTGGTAGTGTGTAGAAGACGGGAGACGAGAGAGAATCCCTGGATGACTGAGAGAGGAACAAGCTTGCTTCATCCTTCATTCCAATCCAGCTGCATTAGTGAATTAAAAGGCAGCAATGATCATTAACTTCATGTGCCCGACACATTATTAAATTTAACAGGGGCTTGCTCCTCTCGTCTTACATTAGTGTCTCATTCTCCCTTCTTAGTTTGGTCAGGTTATTGCTGGAGGGCATAACCACCCCTTTATGCTATCCTCCCCTGTCCATCTCTCTCTTTCTCTCTTTCTATCTCTCTCCACCTCTCTAGCACATACACACACAGATTAATGTTAATTCTTCCTGTTCCCTTCCTGTTCCTCTGGCCCATCCATCCCCAGCAGGTACATGTGAGTATCTGACTGTGGACCCTAAGGTGCTGATGCTGCAGAGATCAGACCTGCAGCCTCCTGCTCATATCAACCCACCCCCAACCCCCCCTGCTGTAATGGCCATGAGGTCATGAGTCCCAGCTTTGGCCGCTGCTTATGTAAACTCAGCAGGGCGCCTGAGGAATAGGTCATCTCTCAGCGACCTCTCAGGGGTCCTTCTAAATGCCAAAGCAGGCAGAGGGAGCCACGCGCGCCTGTACGCTCTGTAGAGTAGCTGCAGATTATGCAGTGTGTGCACTGTGTGTGTGTCTGTCTGTCTGTGTGTCTTTGCTAAGTTGCCTTGTCCTTATAAATGTAGGAAGAGTAGGAGTTTAGACCTGTGCAGCAGAGTGTAACATTGCCACTATATCACAGTGACAAGCTGTGTCATCCTCCTCTACTCTCTTTTTCCCTTCCCCTCCCTCCTCACTTCCTCCCCTGTGGCAGAAGTGCAGTTCATCTGTGGCTAATTTATCGCCAGGCCTCATCCACTCCCGACAAGCCATTAGCTACACACACTGACACGGAGCGCGCCGGGCCCTCGGCCTCCATTCATTGTCTTTCCACTGTGTGGGAGAGGCATCGATTAATTAGCCATTAAATTGCCGGCTGTCCCCTGGATCTCTGAGGCCTGATAAGTAGACACAAGCACAAGGGATTGATGAGTGTCCGCATGCCACTGCGGCCCTCGAGTGTGTGGGTGGTCGAAGGAGACAGACAGCTCAGAGGTGCATGACATGCACATAACCCAGAAACTCTTTCTTTTCTTTTTCTATCTCTCTCTCTCTCTCTCTCTCTTTCTATGTCCCTTTCTATCCCACTGTCTGTGTATATGCAGCTGCATGACTCAGATTGGAATGTAGATGGTGTGGTAGATGGATCATCTGATCCAAGCTGTGCACAGTTGTTGGGGTGGCTTTTTCTGAGCATTGACTATTTTGCTGTATTTTTGCTACCTATTATCCTCTGTGAGCTGATGGAAAGAGTGGTGAGCTGCAATGTTTTGACCAAATAAAGACTCAAACTACCCCCCTCTCTTTCTCTCCCTCTCCCATCTTTCTCTGCTGGGAAATAAACTTGGTAATGGATTGAAGGAAGTGCATGTTTTGACAGTATAACATAGGAGAGATGCACTGAGGGTGTGGGCAAGTGTATGTCAAGAATTGATTGTCCACAGTTGGTTCTGGTATGATGTGTTGGAGTTCAAAGACAGCACACTTGTTGGGAGGAAGAGAATGTATACATCACGTTAGTGATGAGCATGGAGAGAGAGGGTGTGTTTGTTTGAAAGAGATGCAGATGGAATGTGTCTGTGTGTGTGTACATGTGCAAGAGTGTGCACGAAGGAAGATGTACGTGTATTTGCATATGGGCTCTTGGAGACTGAAGCCGAAAGTATGCAGATAGCTGTTGGTGGTAAGCAAAGGAAGTGTGTGTGTCTGTGTTTAAGTGTGTGTGTGTGTGTGTGTGTGTGTGTGTGTGTGTGTGTGTGTACTGTATGTGTCTGTGAGCATCTCCATGTGTCCTCTGAAAGTAGTGCAGTCCACAGCCGGGCCAGGTAAAAATAAAAGCCCAACTCTCCAACGCCAGGTGTCCCAGAGACTGTGTCCTTGTATGGCAAAGCTGCTCTACCAGGCCCCGTGTTTACACACTACAGTTATTCCTCCCTCCCTCTCTCTCTCTCTATCTCTGTCTCTCTCTCCCTCCCAGGCAGCCCTCCCCATTTATAAGAGTCTCATAATTACATCCCGGGCGCATGATAAATGGCAAACACTGGCTGGTGCGCAGGTCGCGCTGGCTTCTTTCACTGCGCTGAGATGTCTCTCTGGACGTTAGCGGCTGACACTCCACTTCCTCGCAAAATGAATGGAGGGTGCCGTTTGCCACGGCTCTCGTTATCATGCTCTCATAAGTCATCACACACACACACACTCACACACACACACACACATACTCTCTCTCTCTCTCTCTCTCTCTCTCTGTCACACACACACACACACACACACACACACACACATACTCTCTCTCTCTCTCTCTCTCTCTGTCACACACACACACACACATACACTGCTGTCAACAAAGTTGGACATATGCACATTAATTTGATTCCTTGCACACCCACACACATAGATAGCAACATCCTACCTGCATTTTTTCCACATTTTTTAAACTCTCTTGCTCCCTCATATACTGTGCATACATAAATAGATGCCTAGCCTCGGAATAGCACCCTTAAATATATGCACCAACATCGATATAAATGCAAACAGACACACTGAAAAGCCAGGCTACAGCTCTGAGGAACATGCTGTAGGGCTGGTCACACACACACACACACACACACACACACACACACACACACACACGCACACACACACACAGTGATTATTCAGTCCTTGAAGATTGGAGGCTGTCTGATAAGTGTTAAAACTGAATTATACTGTGAAGTAAAAACTCCAAGGAGTCGACTCACCTTGAGACTGGGCCTGTGGTATTAATAGATGGCCACTGGGACCAGGGGAGCTAGAGAGAGTCAAGCACTCCAGCAATGCTCCACTGGACTCCCATATGTCATGGACAATGTGATTTTAGCTTGCTAATCCGTTTTATTGAAAATAATTATTGTAATCAACTTAACAGCACAAAACACACAAACACATGCGCTCATTCACTCTCCTTCTCTTGAACCCTCTCTCTCACACCCTCTCTCTCTTGTGCTCCCTCTCTCTTGCTACCTCCCTCTCTCTCTCTCTTCCTCTCTCTCAAGGGCATGCTCCAGTAAAGCGGCATTGGAAAACAGGGATCTGATGGATAGGGAGTGGAGCCGGCAGCGCAGGCAGAGCCCCTAATGTGGCATAAATAAGGCCGCCGCGCCCTGATAGCTCTCCACAGACAATGTAAATTACACTGTCAGCCGCAGTCACTTCCCTGCTCACACCGCCGCTAACAAGAGTCGTCCCGCCAGCACACACACACACACACCGTCACCGACAAGGAGACTGGGAGTGACCTGCGAGAGGGGAGGAGGGATTAATTAATAAATGAAACCTCTTTTAGCTCTGCCGCCATCACTCTTTCTCTTTTTCTCCCTTTCCCTTTCTCTCTCTCTCTCTACTGCCCTTATTCCTCTATCTCTGTCTCTGCTTTTCCCAGCTACCCTGACTCTCCCCCAGTGCTTTCCTCCCAAACACACACACGCACGCAGAGAGAGACATACACTCAAACACACACACACACACACATAGAGTGGAGTCCATGATTTATCTTTCTCCCTCATCTGTGCTCCCTCTCTCCAGTACCCAACCCTCTCCATCCCCCCACCCCCCACACGGCCTGCCCTCGTTCTTCCTCCGAGCCATGTTGGCGAAGGTCGCGGCTGCCCGCATCTGTGATGAAGAGCAGAGGCCACAGGCAGGCATGGACGGCCATGTTTGCTGGAACATTCCCCCGCTGGCAACTCCCACCACTGCCGTGGTCCTCCTGCCTCTCGGGCAGCCGGTCATTCATCACAGCATATCGCTCAGCATGCACGCACACACACACACACACATGCACACACATACCAGCCATGGGGCACACCTAATCTAGCCATCATTACACACATCATTAGGCCTAGGTCAGCTGCAAAAAGTCATTCTGAGAGACTAAAAGGGGACATTAGGCCAGCCATTTGAATGGTGGATACACACACACACACACACACACACACACACACACACACACACAATACCTTCAGTCCTGTACTTCCCTCTTCCTTGTTGGTGAGACGGCTGTCAGTCAGCCTGATCTAAAAATCCCTGCTGGGTGGAAGATATAGTCAGATTAGAGTTCCCATGATACATCAGTCAGCTCTATCAAGACTGCCTCACAAAGTCATCCATCATCAGGAAAGCCAACTAATATAATGTTACCAACAAACACCCATTTTCTGCCTCAGTGTGAAAACTAAAGGCAGTTAAGTGTGCTCAGTGTATTAAAGCAGGCCTGTATGTGCGAGCTGCTCCGAGTGGCCATCCAGGCAAAGCCTGCGAGCTTATTTGTGTTTACCCAGGGCTGGCAACCCGCGATGGCACATACAAATGAGTCCAGCGGTACAGCACGCACACCCAGCAAATGAATACATTAGGAAATTAGAGGCACACAGAGTCGAGAAAAAAGAAGAAGAAGAAGAAGAAAAAAAACCCACTTGCGCCAACAAACACAGCCTTTCACTTGGTCGACTGCAGTGCATTTGCCAACAGAGCTGCCACCGCCCACCCTCCCCATCCAACACACACACACACACATCTCAACACAACTTACCCACCCCCTAATACACACACACCCTTCCAGTGCATAAAAAACAATCCTGCACTCTTGCTGTCAAACATTTCCCCCCACTGCTCACCCCGAAAGAGAGAGAGAAAAAAAAGTGTTTCCCACTGCTGACAGCCAGAATAGATGGCCTCCATTACGCCTCGCTACAAACACATTCCGACCGGATGAAGGTGCAGTAAATTATCCCGTGCGCAGGCTTGCGGCGGGGGCCAGGAAACGTCACGCTAATGGGGTCGACCCGCTGCAGCGCCTGCGCGGAAAATACACAAACTCAAGTCCGCTCCCGCGCCATGCCACTCGCTACTTTTCCTCCCTGTCTCTGTGGCTGGCTGTCAATCACTCACACCCCAACACACACACACAGACAAACACAGTCATACACATCTTGTGCATAAATAGGGTTCCAAGCTCGACAGGATGTCTTTCCCTGGTGCATCACGAATAGAGGAAGCACCAAATGTTTAGACTGTCTGGGGTTTGGTGATGATCTTTTGTTTTGATGTGTGTGTGTGTGTGTGTGGGTGGGTGGGTGGTTTGGCAAGGAAGGAAACCTCTTCCCACCTTCCCAAATATTCCTGACGTCTCCCACCAGCCGTGTAGCACCTGTCAGCTTGTCACTCTCAGTCAGGAGATAAGAATCTGAGGTCCTGCTTCACACCCTCCCTCCCTCTCCCTCCCCCAGCCATTTTTTTGTCCGAGCCCTACAGACGTCAAGCAAGGCAGGAAAAGTGCCATTGTCTTCTCTCCGCTCTCATCCGCTTGTTTGTCGCTTAGTGTTGTTTCACGCCTCCGTGAGATGCCAGAGAGGGCACTCTTTATCTAACTGTCCTTTGAGACCCTCCAGGCCTGACACTGACCTCACCCCCCTCTTGCCCCCTAACCCAGTGGAGTGTCCCCACCCCAGGGTAGTTACAGCTTAATAAACACACAGACCCACAGCCCTCTCCATGCCACACTCTCTCTCTTTCTCTCCCCCAACACAAAAAGACATACAGTACATTCATTTGATCACATGAATGCAATCTGCACATCATAAACAAACAGTCTGTCCCTCTCCCATACACATACACACACACATAAACACACTCTCTCTCACACACACACACACACCCTCACATAAACTCTGTCCCTCTTTTTTTCTCTCTTACACACATGCTCAAACTCTCGTACACACACACACACACACACACACACACACTCGCTTAAACACACAATCTCTCTTTCTCTGTCTCCCTCTCTCTCTCTCTCTCTCACACACACACAAACACACACACACACACATTCATACACACTCCTCCTGCTCTCGTGCTGCCCCCTCCTGCAAGGCACCCAGCTGAGGTAGTGGGGACCACGAGGGCCCATGTGACAGGACACATTATACCTGGACACTGACAGGTGGAACGGGGTCAGCCTCGCTGTCAAGGCAGGGGAGAGGAGAGAGAGGAGGGGAGAGAAAAAGGAGGTGAAGAGAAAGAGAGAATCAGGGGTGGGGGTGGGGTGGGGGAGTGGGAGTGGGAGTGAGAGATGAGAGCAAGAGGCAGGGGGCTCTTTGTGCCCAAATAGCATTCATAGGAACATCTCTGGAATTCTGACCAGAGTTCCTTTCATTTATCCCCTCTTTCTTCACCCGGCTTTGTGTGGCAGTTGGGCCTTGTGTGTGTGTGTGCGTGTGTGTGTGTGTGTGTGTGTGTGTGTGTGTGTGTGTGTGTGTGTGTGTTTTATCTCACATGGGGTCTGAAGGGATGATTTATGATGGTGACACCTGACTCAGATCCTCACTGAGCCCCTATGACTCAGTGACAATGTGTCAGCCTGGCAGTGGACACTGGTATGTGGTGAGGGCAAGGGGAGGGGAGAGTATCTGGTGCACTGTTTTGTATTGGTATGTAGATGGGGTAGGGTGCAGGTTAAATAGCTTTGGTTCAAGAGTTATAAGATGGTTTTTGTGGTTGTGTGAATGAGCAGTTCTTTGTGTGTGTGTGTGTGTGTGTGTGTGTGTGTGTGTGTGTGTGTGTGTGTGTGTAAAAACACAGTATGTGGCTTAATGAATGTATAATGTCAGAAAGGCTGCTAATGGCAATACGTCTATACTGTGGAACTGTGAGTTTGTGTAAGTGTCTGTGTGTGTGTGTTCTTACACCCCCCACTCTCTCTCTCTCTCTCTCTCTCACACACACACACACACACACACACACACACACACTCACATATCTGCTGAATCCCCAACCCTGCACTAGCCTCTACCTCTCTGGCAGGGTGGCGTTCTCCTCTGCTGGGTCGTAGGAACCATCCCTTTCCTGTCAGCAGCACTGCCCCATTTAGCCTGTGCCCATTAATCAAGCTGTAAATGAAGTCACAGGTTTATTAGGCGGCAGTAAACCAATCCCTCCTGCCCGGCTGCCATGACTTTCAGCCCCGGCTCAGACTTTGCTGACAGAGCTAACCCCCACCCCACCACCACCACACACACACACACACACAAATACCAATATACTCTCTTACACACACACACATACACACACAAACACTGATATACTCTCTTACACATACACACACACCACCACCAGCGGCCCCTTCAGCCGTGTTCCTGTCAGCTTGTAAATTCTGCTGCTGTGCTGCCCAGTCCCCCCCTTTCCATCCCCAACCAGTCTCTCCACCTCCCTTCTTAGACCTTAGCCAGGTCTCTTTCTCTCTCCAGAAGCTTTCTGCACAGCTTCAGAAACACTTGCAGTTTTCCACATGCTTCAGGGGGGTAAAGTGAGGGCCTGAGGTGTGTGTGTGTGTGTGTGAAAAGGGGGGTGTAGGTAAGCTCGATGCACATAAAACAGAAAGCAAAAAATGTGCCTGCCTTGCCTGCCTGTGGATTCTCATCTCCTCACCTCACTCTCCCAGTGTGTGTGTGTGTGGTGGGGGGTGGGGGGGGGAGAGGATATGATTTCATAAATGATTCGTATCAGGTGCGGGCAAGAAGAGGCTTGTTTTTTTTTGTTCTGTTTTGTTCTTTTGGGGGTTTTTTTGGTGAAAGCCATCATGGTTTCAGATGGAGGTCCAACTCACCAGACATTAGCGTTCCTGAACACCTTCCAGAACACTCTTCTTCAACCGTCACAACAGGTCCAGAGGAGTGTTCAATCCAAGCAAACCCATCCACCCTATAACCTCCCACCAATCTACCACCCACATCCACTTCACATGTTCATCATGTGCGTCAGTTTAAAAAATAATAATAATGATAAAAAGTGAACATTCCTCGTGCTCAACCGACACATGCATTGTTTGTCAACGAGGGGGGGGGGGAGGCGTCTGTCGCAGGAGATCAGCATCATAAGTGATGCCTGACCGCAGGATCTTGTTCATTGATGTGTTTACATACTGTATAAACACCGTCTGATGAAGATACACAAAGCGCGAGCCGCGGCGGACCAAACAGTCAGAGGGAGGCAGGGGGGGGGAGGAGGACAAGGGTGGAGGAGTGGATTTGACAGGGGAAAATGCTGAGGTGTTGGATGTGTCAGTCTGATATGCACTGTGGCTTTTCAGAGTGTCATGCAGGATCAAATCATGGACACACACACACACACACATTTTGACTTTCACACAGCCTGGTTCTGCATTCTACCCTCTAAGTAATTGCAGACCCTTAGGCTCTCAATCACTCTCATACACCCACACAATGTGTAAACACACACCCATAGACATACACTAAAACAATACAAAAGTATACACACTCGAGGTATGATGAGAAGGAGCTGAATTTGTGTAAATAAATAAATAAATAAATAAATTACATATATATACATATCTGTTAGGACAAATCTGGATTGCCTTTAATTACGAAACTTATGTGCCATTAATATGCCTGACACAAGAAGTTTGGCAGTAAATGACAAATGTTTGAGTCACAGACTGCGATTTGGTTTTTTGATAAACCCCATCCACCATGTCAGCGAGGCCACGTGTTTATGTTTGATCCTGACCTGTAGGACCATAAAGTGGACACATGTGGTCAGACTAAAGGGTTCCAAAACCCTCTTCAAAAAAAACCCAATGAGTAAAAAGGTATGTACAAAGACTTAAAAAGACATTATGCCAAATTAGTCACAGAGACAGTTGAGTCTACAAATTTCTAATCAAGCCCCCCCTTTTTATGTCCTCAGAGACAACCAGTCACATTTCTATGGTTGTTTTCTCCCAAGTGAATCACACTCCCTTTCCCTCCCTCTCCTTTTTTTGGTTCCTGTCTATCTTCCTCTTTGTCTCGCTCACCAAGGGCTCTCACTCCATATTTTCCAGGGAGACCGGGAGGACAGATTTTAATGAAACTGTCAGAGAGGGAGAGGGAGTTAGAGTTAGAGGGAGATAGAAAGAGAGAGAGATAGATAGATACAGAGAGAGAGAGAGTTAGAGGGATAGAGGGAGATTGAGAGCCTCTCGGCCGTGAGTGTAATTATCTCCCTACTCAGAACAGACATGCTGACAGAGTAGCTTTTCCTCCCTCTCTGTTCTGGACAGTCTCTGTCTGTTGTTGTTGTCACTCAAGTTTTACCGCTGTGGACGGAGCCTTCCCTCAGAGTCTCTGTATGATGATTATCTTTTCCCTCCTCATACACAGGCAAAGGCATGTCACAAACCACGATATTCTTCATTAGATTTGATTTACACAGTGGAGCTATTGCAACAATCACCTCTTAAAGCACATTCATTTAGACAGATTGCAAT